>CAKNYM010053159.1:1021361-1050760 GCA_932195095.1 Andricus curvator | reverse complement strand
GAAATCCCGTGAAATTACATGAAATCTGACCTTATTCCTTAAAATTTTTTTAATATCTTGAAAATTCCTTGGAATCCTTGAAAAAATTATAAAATATTTCCAATCATTTGAAATCCCTTCAAATCCCTTGACAGTTTTTAAACGTCTTGAAAATTTCTTGGAATCATTTTAAATAACCTAAAATCTTTAAAATCCTTTGAAATCCCTTGAAATCTCTTCAAATTCTTGAAATCTAATGGAATTCCTTGAAATATTTTTAAATATCCTAAAATCTTTCAAATTTTTTCATTTTCGTTCTTTTTTTCTTTCGAATTTCTTGAACTCTTTGAAATCGATTGAAATCCTGGAATTTTTGCGAATAAATTCTTTAAAATTTTATTAAAATGTTACAAAATCCCGTGAAATTACATAAACATATACATATAAACATATTTTTAAAGTTCTATGAAATCCTTTGAGATCCTGAAAAATTCATTTAGTTACTTATTGAGAGCCTTTAAAATCATTTGAAATCTCTTGAAATCTCTTCAAATTCTTCAAACGTAATAAAATTCCTTGAAATATTTTTAAATATTCTAAAATCTTTCAAATTCTATAAAATCTTTCAAATTTTTTCATTTTCTTTCTTCTTTTGTTTCAAATTTCTTAAAATCTTTGAAATCGTTTGAAATCCTTAAATTTTGGCGAATAAATTCTTTAAAATTTTATTAAAATGTTATAAAATCGCGTGAAATTACATCAAATCTGATGCTATTTCTTGAAATCTCACGACAACTTTCAAATTCTATAAAATCTTTCAAATTTTTTCATTTTCTTTCTTCTTTTGTTTTAAATTTCTTAACATCTTTGAAATCGTTTGAAATCCTTGAATTTTTGCGAATAAATTCTTTAAAATTTTATTACAATGTTATAAAATCCCGTGAAATTACATAAAATCTGATGCTATTTCTTGAAATCTCACGACATTTTTGAAGTTCTATGAAATCCTTTGAACTCTTGAAAAAATTCATTAAAGTACTTATAAACCCTTTGAAACATTTGGAAATCTTAAAAATCCTCTGGCATCCATTGGAATCTTTTTAGATAAACTTAAAAAATTGAAATGATTTTGCGGGTAGCAGTAATTTAAAAAATGGTGAAAAAATTTTGTTCGGATGGATTTTTTTTTACAGAACGATGGAAAAAAATGTTAAACAATAATCTAATTATACCACAATCTTTTATTGTAAAATTACTCAATTTTAATGTTGGATACTATAATTTTAAATACATGGATTTCCTATAAGGGGCCGTACTTAAATTACGCAACGGATTATAGGCCCTCTCTGAGACCTCCCTCCCTCCTGTAACAAACTGTAACAAAATATTTCTACCCCCCCCCCCCACTCTTTCTTTACGTAATTTCTAGTTTCCAAAATTTGTTTACTAGTTATTGCTAGTAGAACTAGGCAGGGTGTCCGAGAACTACATTTTCATAATTCCCTTATTTTTCCTTGTCTAATTTTTCATTTTCCTTGCTCATTAATGTTCAAATACCATCATTTTAATGTTGAAATACTTTTAACATAGAACCTTTTATAAACGGAATAAAACAGTATTTAAGATACAAATTTAAAATTTTCAAATTTAATAATTTATTTTAAACAAAAGAATGTCTTTTCTACTATAAAAGATAGCTTTTTAACAAAATACTTGAATTTTCAACAAAATATTCAAATTTTTAACATAATAGTTGAATTTTTAACCTAAAAAGATAAATTCCCAACAAAAAGTTTCATAGTTTATATTTCAATCAAAAAAGATGAAATTTATACCAAAAAAAAAGTTTTTTAAAACCAAAAAGACGAATTTTCAACAAATAGAGACTTTTCACTAAAGAAATAAAATTTTACCTAAATTGTTGAACCTTCAAGCCAAAAGACGAATTTCCTCTACAAAAATTGAATTTACAAACAAAAAATATGACTTCAGAAAAAAATTATTTTTCCACGAACCTGATGCATATTTACCCAACAAAAATGAAATTTTAAACCAAGAAAATTATTTTTTTTACCAAAAAAGGAGAATTTTCCACTAAACAGTTATATTTTTAACCAAAGACGTAAGCCTTCAAGCCAAAAAATAAATTTTTAAGAATGTGGTTTGACTTTTACCCAAGTAGTTGAATTTTCAATTTAAAAAGATTAATTTTCAACAAAATAGTTAAACATTCAACCAAAGAGATGAATTTTCAACTAAAAATATAACTCTTCAAAAAAAAATGATTTCTTAACAAAGTGATTCAACCAAATCTTTCAAACAAAATAGTTGAATTCTCAAGCAAAGAAGAATAATTTTTAACCAAGAAATGACATTTTGATAAAAAAAAAGAAATTTCTACCAAAGCGGATGAATTTATAAACCAAAAAGATAAATTTAAAAAAAAGTTGAATTTTCTGTTAAAGAAGATTTTAGTTGACTTTTCACGAACAAAATATGAATTTTTAACCACAATAGTTGCATTTTTATCCAAAAAAAGATGAAATTTCTCTTAAAACAGGTAAATTTTTATTTAAAAAGAAAACAAATTTTTTAAAAATAGTTGAATTTTCATCCAAAAAAGATTCCAGTTGACTTTTAAAGATCAAAATATGAATTTTCTAACACAAAATAAGTTTCCATGAACAAAATTGAATTTTTCATCCAAAAAGACGAATTTTTTAAACCAAAATGGATTAAATTTTAACGAAATAGTTGAATTCTCTACCAAACAGTTGAATTTTTATCCAATAAAGATGAAATTTCAGTTAATTTTTTAACACCAAAATATAAATTTTTAACAAAAAGTAAATTTTTTACGAAATAGTTAAATTTTCAACAAAACAGCAGAATTTTCAACCAAAAAGTATGACTTTTTAACAAGATCGTTAAATTTTCAACCAAACAGTTGCATTTTTGTCCAAGAAAAATGAAAATTTTACTAAAACAGGTGAATTTTAAAATTAAAACAACAAATTTTTCATCCAAAAAAGATTTCAGTTGACTTATCAGCAACAAAATATGAATTTTAAACAAAAGGTTAATATTATACGAAATGAGTTGAATTTTTAACCCGAAAAGACGAAGTTTTAACAAAGCAGTTGAATTTGCAAAAAAAAATGATGTCTTTTTAAGAAAATTTTCAAACAAATAATAAAATTTATAACTAAAAAGATAATCTTCAGGAGAAAGTTTTTACGAATTTACAAAAATTACGTACATGAGTGAAGGACCCCCTCCCCCCTACGGTAACAAATCGTAACAAAATGTCTCGACCCCACCCCCCCTGAGCTATTACGTAATTTAAGTACGGTCCCTAAGGTTGAATTGCTAAAAATATGACGTAATGGTATCGACTCCCCCCCCCCCTCGCCATATAACATACCCTCCCCACCACACACACTGTTACGTAATTTAACGATGGCTCCATACCGAAAATGTCGGAAAAAGCGTTCCTTTTGCAATTTTATGCTCACGGATAGAAATTAATTTTGCTCGCTGAACAGGATACGTTCCAGAATGTATCTTTATCGCGGGCTTCATTCCACTAACTGTCCCTCGAACATAAAAACGCGACGCTTTTGGGATAAAGAATGTATTTAGGAGATCGTCAAAGCCATTTATTTTAGGCCATATATAGAGTAAACATATTTTAAATATCACCTTAACTAAATTAAAAAATTTAGTGGGGCAATGAAAAATGTTAATGCACACTCAATTTCTGACACGTAAATTATATGTCGAGATATTTAAATTCTTCTGCGCTCTCGAAGATTACTTAGAAGAATTACAATATCTTTGAAAGGTCGTACTGAACCGATAGGAAGCGATTGTCAACTTCTTTTCAATTCCCAGCCACTTTACACAACTTCAAAATCCTTTCACAAAGTTGCAATAAACCTTTTTTCTTATTCTAAAAGATAGAAGCTGTTGCATTTAGCAGGAAACAGTTGCACGCGAGAACATTAAAGTTTTTTATTTGAAAGATAACGAGAGCCACTTTGAACTGGACTTTTCATTAATAAGGGAAAATCCTTTTTCATAAAAATATTTCCCTTTTTTTAACACCAGCCGGAGAGCTGTTAGAAAATTTAATCTTATTAAAGAGAAAAAGAAAAAAGAAAATTTCCAAGAAAAGTTTAATTTAGAACAGGAAGCATCATAAAGAATAAACTAATATAAAATGCCTCGATCTGTTACTCGAGAAGTTATACTTTTATATCCAATTTATGAGCACAAAGGTATTCACAATAAAAATATTAAGGCAAGTCGTAAAATATTATATTAGAGTTTATCGACCCTTCTACGCATTATTCAAAAAATGTTTTATTCATTGCTGCCACGGACTAATGTACTTTTAAAAAGTGACTTAAAGTGACTATAACTGCTTTCGACTACTCGGTGGGTTTCCTATCACCACTACGTAGAGCGTCCTCAGGTTGCGGATAGAGGAACGGCCCGTAAGGCTGAACAGCCCCCAAGGTTAACTGCGAATACAAGAATAAGCAGTCGCGTACAGCCGATAGGAGCCAGTCGTGGGTGTGGTGAATCTAGCACTGGTAAAAAATAGGTACACGACAACCATGGCTTGGGGGGACCCACCCATTCGCGTTCATACACAATGGGTGGGTTCTGGCAAGCCAGGGTGCCGCGTGTACCCACCTAGAAACTATACCCGAACCAAAACTAAAAATCTTGTAAGGGAAAAATCCTGCTGCCCATTGGACACTGCAGCGATGACACTGCCCGCAAGGGATGTGTGGAATGATTCGCCTGCATAGGGCCAAAGGGGTATTGATGCCAGTAGGCGCGCTGCCTTGCAGGGGGACGTTAGGGTACGAGGATGAAACTGTAATGTGTCTGACGACAAGTTGACATGGTCCTTGTCAGAGTCGGAAAGCTCCCATACTTAGACCTAGGGAGGTATGGGGGTTATCACTCCTGGGACAGTGGACTCACCTACGATCGGAATAGGATCCTAACGTGCGGATTATCTTGAAACTACCATGGCTAACTTACAAAAACAAAAAACTACAGTTAAAGATCTAAGGGTGGGAACTCTAAACGCGCGTAGTCTAAAAACTGGCCGATTTAGCGAACTTATTAAGATAGCAATTGAATACAAAACTGACGTAATAGCACTTCAAGAAACCTGCTGGTCGGGCGATTTCGCGTCAATTTCTAGGGATAACTATACTTTCTACTGGGGAGGAGCTAAGGGGCAAAGACTGGGGACTGGTTTTCTTATTAATAAAAGAATTTCGCAAGCACTTATCGACATGCAATTCACTAACGACCGGTTATCATACATTGTACTAAAGGGTAATTTCAGCAAACACGTATTAATCAATGTGCACTGCCCCACCGAGGACAAAGACGAAGACACTAAAGATCTTTTTTATGAAACAATCGAGCAGGTTTTTGACAAGTTCTCAACGTTTGACGCAAAAATAGTATTGGGGGATTTCAACGCGAAAATTGGAAAAGAACCAATGTATAGGCCTACAATAGGATCAGAAAGTTTGCATGACGTCAGTAATGATAATGGAACCAGAGTAATAAACTTTGCAGCTTCAAAGAACCTCGTTGTCAAAAGCACATACTTCAAGCATAAAAATATACATAAGGCCACCTGGACATCACCAGATGGTAATACTCACAATCAGATTGATCACGTTGTAATTGACAGAAGACCATTTTCTCGTGATAGTAAAACTAAGATCTAGGCTAGCGTTAAGTAAGAAAACAAGCCGCACAGAGACAACAGTTCGTTTCAATATAGATAAGTTCAAAACAGCAACAGAAACATTAAATTACCAAGTTGAGATTTCTAATAGTTTCGACGCTCTCCAAGAACAGAGAGACGATAACAATAATCACGAGGAGGACCCGGAAACCCTGTGGAGCAATACGAAAAAGGCGATAAAGGCAGCCGCGAAACTTACGATAGGTTTTAAGAAAGTAACCAAAAGCAAACCATGGTTTGACGAAGAGTGCAAACTCTGGTTTGAGAAACGTCGGAAGGCCAGACTAAGTAGTTTACAAAATAAGTGCGATCAAACACATAAGAAATATCTCGAGATTAGAAAAAGTACAAATAGGCTCTATAGATCCAAGAAAAGGGAGTGGGAAAAGAATAAAATACTAGCAATAGAAGCGCATAATAAACAAAATAACCCGCGTGAGATGTACAGGGGAATCAATTTTATAAGGAAAGGCTTTCAAAGTAGAACGGAAGTAATGAGGGACGAAAATGGCAATCTAGTAGCCGATGCGACAGAGAGACTGAATTTATGGAAAGATTATTTCGATAAACTATTAAATGTACGCGAAGCCCCCGTTGAAGGTAATCTCCGCGAAATCCACACTGCTGATCTATTAATTAACGATCCTACTGATATAGAAATAGAAATGGCCATAAAGAAGTTGAAAAATAACAAAGCCGCGGGCATCGATGACCTACCGTCAGAACTGATAAAAAATGGAGGCCCTTGCCTCACAAGGCAAATTTGTAAATTGATACGCGCAGTTTGGAAAACAGAACGCATGCCGGAAGAATGGAATACCTCTATCATTATTCCCATCTTTAAAAAAGGCGATAAAACTAACTGTAACAACTATCGGGGAATTTCACTTGTGCCTTCGTGCTACAAGATCCTGTCTAATGTTATCCTAAGTAGACTAACTCCTTTTGCCGAGGAAATCATTGGGGATTACCAGTGTGGATTCCGCCGAAACCGATCTACAAGCGATCAAATGTTTACAATTAGACAACTGTTAGAAAAGAAATGGGAATTTAATGAAGCAGTACATCAGCTATTTATCGATTTTAAAAAAGCTTACGACTCTATTATACGCGCGCGAATGTACTGGATCCTAGAGTTCTTGGGTGTGCCAAGAAAATTGGTTAGACTTATCGAAATTTGCTTAGGCGGCAGTAAGGGTAGAATACGCGTAAACGGTAGTTTATCTGAAGAGTTTTCGATCCGCGATGGCCTGAAACAGGGCGATGCACTTTCGTGCGTCCTTTTTAACTTAGTTTTAGAATACGTGGTTAGGCAAGTGCAGGCGAATCCGACCGGTTCTACCCTCAATGGGGTAATACAAATTCTTGGATATGCGGATGATCTCGACGTACTAGGGGATGATAAAGAAACGGTAGCTAAAAATGCAGAAATCTTGATCGCAAAAGCCAAAGAGATTGGCTTGGAAGTTAGCGAATCGAAGACAAAATATATGACCGTCGTCAGGTCCGGAGAAAGTAATCAAGACGGGGATCTAATGGCCGGAAATATGAAATTCGAAAGGGTTAACGAGTTTAAATACCTCGGGTCTATTATAACTAGCGAAAATAAGATTAAAACGGAAATCAATGCGCGGCTACACGCTGGCAATGGGTGCTATTATGCAGCAAACACGCTACTAAAATCGCGATCGCTATCTAGAAACATCAAAGTAAGAATTTACAAAACGATAATAATGCCGGTCGTCATGTACGGGTGTGAAACGTGGGCGCTGACGAAAGGAGAAGAGAATAGGTTTAGAGTTTTCGAGAATAAAGTACTTAGAAAAATCTATGGTCCAAAAAGGGACGAAGGGACCGGCGAGTGGAGAAAACTGCATAATGATGAGCTGCACGCTCTCTACGGGTCAGCAAATATTAATAGAGTAATGAAAGCGCGTAAATTAAGATGGGCGGGGCATGTAGCAAGAATGGGCAATGAAAGAACAGTGGCGCAAGTTTTAAGAGGGAGGCCGACTGGTAAGAGACCCCTAGGCAGACCGAGAAACAGATGGGAGAAAAATGTAAGGGATGATCTAAAAGAACTAGGACATGATTACTTAAACTGGATGGAGAATGCACAAGACAGAGATGTGTGGCGGTCTCGGGTAGATGAGGCAATGAACTTTCGAGTTCGAACTGCTAATCTATAATAATAATAATAATAATAACTGCTTTCGATGCTTTACAGTAGGAACTAGAAAACCAGAAAATTATAAATTGAGATAATTTAAACTTTAATATTTCAGGCTTCAGAGCCTAAAATGATCTTAAAAGGATGATTTTTCACGAAAATAGTGGAATAAATTCTTTTAAATAAAATTAATTTAATACCATTAATTTTCAATAAAAAGGAAGAATTTTCAAGCAAGGAAATGAATTTTCCACTAAAATAATGAATCTTTACCCATATAAATTAGTTTTTAAAAAAGTAGCCCAACTTCCAACCCAGTAGTTGAATTTTCAACCAAAAAAAGACGAATATTCATGAAAATAATTGAATGCTCAACCAAAAAACATTAAATTTCTACAAAGAGAGATAAATTATCAACGTGATAGATTAATTTTTAACGAAAAAAATTAATTTTCAACCAAAAAGATACAATTTCGACCAAAAAGATGAATTTTCCACAGAATATAATAATTTTAAACCAAAAAAATGAATTTTCAACCAAGATGATTAATTTTATACTACAAAAGACGACTTTTTTAACAAATAATTGAAGTTTCTACTGAAAAAGGTTAATTTTAAATCAAAAATGGAATCGTTAAATTTTCAGTTTAAAAAATTAATTTTCAACCAAAAAAAACAAAACGGGTTTTTAACAAACTAGTTCAATTTTCAACCAAAGAAATGAATTTCCAATTAAAATGATGAATCTTCAACCAAAAAAAAAATATATTTTTAACAAAATAGTATAATCCTCAATCAAAACAGATGATTAATTTACAACAAAACAGTTCCATTTTTAAACAAAAACGATGGAATTTTTACCAGAAAAGAGATGAATTTTCAACAAAAATGTAAATTTTCGATCAAGGTTAAATTTTCAACTAAAAAGTTGGATTTTCAACCAAAAATGATTAATTTTCTACAAAAAGGAATCAATTTTAATAAAAAGAGTTGATTTTCTAAGTTGGAATGTCGAATTTGTTCAAAAACCTAGATTTTTAATCCCAAAAAGATCAATTTTCAAGAAAAAGGTAATTTTCAACCAAATAGTTGCATTTTCAACCAAGAAAGATCAATTTTCTACCAAAAGAGATGAATTTTCAACAAAAAAGTTGAATTTTCAACCAAATAGCTAAATTTTTAACGTGAAAAAATGAATTTTCAATCAAATGGTCGAAATTTCGAAGAAAAAATATTAAGCTGCAAACAAAAACAGTTGCATTTTCAACCGAACAGTTGAATTTTGAAACTAAAAAGACGAATTTTTTAGAAGACAGTTTTTCTACCAAAACAAATTAATTTTCTATCCAAACCAGACCAACGTCCGACAAAACAGTTGAATTTTCGACGAAAAATATTGATTTTCAACATAATAGTTAAAGTTTCCATAAAATAATTAAATTTCCAACCAAATAATAAAATATGTACCCAAAAGGATTAATTCTGCACCAAAAATTTAATAGTAGACTTTTCAATTAAAAAGAATGAACTTTCAATAAAAAAAAGTTGGATTTTCTTATTGGGTTCCATTAATTCACGAAAATAGTGGAATAAATTCTTTTAAATAAAATTAATTTGATACCATTAATTTTCAACAAAAAAAAAGAAGAATTTTCAAGCAAGGAAATTAATTTTCAACTAAAATAATGAATCTTCACCCATATAAATTCCTTTTTAAAAAAGTAGCTCAACTTCCAACCCAGCAGTTGAATTTTCAACCAAAAAAAGACGAATATTCATCAAAATGATTGAATCCTCAACCAAAAAAAAATTAATTTTCAACCAAAAAGATAGAATTTCGACCAAAAAGATGAATTTTTCACAGAATATAATAATTTTCAACCAAAAAAATGAATTTTCAACCAAGATGATTAATTTTCTACTACAAAAGACGACTTTTTTTAACAAATAGTTGAAGTTTCTACTGAAAAAGGTTAATTTTAAATCAAAAATGGAATCGTTAAATTTTCAGTTAAAAAAATTAAATTTCAACCAAAAAAAAAAACAAAATGAATTTTTAACAAACTAGTTAAATTTTCAACCAAAGAAATGAATTTCCAATTAAAATGATGAATCTTCAACCAAAAAAAAAAAATATTTTCAACAAAATAGTATAATCCTCAACCAAAACAGATGATTAATTTACAACAAAACAGTTGCATTTTTAAACAGAAACGATGGAATTTTTACCAATTCTACCAAAATAGATGAATTTTTAACAAAAAAATTCAATTTTTAAGCTACAAAGCTACGAACTTTCAATCCCGAAAAGATCAATTTTCAACCAATAAAGATTTTAACAAAATTGTTGCACTTTCAAGCAAAAGAGACCAATTTTCAACAAAAGAGTTGAATTTTTAACCAAATAGCTACATTTTTAACGTGAAAAAATGAATTTTCAATCAAATGGTCGAAATTTCGAAAAAAATAAGCTGCAACCAAAAACAGTTGCATTTTCAACCGAACAGTTGAATTTTCAAGCTAAAAAGACGAATTTTTTGGAAGACAGTTTTTCTACCAAAACAAATTAATTTTCTATCCAAACCAGACCAATGTGCGACAAAACAGTTGAATTTTCGACCAAAAATATTGATTTTCAACATAATAGTTAAAGTTGCAATAAAATAATTAAATTTCCAACCAAATAATAAAATTTGTACCCAAAAGGATTAATTCTGCACCAAAAATTTAATAGTAGACTTTTCAATTAAAAAGAATGAACTTTCAATCAAAAGTAGTTGGATTTTCATATTGGGTTCCATTAATTCAGTTCGCATTTGAGCAAAACAAAAAACAAAAAAGGGAAAGTTTCTTGAGCATGGGGGAAGAAGAGGAATTCTTTCTAAAGAAGGGGAAAAGAGGGTATATGGGGAAGAATGTAAAGTCTGATATTAAAAAGCATTTTCATACCATAGATTCCTATATATATATTTCATACATAGATTAATTAAGTTTTCTTTTTTTTTAGATAAAATCTAAAATGTGGTGGATTATAGTAACTTTTTCTCAAAAAGAGACTAAAAGGGTGACTTTAAAAAAAAGTGACTGAAAGTGATTCAAGTGACTATATGGCAGCCCGGACCATTGCGAACGTTTTCTTTTAATATTTATAAATAAAATTTGATAGATTTTTCATAAAAAGCTTTTGGTGTTAATATATATATATATATGGTTAGTACAAAGGCCTTTATGCGTATATTGGCATCCATTTAACTTCACGGAAATGTTGTTGTAAACCACCTCACAATTTTTTCATTTGTGTTTTCTTTACCGATACTCATGCAAAATGCAGGAATCCTGTGATCTACTTTGAAAGCTGAAACGGATTTCTTGAGTGATACTTAAACTCAAATGTATCAGCTAACAAGCTTGCACAGTAAAAACTCTGGGATAAATTTTGTGCTTCTCGAGTGCACCAAGTTCTTAAGATTCTTGATGCTAAGCTTATAGAATATGAAAGAGACTATTAAATTCATTATATTCATTATATTTATTATTCCTCTGATCCAGGGTGTTCGCAAAACTTAACATTTTCGAAATTCTCTGGCTTTTCCATGATTTTTTCCAGACCAATTTTTCATTTTCCCTGACCATTAATATTCTAAGACCAGAAGTTTGATCTTGTAATATTTTTGACACAGAATCTTTTCTGGACAGCATAAAATAATTTAAAATTTTATATCTATTTATTTAAACCATTACTTTGCTATTACAAAAGATGAATTTTCAATCAAAAAGGATGAATTTTCAATAGAACAATTAAATTTTGAACCCAAAAATATGAATTTTCATCAAAAAAGTCCATTTTTACAAAATTGTTAAATTTTCAACCAAATGATTAAATTTGAAAAGAAAAAAAGATTCAACTTCAACTAAAAACAGTAGTATCTTCAACCAAACAATTAAATTTTTTAAAAGACAGTTGAACTTTCAGGAAAAAGATGAATTTTCAATGCAAAAGAAAGAATATTCATTTGAAGTCAGTTGAATTTAAAAAAAAAAGAGGAATTTTGAGCAAAATGGTGGAATCTTCAAACAAAGAAGATTTATTTAAAATAAAATACTTGAATTTTCAACTAATGAATCAAATTTTCAACCAACAAGACGAATCTTCTGTAAAAAAGTTGAATTTTCAACCTACAAATATTAATTTTCTATCTCAAAGATGAATTTTCAACAAATAATGATTTTTAGTCAAGCAAGAAACAAAAATCATCCAAATTATTGAACTTTCAAGCTAAAAGACGATTTTTCTGTAAAACAATTGAATTTTCAAGCTGAAAATATAATTTTCAACAAAAAAGTTTGTTTTTCCACCAAATAGATGAACCTTAAACCAAAAAAAGAATCAACTTTTAACAAAATAGTTCAACTTTTACTCAAGTAGTTGAATTTTCAAATAGAAAAAATGAATTTTCAACCATAAATGAAATAATTACATTTTCAGTTTAAATAATTAATTTTCTACCTAAAAAAATGAGTTTTCAAAAACGTAATTAAACTTTCAACCAACGAGAGAAATTTTCGACTAAAAATGATGAATGTTCAACTTGAATAGTTAAATTTTCAGTTGAAAAAATTAATTTTCAAGCAAACAGAAATGAATTTTCAACCAAAGAGATGAATTTTCAACTAAAATGACAAAGGTTTAAGAAAAAATGGTTTTTTAGGAAATTTTGGATCAAACTTCAAAGGTTTCAATTGAATTTTCTACTGCAAAATATAAATTTTGAACGACAAAGTTAATTTTCTACGCAAATAGTTGATTTTTAACACAAAAACAAAAAATTTCTTCAAAACAGATGAATTTTCAACCAAAAAGGATTACTTTTTAACAAGATTGTTGAAATTGCAACCACAAATAATAAAATTTCTTTTATAAACGAAATAAAACAATGTAATTTAATATTTAATAAATGTCAAATTTATTATTATTGACAGTTATTTGAAGTGCTCCTTATAGAAATTCCCTGACTTTTGCAAGTTTTCGAAATTCCCGACTTTTCCCTATAACTTGAACTTTATAAAATATGTATATAATTAGTAATTTTTTCGCTGAATAATAGAAAATTATTTGTTTTATTATAGTTAAGCTTTCCATGTAATGGTGAATTGAATGACAGTGAAACTTAAATATCATTCGAAAATTGTAATGAATTAAAAAAAATTGTATTATTTTATTTGTATTCAAATATTTGAAATTGGTAATGTGTTTAAATTGTTAACCACAGTGTTTAAGTGGACATAAATAATAACTATATTATATTTATTTTCCTATTAATGTATTTCCTTTACACTATTTCTCTGCTAATTACTTCATTTTTATTATTTCTGAGTTTTCAAAGTTTGCTTTCGCAATATTGTTAACACAATTTAGAATTATTTTATTAACTTCTATCCAAAACAATTTCTCAAATAGTCATCTTTTTTGCGTCTTTAATTAATTCAAAAAATATATAACAATTTCAAGAATTCTAAAAGATTTTTTTTAAGAATTACGAATTATTTAAAAATTAGCTATATAAGTTTGAAAAAGCATTGAATTCACTTAAATTTATGAAGTTAGATTGTACATTACGGTGTTTACTGTTTAGTCAAATCGCGATTTTTTTTTTTTTTTTTTGAAACCTTAAAGCGGAAATTCCGTTCTTGCAGGAGAAAGTTATTCTGTATTTTTCAGATTATTAGAAAAACAGCCAAGAATTCGCCGAAGTTGTTTTTATTGTAAAAATTACACTGTCAGCAGTTTTGTTTATTCTTCTCTTCTTGAGTTTAAAAATTTTCATTGTCATTCATAATCCTTCCTAATTTTCACTTTAATTAATTAACTGAAAAAAAATTGAAGTAAATTATTTCGACCTATATGCATCACTTGTTGTAGATCGATAAAGTTTTCTCTATACTCTTCTTTAGCTCAAAAGTAATTTTTTAAATGCAAAATAGAATCAAAAACACGACAGTCGCTTATTTTAACGAGTTTACAAGTGTTTTAAAAATTGAGACTCTAAACATACTACAAACAGATTTCAAAGTATTGTTTGAAATATCAGAGATTATTGTCAATCGTGTGGAATGTATTTCCTAACATTTTCACGCTCAAACAAAATTTTCATAAACAGTTATGCTCTTAAATCTCGAATTCTATCACTTCTGAAAAGGATTTAGAGTAATTTGACACTATTACTAAATTAGAATTATTGACAATGAATAATTTTAAACCGTAGAAAGTCAAAATACGAAACTGCTTAAAGTTTTATTTTGTGCTTATATCAATTTTTTTTTAAATTAAAGAATCAAAGAAAATGTATTTGAATTGAATATTCCTTAATAAAAAAATATATTTCTTCGATTATAAGAATCATTTTTCTGGGTGTATATTGTATAAATTTTGACGTGCTTAATGAAGTCGTCGACAATCCTTTATCAACGTATAACTGTCTCTGAGCCGAATTAATTTTTCGTGGAAACATACTTCTTTTTAAGGATTTTCGTACAATTCTGTTAAGCAATTGGACTTTTTTAAAGTTTATGTTTTTAAAGATTCCTTTCTAAAAAAGATCTAATTACAGCATGGGATTTAAAAAATCCTTCTGCTATCCTTTTTTCACTTTTGAATAGTCGAATAATTGGTGTTTGCTGACTCACCTGTCGAGGACGCGAACATGCAAAATTAGCGGTTGATCCCTGATGGCGTCGGGAGCGTCGCGACGCACCCTATCGCGATGTCGTCGCAAGGCAGTCGCATCGTACCAGGCTGGTTCATAATGTCTGATGTACGTCCCAAGCGTAATCCCTAAAACAAACAAGCAGCTATATGAATACCATGGATCAATATTTCTGGTCAGTTTTCTCTGACCTCTCTTTCTTTCTTTCATTTTTTCTTTCTTTATAAAAACGTCCAGTAAAGAATTCGAACCATGGACACGCCTTTCTTATTCTTTATTCTTTACAACCCATGCATTCCAAACTTATATTGTCATATTCTCTCAACCATAGATTATCTATGAATGAAAATAGAAACAAAGAAACCTACTCATAAAAAATTAAAATAACAGAAACTGTAATTAAAATTAAATAAAAAAATATTTGAAGTGTTGCAGTAGAGAACTAGATAACCAACAACATCGTTATTATTTAGGAGAGCGAAAAAACATTCTGTACAATCGAAATCGCCATTTGAAGATAAAGCAAAAGTCCACTCGTGGGCTAAAGTTTTTCTGAATTAAGGCAAAAAAGTGTGATCGGAAAAAGTTTTCCAGTTCCGATAAATAGATTGAGGAAGTTGTCAACTTCAAAATGACAGGAATCCAATATTGGAACGGCTCGGCTGCGGATCGCGATGAAAAGTGCAATCTTCAGTTTAAACAAAAAATAAAAATTTTATTTCCAAGATATTGAGCTGCTGAATTAGAGGGAAATGAATTTGATCAGAAAAAGCTGATCAATTCCGTGTAAATTGTTCAAGAAATGGATGTTAAAATTTCATGGGTTTTGAAAATCGTCTTCGGATGGCGATTAAAAATCTAATATTGAATTTGAAAACAAACATAAAAACTCGCTCTGAGATGAGGAAATGCTGTATCAGAATAAACAAATGTTCATCAAAAAAAAAAATTTTGTTCCGAGAAAATAAAGATTTAGTGTGACGGTAAAAAAAAGACAAGTATACGTTTTTGTTTATAAATAAACAATAATACTTTCAACATACATTGTTTCTGATGACAAGGTAAGAAATGAAGTTAACAAAAGTTTTAAAAAGTGTTCTTTATAGAAGATGAAGATTTAAGATTTTAGGTTAGAATTTAATTGGTACTTTGGTGCTGAAAAAAGTGTTAAATAGTTTTATTTCGGGGCTTTTTCTTCGAAAAAATAAGTATTTTATTATTTTTACTGTAATGAGCAGTAATGAGTCTTATTGACTTATATGATCGAAGAGAATTACTTGGAAAAAGTGAAAAAGTGACCTATTAAACCGAAAAAGTTATCAAAGGTCACTAATGTTCCTTTGAATTCAAAAGAATTCCATGAAATTGATCAGAATTGCAGGTGAATTTGAACGAACTTATGATAAAATCAAAACATTTTAAAAAAACAATGAGTTTCATCAAATTCGAATGAATTTAGAAGGGTTCAATGGAAATGAGAAGAATTAAATTAAATTGATAAAAATCTCAAAATGAATTATTTGAAAATTCTAGTGAATTGCAAAAAATTGTAAAAAAAAAAATTTATGGAAATTCAAGAGAATTTAGCGAGAGTTAAAAAAAAATGAATTCCAAAGAATTCAAAAAAATCCTCAAGAATTCAGGATAAATTAATAAGTATTTAGGGTGAATTCCAAATGAATGCAAATGACTCGAAGAAAATACAAAATATTCCACTGATTCTAGTGAAATTGGATTCAGTTCAGAAGAAATCAAGTAAAAAAATTTCCATCAAATTGAGTAAAATGGGAATGAACAGAATTCAGGGCGAATTCAACCAAATTTAAATGAATTTTAAAAACCTAAGAATCACATGTTTGAACGAATTTAGAGAAATTTAAGAAATTAGAAGAATTCAATGGAATCGATCAAAATTCAAGTTGAATTAAAAAAATTTCAAGTAAATTGAAATCATTTGAAAAATGTTTTTAAAATCATTGTATTCATTCAATTTGGAATAAATTACGAAGCATTCAAGTGAATTTAAAAGAATTTGAAAAAATAAGGATAAAAGAATAAGAATACAGAGTGAATTCCAAGCGAATTCAAATGAATTGAAAGAAATTCGAAAAATCCAAAATATTCCATTAATTTCAGTGAAATTGGAGTGAATTTCGAAGAATTCAAGGAAAATCAAGAGAATTCGATGAAATTCATCAAAAATCAAGTAAAATTAAAACTAACTCACGTAAATAGAACAAAATTTTTGAAATCCAGAAAAATTCCATTGAATTCAGATAAATGGGAGTGAATAGAATTAATTAATAAAAATCCGATAAAAGCCATAAGAATTCAAGATGAATTTTAAAGTCTTCAGAGTGAATTAAAAAAATGTGAAATCCAAAAAAGCTACATTCATTTTTGTGGATTCCAATAGAATTTCAAAGAATTCAGGGTGAATTCAAAAGAATTCAATAAAATCAAGAAATCCTTCGGTTTTATGTTTTAATTAATTAAAAGAAGTGACTTTAGTGATATTTTTATTTTATAAAGTGACTATAATGATTTAATCTATAAAAATGGACTAAAAAGTGATTTAAGAAAAAAAGTGACTATTAAAAATGAAATTTCGAACAAATCCTTTTAGCACAGCGTGTGTTTGTTTTTAAAAAATTTTTTATACAAAAAAAACATTTTCGGCAAAAATGTTGGTTATCTCGTTCTGTACTGCAACCCTTTATTTATGCAATAATATTTATGCAAAAATAATGAAACAAATTTAGAATGTAAAAAGTAATAATTGCAGCTGCCACTTGATAATTACATTACTGATAGCTGAATTATCCTGCTTAATGCAGCGATATATTCCCTCGTCTGACTAAACTCAGCTGCATCTACTGTGAAATTTACACGCAATGCATGTACTTTATGTTGATCCAATAATCTGGCTATATTATTATCAGGCGAGAATAGGATATAAAATTTTTCATATTGGGTATAAAAGTGTACAGAGACTGTTCGAAATTTGTTTAAAATTATAAAACTTTTTCCTCTCCACATTGTTCCAGTTTGGTCAGTAGTTTTCGAAAAAAATCCACACTTTTTTAAAAACATATTTTTTCAATATGAAAAAGTAGTTTAGCAGAAACAAAAGATAGAGAATATGTAGCCATTTTATCGTTTTTCGAAATTTTTATATCTTTTTCCGATCAACAACTTATAAGAATTGAAGAAAATTTTGGATAAATTGTGAAAAACGTGTTCCTTTAGTTTCATTAAAGAATAACATAGGTGCCATAATCTGGGGCTAAGCGGCTTGTTTTTGTCGGTACTCAAAGTCCAAGAAAGAATTTAAACTAGGTATTGATTCTTCACATATATAACCTCTATCTGACCCTCTTTCGTACTATAAAGTACAAAAATACATATTTGATTCACATCTATTTACCATCCCTTGAAGTGTGAGCCTTTACCCCACAATGTGGGGTTAAGTCGCTCACTCACAAAAATAGCAAAAAAAAAAAAAAAGGTTTTGAAAGGAAAACTTTACAGAGAAAGTAAGGTATTTTTGATCTCCTCAACGGAGTTATTATCGAAGGAAACCGGTTTCTCCCACATACGCCGCTTAACCCCATTTTACGGCATTTCAATATCAATTTATTCTGGAATGCACTGAGAAAAGTGTTTGGCTGTCCAACTAAAAGTTTTATTATCACAACAAAATTTTGTTGTTGATATAGAAGCAACAAAACCATTTAGTTGGGCCATCCAAATTATTCTGTTGGACCATTCGGATGATCCAAACAAACCATTTTGTACGCTCAACAACATTTTTTGTACGCATAACAAAACATTTGCTTTGCTGAAAAAATATATTTTGTAGAATTAACCATATTTTGTAAAATCGTTCAAATTATTGGTTGAAATAACAATAAGGATTTGTGGAAGTAAACTTTTCATTTTGTTTATATAATAAAATATCTCATTTATACGAGAAAACGTTAAAGTGAGAAAAGTGAATTGCTTCAATAAAATGCGTTCAATAAAATTCTTCAATAAAATTGCTTAATTAATCAAATTAAATGTCATCACAAAAATCCATGATTATAAATGAAATTGTAATTAAACGAAAGACTTCTCCTCAAATCAAATGCATTTTACTGAAAAAAAGGATTTATTGTTTCTACTGGGTCTCTAGAACAACTATAATAGAATAAGTATGAAAATATATAAACAAACATTCATTATTAAGTGAAAAATTACCATAAATAAATAAATAGTCGAAATAATTGTTTTTTCCAGAAAAAATGCGTTTTCCACTAATCTATTCTGAAAATAAAAACAATTTGTTTATGTACTTAATACACCCTAAAATATTTTGCAGAATTTTTTCAGAATTTTCCGCCATGTTGTTTTTGTTTTTCGGATTAAAAAATCCTCGGTAAAAAATTTGACAAACATTTTTGATGCAAGGAATAATATATGCCTGAAAGGGTTAAACAAGAAATATTTGGTTTTATTACACCGATTTTTAAATTTTTTATTTCGAAGTGATCAGCAATATTTGCATAAGAGTGTCTATGGATTAGATTTTTTAATTTTTATCATTTTCTGTTTTTTATATAAATAAACAAAGAGCGAAAATGAGACATTTTTTAATTATTATTTTTTATCTTTAAATAAATAACTTAAATAATCCCATTTTTGACGAAAATGAATGTTGAAGTATCTAAAAAATATGAATATTCAGCAGGATATCGAATCTAATTGTTATAAATAAATTATATTAACAAAATGTCAACATCGTGGAAATTTTTTTTATTTCTGAACGTCTTTAACTTATATTAGTGGGGATTATAGTGATACAGACTTGTCATCCAATATTATTTGTGTATTATATAAACAAATTTTATAAACAAATGCATAGTTTGGCAATTTATGGATAGAAAGTAACAGTTTTTCTTCCTGACCCTCTTCAAATTATATAAGTCATGACGTTTAGGGGCGAAGCATTAACATTCGATATTATTTGTTTATTTTATGAACGAATGTTATAAACAAATGCATAGTTTGTCCATTTATAGACAGAAAGTAATCGTTTTTCTTTCTGATCCTCTTCAAATTATATAAGTGATAATTTTTAGTGGTGAAGACTTCTTGTTCGATACTATTTGTTTATTTTATAAATAAATTTTATAAACGAATGCATAGTTTGGCCATTTATAGACATAAAGTAAACGTTTTTCTTTCTTATCGCCTTAAAATCGTCATTCGATATTATTTGTTATATATATATATATATATATATATATATATATATTATTTTATAAACAATTGCATAGCTTAGCCATTTGTAGAAGGAAAAAAATGTTTTATGATGTTTTAAAAGAATTAGCTTCCAAGTTGTACTTTTAAATCATTTCAATAATTTCTGGATCCATCTAACACATCACGAAACATTTGCAGTGATGTCATTTGAAGGCAGTAATAAAAAAAGATGACTTTCTGTCTAAAATGGCTGAACTATGCATTTGTTTATAAAATAAACAAATAATATCGAAGGAGAAGTCTTCACCACTAAACATCATCACTTATACAATTTGAAGACGATCAGAAAGAAAAACAATTACTTTCTGTCTATAAATGGACAAACTATGCATTTATTTATAAAATTTGTTTATAAAATAAACAAATAGTATCGAATGACAATTATTCATAACTAACACCACCACTTATATAATCTGAAGGCGTTAAGAGTGAAAAACAATTACTTTCTGCTCATAAGTTGCCAAATTATGCATTTGTTTATAAAATTTTCTTTATTAAATGAACAAATAATATCGAATGACAAGTCTGCATCACTAAGAATCACCTCTAATATAATTTAGAGATGATCAGAAATAAAAACGGTTACTTTCTATCTATAAATAATTCAAACTATGCATTTGTTTATCAAATTTGTTTATCAAATGTAAAAATAATATCGATTAACAATTATTCGTCACTTAACTTCACTACTCATGTAATTTGAAGACGAGTAGGGAGAAAAAAGATTACTTTCTGTCTATAAATGACCGAACTATGCATTTGTTTATAAAACTTGTTCATAAAATAAACAAATCATATCGAATGACCAATCTTGATCACTAAATATTACCACTAATATAATTTGAAGGTAATAAGAGAGAAAAGCGATTACTTTCTGCCAATAAATGCCTAAACTATGCATTTGTTTATATAATTTGTTTATAAAGTAAACAAATTATACCAGACAAGCAATTTTCATGATCAAATATGATCTTGTCGATAAACTGAAGCAATTTCAACTCTCAAATTTACTTTGCAAGCTAAATTTCCACGATGTTCACATTTTGTTAATATAATTTGGTTATAACAATTAAATTCAATATCCTGATAATTATTTATATTCTTTAGATACTCCGATATTTATTTTCATCGAGAATGGGATTAATTCAGTTATTTATTCAAAAATAAGAAATAATAATTAAAAAATGTCTCATTTTCGCTCTTTGTTTATTTATATAAAAAATAGAAAATGATGTGGGGCGGTCGCGTGTTTGGTACACGCAACCAAATTCTTTGGTACAAGTAACAAACGGGACTTGACAGAATTTTTTCTTCAAGGCAAATAAATTTTTTCGTTACACCAACAACTTCCTTATTAATGACAACCAAATTTTGCTTGAACGAACAAAATTATTTGACAAAATTATTTTATGTAACAAGAGTATGTTTTCCTCACTTTCTGGGCATGGTTTGAAGCAGCAATTTAGGGTGGTCCAAAAATGCATTGGAAAATTTTTTTTTGAATTTTTATCGGGACACCCCTTAAATTTGTTCGAATCCACCCAAATATAAATCCATTTCTTTTGTTTTGAAAAAAAATGATATTTAGGGGTGGCGCAAGCCCCATGAAGTTTAACATGTATTTCCCATAAGAAAAAAAGACGTTTTTGTAAATCTTATTCAGAATCCTCAATATTATCTCAATTGAGTTGAAACTTAACATTTCTCTTCACAATTAGCCATAGAATACGAATAAAATATCACTTGTCAAATATCAGGCCCATAAGTCTGTTTTATAGGGTCCCAAAGAAACGCCATAAGTGAAAAAATGGGTTTTGCGAGTTTTCTAATAAATAAAATATTACTTTATACTGAAAATTAGATATTTTCATGAATTTTTTAAACAATTTATTATTGTTTTTAACAATTTTCTCATAGAATGGAGTTAGAAAGACGCGGTTTTTTCACAAATTTTCCATTTATTGTCCAATTTTCAATTAGAGAGAAGTGATAGTTCATCAATGTTAACAATAGTGATTGTTTAAACAATTTATCATAATTATTAATAATATTATATTTGAATAATGCTAGAAAGATGCGGATTTTTTCAAAATTTCTGGCTTTTTGTCCAATTTTCATCTGTAGTGAAGTAATAATAAATTCAAGTTAACAAAATAATTGTTTAAACAATTTATTATAATTATTAATAATATTATATTTGAATAATGCTGAAAAGATGCGGTTTTTTTTTAA
This sequence comes from Andricus curvator, assembly GCA_932195095.1. Lineage (NCBI taxonomy): Eukaryota > Metazoa > Arthropoda > Insecta > Hymenoptera > Cynipidae > Andricus > Andricus curvator. The sequence continues at coordinate 1,028,583 of CAKNYM010053159.1, read as the reverse complement.
TTTCTGGTTTTTTGTCCACTTTTCATTCGAAGTGAAGTGATAATGAATTCAAGTTAACAAAATAATTGTTTAAACAATTTATTATGCTTATTAATAATATTATAATTGAATAATGCTAGAAAGATGTGGTTTTTTTTTAATTTCTGGCTTTTTGTTTAATTTTCATTTGGAGTGAAGTAATAATAAATTCAAGTTAACAAAATAATTGTTTAAACAATTTATTATCATTGTTGATAATATTCTCTTTGCTTAATCGGTAGAATGTTGCGGTTTTTTCTGAAATTTTCAACTGTTTGTTTATTTTTTATTAGGCGTGACTTGATAATTAATTAGATTTGGCAAAAATAATTGTTTGAACAAATTATTATTGTTTATGACTATCTTCATCTATATCGATTGCGCCTGATAGTTGCGGTTTTACGGCAATTTTTACCTTTCTGTCCTTTTTTCACTTAGTGAGGTAATAATTAATTAAAGTTAAGAGAAAAGTTGTTTAAACAATTTAATATTGTTTATAATTATCTTTTCTTAGATAAGTGCTAGAAAGTGGCGGTTTTTTCTAAAATCTTTCACTTTTCTTCGCCTGCTTAATTACTAGCAATTAATATATAAACATTAGAGATTTGCAATTCCAAGTTTTTCTTTTACGCTTTGCAATAAACTTCTTGTTGTAATCCAAAAAAAAACTTTTATAAGTCATTTAAAGACCTAGTCCTTCCACCTATTCCTAAGTATTCTATTCTTTGTTTTTGCGTCTTGTGTAAAATAGTTTTTTTTCTTTAAATTAATTTTTTTAAGCATTTGGAAAAGAGAAAAAATAATTCACTTGAACCAAAAATACCTTTCGAAAAATCATTTTTGTTGTGGTTGACTTATTACTTGTTCATAAATAAAAAGGCGATGCAAAGTGAAAGATTCTAGAAAAAACCGCCACTTTCTAGCACTTATCTGAGAAAAGATAGTTATAAACAATATTAAATTGTGTAAACAACTTTTCTGTTAGCTTTTATCAATTATTACCTCACTAAGTGAAAAAAGGACAGAATGGTAAAAATTGCCAAAAACCGCAACTATCAGGCGCAATCGATATAGATGAAGATATTCATAAAAAACAATAATTTGTTTAAACAATTATTTTTGCTAAATCTAATTAATTATCAAGTCACGCCTAATAAAAATAAACAAACAGTTGAAAATTTCAGAAAAAACCGCAACATTCTACCGATTAAGCAAAGAAAATATTATCAACAATGATAATAAATTGTTTAAACAATTATTTTGTTAACTTGAATTCATTATTACTTCACTCCGAATGAAAATTCGACAAAAAACCAGAAATTTAAAAAAAAAACCTCATCTTTTCAGCATTATTCAAATATAATATTATTAATAATTATAATAAATTGTTTAAACAATCACTATTGTTAACATTAATGAACTATCACTTCCCTCTAATTGAAAATTGGACAACAAATGGAAAATTTGTGAAAAAACCGCGTCTTTCTAACTACATTCTATGAGAAAATTGCTAAAAACAATAATAAATTGTTTAAACAATTCATGAAAATATCTCATTTTCAATATAAAGTCATATTTTATGTATTAGAAACAATTCGCATTGAAAAAACCGCAAAAAAAATCATAATTAGCGCCAAAAACTCGCAAAACCCATTTTTTCACTTATGGGGTTTCTTTGGGACCCTATAAAACAGACTTATGGGGGTGATATTTGAAAAGTGATATTTTATTCGTATTCTATGGCTAATTGTGAAGAGAAATGTTGAGTTTCAACTCGATTGAGATAATATTGAGGATTCTGAATAAGATTTACAAAAACGTCTTTTTTTCTTATGGGAAATACATGTTAAACTTCATGGGGCTTGCGCCACCCCTAAATATTTTTTTTTTCAAAACAAAAAAAATGGATTTATTTTTGGGTAGATTCGAACAAATTTGGGGGTATCCCCATAAAAATTCGAAAAAAATTTTTTTGGACCACCCTATGCGCATTCGTTACTTTAACCCACGCCCACTGATCCGCACGGTCCTTGCCGCTTTAAACTAACCTCAAACCTATGACGTAATTTCATAAGAAAATTCGTAAACCATATTCTTTTGACATAAAATATTGCGTGTACCGAGGCAGCGAAGTCTTTTTACGGCCGAGCGTGACTTTGCAAAAACGAGTCGCAGCCGAGGATACTTCGCTGCCTTGATGCACAATATGCTATTGTTACCGTAACTTTATTATTTTTTCTCAGGGCAGGCCTCACAGTCCCTGTGGGATAAAATATAGGGACCATAGGGTACTTTTTGTCACGCACATAGGGTACTTTTTTGCGATCGAAGGGTAACATATTCAGGATAAATTTATAAAACTTCAAAAAAATTCAAGTTAAAGTCAAAAGAATTCAAATGAATTGGGGAAAAAAATTAAATCAAGAAAATTCCATTGATTTCCGTAAAAATGGAATGAATTTAGAGGAATTTAAGGGGAAAGAGAAGAATTCGATGAAATTCATAAAAATGCAAGATGAATTAAAAACATTCAAATGAATTAAAAACAATTTAAAAATATAAAAAAACTTGATTGAATTCAGTTACTTTGAAATGAGCTTAGAAAAATTCAAGGGAATTCCACAGAATTTGATGAAATGCCTAAAAATTCAAGGTGAGGTTAAAAGAATTTAGGATCAATTAAATAAAAACTTTTAAAAAATCTAACAAATCCATTGAATTAAATAGAATTGAGTGAATGTCGAAGAATTCAAGTAAATTGAAAAAATTCAAGAGGATTCCAAATAATTTGAAAGAATTCAGGGTGAACTCCAAACAAAAATTTCAAATCTCTTCAAATCTTTAAAACCCTACTAATTTCAAAAATCGAGAAAAATTCCATTGATTACAATAAAATTTGAGTGGATTTAGAGAAATTTAAGGGAAATTAGAAGAATCATATGAAATCCATAAAAAGGCAGGCTGAATTAAAAAAGCAATCAAGTGAATTGCAAAAAAATCAAAAATATGAAAAAATTCATTGAACTGAGTAGAATTGAGCGAATTTAAAATATTTTAAAAGAATTCAGGATAAATTAAAAATTCAGGGCGAATTCCAAATGAATTTCAAAAAATATTTGAAAATCTCTCCAAATCTTTGAAACCCTACGAAATCCCCCACTGCTTGTGAATAAATTCTTTGAAATCCATTAAAATATTAAAATCCCTTAAAATGATTAAAACCCTTGGAATCTTTTAAAATACCCTAAAATATTCCAAAGTCTTTGAAATCCCTTCAAACTATTGGAATAAAAAAAAATTCTGGGAATCTTTTGAAATTTCCTAAAATATTTAAAATCCTTTGGTATCTTTTGAAATCCCTTTAAACTTTTTAAAGCTCTTGAAAATGCCTGGAATCTTTTAAAATACCCTAAAATATTTCAAATCCTTTGAAATCACATTAAATTACTGAAATCAATAAAAAAAATTCTTTGTAATCTTTTCAAATAACCTAAAATACTTCAAGTCCTTTAAAATCTTTCGAAATCCCTTGAAAATTTTTAAAGCTCTCGAAAATGCCTAGGAATTTGAAAAAATACCTTAAAATATTGCAAATCCTTTGATAATTTCATCAACTGATTCTTAGGATGAATTAAATAAAAACTATTCACAATTCAAAAAAATCCATTGAATTAAGTAGAATTGAGTAAATTTAGGAAAATTCAAGTGAATTGAAAAAATTCAAAAGAATTTAAAAGAATTCAGGATAAATTAAGAAGAATTCAGGGTGAATTCCGAAAAGTAATTTCAAATCTCTTCAAATCATTGAAATGATCGGAAATCTGATAAAATCCCGTGAAATCTTTTAAAACATCTTAGAATCTTATAGATCCTGTAAAATCGTTCCATATCTTCCGAAATTCGAGAAAATTCTTGATCCTCAAATATTGCAATCGCTTTGAAATCCCTTCAAATTATTAAAATCAATAAAAAATTTCTAAGAATCTTTTAAGATTCCCTAAAATATTTAAAACCCTTTGCAATCCTACAAAACACCTCACTTTTCGTGAATAAATTCTTCAGAATCCACTAAAATACTATAAAATCCCGTGAAATCTTTATTAAATGTTTGAAATCCCTACAAATTAATGAAATTAATTAATAATTCCTTGGAATCTTTTGAAATTCCCTAAAATATTTAAAATTGAGAGTTCTTAAAAATGCCTTAGAAGTTTTAATTTTTAAAAATAACCTAAAATCTTAAAAAATCGTTTCAAATCATTGAGATCTATTAATTCAACATCACTAAGAAGAAATTAGCAAAGTATGCCACAAGAATGCTAAAATTGCTTACCGTTTTCATAATAAACAATATTTTAGTAATTAAATTGAAGACCTTATAGGATTCAAAAAGAGTCCTGTACTCTTTATAAAATAAATCAATAAGCTTTTTGCTTAAATTTATCTTCTAGTATCGATAAACAAAAAATTGATTTCGAATAAAAAGTTGATTATAAGCAAATGTTACAGAAACTTGGAATTGAGAACACTAAAAAAAAATACCGGCTAACCAAGGTGAGTCAAAGGAGGTCTATAAGGGATCCTCTTTCAAACGCTTATCAAAAGAAGCGACGTAAATCAATTCACCGGGGTACACGTGTAAAAAAAAGTCTAGTATAAAGGGCATGCTTTGAGATATTACTTCAAAAGTCTCATTGAAGGCTCTAGATATCGGTCACACAAAAAGAAGGCGTTAAAAGGATCGCGATCGCATGGAACTACTTATTACCTAGATTTTCAAGGGGGTTGACTATCCCTATCTTATATCTATTTTGAGAGTTATAAGAAAAAATAAAAATCTTCATCGATAAGATCAAGAAGATATTTTCCATCACTCAAATATACAGGCTCATTTTTAAGATCCAATATCTTAGGACTTATACAAATTTTTCTGCTGGTTTATGTTGAAAGACCCTCTCACTTAATTTAGTGGCTAACTTCATGTCCTGAAAATTCAGGGTGGCCGCAAAAATTCATTTTTAAAATTCTCTGACTTTTCCCTGATTGATCTCTAATATTTCATTTTTCTGACTATTAATATTTAAAGACCAAAACTCTAATCTTTATATTAATTAAAACTCTTCAAAATGAATAATAATATAAATGAATATACGTAATCCTCAAAGCCTACACTTCCGAAATTTTCCGCTCAGCCTACACTGCACGGAAAAAATTTATCCGTGAAAAAGGCACGAACTAGGTCTCGGATACGAGATAAAAAAATGAAACATTGCATCCTTATTTCTATGAGAAATGTATGGAAAAGTTTCGATGTTTTTTATGAACAGTTCGAACTTCCTACGAACAGTACCTGAAAATTTCAGACTGAAATATAAGGAGGAAAATTGTTATTTGTGCGATCTATTTAATAATAATTTATAACTTCGCATCTCAGAAGATTCGACCCCTCAAAGACTGCTGACTCACCAGTTTCTAAACATAAACCAGGAGTGCGTAAACACGCGCAGACATCGAGACATCGTATTATAAAACTTCTAGCCACTCATCCGACGAGCTGGAAACTCATATATGAGTGCACACACACAGCGCGTTTGGGCGACCTTGCGTGCGGGCCACGTACAGGCGAACCTATTTTCCAGTTCCCAGATTTGTCGGGCAAGCTCGTGAGTGCTCTGAGAATCTTTTCCCAATCACTCGTAATATTTTTGTAATTATTCACGTACAAAAAAGTGATGAACCATTTTAGAATTTTCACATCGAGTTCGTCAATTCTTTCTCAAAGTTCGTACATTATTTACCAAAATACATCAATATCCGATGCACTTTTCTCATATCCGAGATCTAGCTACTAGTTCGTCACTTTTTTACGGATAAATTTTTTCTATGTGGGTGGTTTGTGCCCAGGCAAAGTTTAAAGTCCAGTATCTCTGGATCAAATTAACGTATCGGAATTACATTTTTTTTTGCTGTAGCTGAAAGTCTCACAAAAATGAATATTGTAAAATTAATACGATGAATTCAACACATACTATAAATATTTTTACAAAACTGAAACAATTTTTCAGTAAAAACAGCGAGCCGAAAATATCTTTCGGGTGTAATACACCCAGTGTAGGCTGAGAGGAATATGATATATTTTTATATATGCATATATGCATATAATAATATAATAATATAGAATAAAATAATTTTAAATTCAAAATTAATATTTAATTTATTATTCATACGACTGCCATAGCCTAATTTACTTTAAAAAAGTGAAAAAGTCAACAAAAGTTACTAATTTCTAACCCAAAAACTAAGTAAAAGTGACTAATGTGGATTAATATTGTGACTCAAGTTCTTTTGATTTGAAAAAGATTCGATTCGTAAGACTTTAATTCCAAAATATGAACAAATGGATTGAATTCAGTAACTTTGAAATAATTTTATCAGCATTCGAGGGAATTCAAAAGAGTTTGATGACATGTCTAAGAATTCAAGGTTAGTTTAAATGAATTCACAATGAATTAAACAAAAAGTACAAAAAATTAATAAAATCCATTTAACTGCGCAGAATTCGGTGAGTTTAGAAGAATTCAAGTGAATTAAAAAAAAATCAAGAGAATTCCAAAGAATTCAAAAGAAATCAGGATAAATTAATAAGAATTCAAGATGAAGTCCAAATTAATTGCAACAAATATTTGAGAATCTCTTCAAAATTTTTAAACCTTATGAAATCCCTCACTTCTTGTGAATATATGATTTAAAATCCATTAAAATATTATAAAATGCCGTGAAATTCTATGAAATCTGACGATATTTTCCTTGTCCCTTTAGAACTACATGCAATTTTTTGCTAGTCCTTTAAAATCATTATAATCCTTGGAAATCCCTTGAAATTTTGTTAAAATCTTGTAAATGCCTTCGGATCTTTAAAATACACTAAAAGAGTTCAAATCCTTTGAAATCCCTTCAAATTATTATGAAACTCAATTAAGAAATTTCTTAGAATCATTTAAAATTTCCTAAAATATTTAAAATCCTTTAACATTTCTTAAAATTCCTTAAAACTTTTAAAAGCTCTTGAAAATGCATTGGAACATTTAAAATACCCTACAATATTTCAAATCCTTTAAAATCCCATTAAAATATTGAAATCAATTGAAATTTTTTTTAATAACCTGCAATATTTCAAATCCTTTTAGGATCTTTTGAAATCGCT
>CAKNYM010053159.1:971128-1011722 GCA_932195095.1 Andricus curvator | reverse complement strand
GCTGTGCATGTTGAAAATGAATAATTTAAGATCAGACTTCCGGAATCCTCAACTCTGCCTCGAGGCTCTGTGCTCAAAATGTTTAACTATTCTACTTGAACCGCATCAAGGGATGACTCTTTTCCATATTAAAAAATGTTCACTCAGGTCTTAAGAAACCGACATTTAAATTTACAAGTGCATAAACAGCTGGGACATTGTCATTGGCTGATTATAATTCTGAAGTGATACTACGCAAACTAAGCAGCTCTATCGTATTCAGTCTTGCGTGATTGAGAGGAGGCTATCACATCCGGGGTTATTAGAATGGAAAGGTGAACTCGAATCTGCTAATGCTAACATAAGTTAATGAACAGACTATACGCTTTCTATAAGATATGAAGAATAATTATAAACACATAATAATAATTTTATGGTTACACAACATTTGTTACTGCTTCATATAATTATAAGTTTCTGCAGGGCAGTAGAGGTAAAACTTTTCAGGATATGGAGTTTTCTTAAATCCTTCTGGATGAGATTTTTTACGCTTTTTTTTATTACTAATAATCAAGGCAAAGCTATAGTAGCTTTTATATAGTAGTACACATAAATTTCTCATACTAGATGTACACTAAAATCTCCACAAAAAATATCACTATAGTTATTTTCCGGTTATTAAAATTTTCAAACTCAAACTGAGAGTGTTATAAAAATTAAATAACTAGTAATTTCAAGTATTTAAAATTTTACAAGAGTAAAGGCGCCAGTTGTCAACAAATGTAATTTCTAAAAAACAATTAAATTTTTGACAAAAAAATAATAAGTTATCAACCAAACAGTTGCGCTGACAAGAAAATATTTGAACTTTCAAGCAAAAGGGATGAATTTTCAACCAAATGATCTAATTTTGAAAGAAAAAAATATAAAACTTTAACCAAAAACAGTTGCATTTTCAAACAGTTGACTTTTGTACAAATAAATCATCAATAAAATAGTTTAGTTTTTAACTGAAATAATGAATCTTAAAAAAAAAGGAATTTTTAATAAAGGAGTTCAAGTTTCAACAATGGAGTTGTATTTCAATAAAAAAAGATGAATGTTCAACAAAAGAACTAAATTTTCAACCAAGAAAGATTTGTCAGTTGATTGAGAAAACAAATTTCAACCAATTAGTTGAATTTTCCAGCTAAAAAGACGATTTCTCTACCAAAAAAAAGTTGAATTTTCAACTCGAAAATATGAATTTTCCAATATAATGGTGATTTTCACCGAATAGTTGATTTGTCTACCACAATAATTGAATTTTCAACCAAAAAAGACGAATTTTCAACTAAACAGTTTAATTTTCAACTAAGAACTATCAATTTGCACCCAAAAATGGAAAAGTTTAATTTTCCGTTTAAAAAATTATTTTTTAACTAAAAACGAATTTTCAAAAAATAGCTGAATTGTCACAAAAAAAATAATATTCAACTAATAAAATTAATTTTGAACAAAGTAGTTCAACTTTCAAACAAGTAGTTGAATTTTTAACCGAGAAGGTTAATAACCTACCAAAAAGATGAATTTTCAACAAAATACATGAATTTTCAACAAATTAGTTGAATTTATAAGCGAAAATGACAGATTTTCAACAAAAAAGAAATAGTTCAATTTTCGATTAGAAAATTTAATTTAAGAAATCGAATTTAGAACAAAATAGTTCAACCTGACACTAATGAAATGAATATTTTAACAAAGTAGTTCAACTTTAAACCAAAAAAGATAAATTCTCCAAGAAAAATTTAATAGTTGAATTTTCAACTTAAAGCGAGAAATTTTTAGCCAAAAATTGAATAGTTAATTATTAATTAAGTAAGAATATTAAATTGAAAAAAAGAACGAATTTTGAACAAAAGAATTAAATCTTTAACCAATAAAATTAATGTTGTACAGAATAGTTCAAGTTTCAACCAATTTTTTGAATTTTAGACAAAATAGATGAATTTTTGACAAAATAGTTAAATGTTCAACTAAATAGAAGAATTTTTAACCAAAAGAGATGGATTCTGAACCAAAACTATAATATTAGACTTTCTAATTAAAAAGAATGGACTTTCAACCAAAAATAGTTTAATTTTCTTTGTGGGAAAAACTAGAAAGAGGGGGGAAAGGGGAAAATTTCTTGTAAACGAAGGAAAAAATACGAATCCTTTTTAAAAAATGGAAATAGAAGGAGTGTAAAGTCTGTAATTGTGAAATAGACATAAACATTGCGCCCTTACGTTAAAGTAATTGCATTAACAGTAATAATAAATATACTTCCAATACTATAAATTGCGTGATATTTCAAATACGATTCTATGAAACAAATGTAATTATGACAGAGCTAAGCAGAATATTTGTATTAACTTTATAGAAGAAATTTATTTCGAAATGAATCATTTGAGTGCAAATTTCAATTTTGTAAACATTCCAAACTGATTCTGGATACCTACATGATAATAATGATCACATGCATGGATATCGATACGCTTTAATTGAAAAGTACAGTACCCACCAGAGTTATCAGTCCACTAAACAAAATCATATTAAAAACATGCCTCTCTTTTATGTTGGATCTGTCAGCAAGAAATTCAATTAAAAAGATTTTTTTGAACCCGATCGAAAGCTTACTAAATTTCGCGTCGATTAAGCCCTACTTTCGATAAATACGAGATAGAATGTAAGAAAGTCCAACCTTTTTCCCGTTTTTAACTATTTTAGATTCTGAACTTCTACATTCCGCATGCTTCAAGGAAGTTAATGAAAAAAATTCAAACTTTGCGTAATTAAAGTTTAAAATCTACTTCTGAAAATTAGACCAAAAACATAACGAAAAATATGCCGGTTCTCGACCCAGACGGAAATATTATATATAGTTTATATATAGTGTGAAGTATTATATATAATATTAATTTGTGTCATATAAAAAATGTATAAAACAAATGAATAGTATATATAATACTTCACACTATATATACACTATATATAATATGTCCGCCCGAATTATCATGAAAAGTGTGGAAACATGTTTTTAATAAGTTTTTTTCAAGTGTACTGACAATTCTGACCGGTACTGTAAATCAGGGAATGGCAACCGAATGCCTGCATCGAGAATTCATATTACCGTGAATTAATAACGTTTGTCGCGTTACTTTCTAGTTTTATGGCAGAACGCTCGGTGAACTATTGTCCTCGTACACCGTTACGCCTTTACTCAAGAGCTATACGTTCCCGTGGTGAAAAATATTCTTTGAGAGCGTTTGGGGAATCCTATAGTCGGTCTATAACTCTATATTCACCTTACATGAATTACCACACGTCTGTAAATCATCACTTCTTACATCCATGTACACGGAAAAAATTTATCCGTGAAAAAGTCACGAACTTGTAGCTAGGTCTCGGATACGAGATAAAAAAATGAAACCTTACATCCTTATTTCTATGAGAAATGTATGGATAGATTTCGAAGTTTTTTACGAACAGTTTAAATTTCCTACGAACAGTTCCTGAAAATTTCAGACCAAACAAAATAGGTATTATAAAACTTCTAGCCACTCATCCGACGAGCTCGAAGCACACATATGAGCGCACACACGCACCGCGCGTTTGGGCGAACGTGTGTGCGGGCCACGTACAGGCGAACCTACTTTCCAGTTCCCAGATTTGTTGGGCAAGCTCGTGAGCGCTCTGAGGATCTTTTCCCAACAACTCGTAATATTTTTGTAGTTATTCACGTAAAAAAGCGATGAACCGTTTTAGAATTTTCACATCGAGTTCGTCAATTCGTTCTCAAAGTTCGCAGATTATTTACGAAAGTACATCAATATCCGATGCATTTTTCTCATATCACAGATCTAGCTACTAGTTCGTGACTTTTTTACGGATAAATTTTTTCCGTGTATTTAGCTTTATTGCCTTTGAGACTCGTGCGAAATTCATGAACATCTTGAGTTAGAAAATAGTGTCTCTATATTATAAAAAGATATCGCGGCTCTGCCTTTTAATTTCTGCAATCCTCCCGAGTCGAAATTTAGACCCTACTTTGAACCTGCAGCTCCTTATTAGAACCTGCTTTGGCGCTATTTAAACCTATAGCCCCTGCTTTAAACTTTTAAGTCCTAGAGAATGAAAGATTAGATCCTACTTTGACTCCATTTAAATCTATAGGCCCTACTTTGAATCTTTAGATGCTACAGTCTTCATATTCAAGTACCTACTTTGACGCTGTAACACCTCTCTGAATCTACTTTGAATCTTTAGTGCCTACATTTTTAAAACTCAAGACCCTACTTTGACGCTGTTTAGTCTCTCCTTCAATGCTGACCCTACCTGAGATTCAAAATTTTTTAAAATCTATGAAAACACTTAGAAAGAAATAAAATAATAATTTTAGAGTTAAATATTCCAGTTATTTTACTTACTATTTTCATTAAAAATTCATCTTTTTTGGTTAAAAAATGAATTATTTGGTTGGAAATGTAATTATTTTGTTCGAAATTGAACGATTTTGAAAGAAAATTATTTCATTCGGTGAAAAATGCAACTGTTTTTGATTTGAAATTAAATTTTCTTTGATTGAAATATATGAACTATTATACTTTTAGTTAAGGATTCATCTTTTTTCGTTGAAAATTAATTTTTCCAATTGAAAATTTAACTATAATAATTTTGGTTGATAATGGATCTTTTTTAGTTGAAAATTCATACTTTTTTTTTAAATTCGACCTTTTTTTGGTCAAAAATTAATCTTCGTGGTTGAAAATTCATCTCTTTGGTTTCAAATTGCACTATTTTGTTGAATATATAGATCTTTTGTAGCTGAAAATTCATGTATTTTGTTAAAAATTCATCTCTTTGGTTTGAAATTAAACAATCTTGTTGAAAATTCGTCTTTTTTGTTGAAATTTCGTCTATTACATTTTTCATTGAGTATTCGTCTTTTTGGATAAAAATTTTATTATTTGGTTGAAAATCAAGTTTTTTGATGAAAATTCGCCTTTTTGGCTTGAAACTTCAACAATCTGGTAGATTTTTTTTCTGTCTTGACTGCAAATTCAACTATTTTGTTGAAAAATTATTTTTTGGTTGAACGTAACTGTTTTTGATTTAGACTACCTGAATCAAAATGAAAATTCTTTTTGGTTGAAATTTCAACTACATATTGCCTTTTTCGTTGAGAATTCATCATTTGTGGTTGAAAGTGGAACTACTTTGTTAAAACAAATTTTGTTTGTGTTGAAGATTCATAATTTCAGATGAAAGTTCATCTCTTTCGTTGAAAAATTAACTTTTGGTTAAACACTCATTTGAAAAATTAAATTTTGGTTAAACATTCATTTTTTTAAATGAAAATTTAACCATTCCATTTTTGGTTTAAAATTCATATTAAATAGTTGAAGATTCAACCATTTGGTTAGATATTTCTTTTCTTTTATTTGAAAATTCATGTATTTTATTGAAGATATGTCTGTTTTGGTTGAAAATGTATCTTTTTAGTTGAAAATTCATGTATTTTGTTAAAAATGCAACGTCTGCCAACAAAATTTTCTATTGGTCTAAGAATATTGTCAATCTTCTAGAAGTGGAAGTCGTAACTAGGTAAATCTAAAGAAACACTTTTAGAAATAAATAATTAATTTTCAGCGCCAAAGAGGTTTATAGCCCAAAATAGGAAAGCTAAAATGTTTCTTCCACACTGTAATTCAAAATTTTCTAAAACATTTCTTGTTATAGAAATATTATGTGAGACAAGACTAACCTACGACTTTCATTATAAAACAAGAAATATTTTGTAATACATAAACAAACAAAGAAGTGTTGAATTTTTATTAATTTTGTTTTTTTCTCCTGGATCGAGAGTGCTTAAAAGCTTCGATTTCATAGAAATAAGACAAATATTATATCCCTTTAGAAATTAATTTTCCAGAATGTATCAACCGGTTTTACAAATAAGAGCGAAAGGGAAATTACAGAATTTTGCCCATATTGGACCCTTAGGTACAAGCGCATTCTAGGCGACGTTGTCGGGTTTATAGCTATGGCCTCTCCTCAAAAATGTTAAAGTTTCGTATTACAGTATTACAGAATCTGGTAAACTCGAAAAAACGTGTTAGTCTCTTGGCGGTCTCAGACGTGAAGGGTCATTCTCGAACCCAATAATAAAAATTTCTCCTAATTCTTAAAATATTTTAAATGTTGTTTTCATGAAAATTATTTTAAGGGGGAAAAAAAATGTGTCTTAAATTGTGTCAATGTTTCAAAGTTATATTATGTGATTACTTAGTGTCGTCCGAACCAAGCCTCCATCTACGCAGATGTAACCATAATAATACATAGGAATGGAAGTATTGGAGGAAAGGGAGATGGAAGGAAAATTACGAAGGATAAGTTTTTTGAAAATTATTTAGTTGATTCATAAATATTGATACAAATTCGTTATCAATTTAATGATTTTTGATTTTCTGACTCAGTTTTGGCCCCTATCCGTGGCCGGAATATTATTATTAAAAATTAATTTAAAAACAAAATTTGTTTGCGGTTTGAAAAATAAAATTAAATAAGTTTCAACCCCTATCCGCGGTTGAAATTGCATTATGTTTAAACTGCAAAATTTACAAACATAGCAATTTTTGAAAAAAATTACACATTATAATTAATTTAGGTCATTTAAACCGTTAAATGCATAAATTATAAAATGTATTGTCTAAGGCAGGACTGATTCATATAGCCTTACTGATGAGTCCGATGAGTCAGTCCAGGACGAAACAAAAATAATCCAAAATTTAATTTAATTTAAAAAGAAAAATTATATAATTCTTAAAAATTGATTGCAGAACAAAAATAAATACTAACGACCCTAATGCCAATAGAAAAAATCTTCTTTACAGTATTACCCATCACTGCCTACATCCCTTCTTACAACCCCTGCCCCTGAACTTCTGCAACCCTCCTCACAACCATTGCCCCTTAACTCATGCCACCTTCCTTACACCTCTACCCCTTAACCCCTGAAACACTCCGTACACTCCTTGCCCCTTAATTCATGCAACCCTTCTTATAGCTTATATTCATTTATTTAAAATGTTGCGTGTGAAATGTTGCCTTTTCATCTGACTATGTCCTGTTGAGGCCACTCCTTTTTATGTTTTATTGATCACGTCTTTTTAAGGTGCTTCCTCAGGCTCGATTTTTAGCCTATGTATTACAAATGACATGTTTCCTCCTACAAGGACGAACTGTTTGATGTAATATTTTAACCACATAATCTCAATGGCATAATACACAACCTATTAGTGCCCTTTTTTTGAAAAATGGTCCTGTTTTTTTTTTAATTAATTGAAAATGTGATTCATTTATCCGCCTGGAAACGAGCAATCCGCCACCGGCAAAGTATCCACGATGAACCGAAAACAGACGCTCCCCGTTTCATGATTGTAAATCAATCCAGCCCTTACCTAAACTCGAATCAGAATATTAATAAGTTAGTTAATGTAATAATTTATATTATTTTAAATAATAAACGAAATGTTTTCCTACAAATTGATTGTATAAAATATTTTCATTTTTTAAAGAAATATTCAGTAAAACAATTACTGAGGGTTACTTCGGTAAATTGGCTCATCTCTTAACCAGGTTCAAATAATGGCATTAATTATTCATCGATAACAGTTATATGTTCTAAATTTTGTGCATGAAAATAAACACTTGAATCCAGTTTAAGTGAGGCGTAAGCGAACAAAACATGATAAATCCATTCCAGATGATTGCTAAAAAATTAGAAAAATGCTCTATTTCAAAAACAACAGAGATAGAAGAAAAATTTTAATAGGATCATCTAAACTATCTAGAGGAAATCATCTAGCTATGGTTATCCAATATTATCGAATTATTCAACCTGTTAACTTGGATTTATGGTGCTTTTATAAAATATTTAACACTTTAGTACAAAATATACGGATTTCAATATATATTTTTTGTTTTGTTCGCTTACTTATTCTAATAAGAGATCAGAAACAAATTATGAAAAATGGTTATGTTCAATTTTATAAAGGTTAGAATTTGCTGTTTCCACGAACTTAGCCAATAGCTTTTAGTTTTTGTACCTGTCTAGACTCAATTTCTGTTATTACATTTATTAAAGCCACTATTAATTTTAATTATCTGTTGGTTCTGCTACTAAGAAGTTGAAGAAAATATTAACTTGTATCATAAAAGAGAAGGTAAAAACATGCAAAATAATAAACCGGATATCGGGGGTTCCCCCTTTCCAGGGAAAATAAAATAACTTTTAAAGAGGGCCCCTTTCCAGTTTTTCCCACAATTATAATTATTTTTATGTATTTCTAATAGCAGGAGCTCGCTAGTTTTTTTAATACAAACTCCTTTAATAGAAGAATGTGCAATTTCGTGTATTTATGCTATCTTTTTAATCGGAGGAATTTCATCAGGGATCAATAAATAAACAAGAAATTACTTTTGAACTATTCCAAAATTCTTTCAATATTCGCAGATATTCTTGATATTCTTTATATTCCCAAATATTCACTAATATTCCGAAGTATTCCGAAGTATTCCTAAATATTCACAAATATTCTGATATATTATATTCCCCAATCCCTTCCCACCCGTACAATTGTATTCGTATAGCTTTTTGCTATTATAGCTTTTTTCTTGAATTTTCATGCAGATCGCCAGGAAATTTGTTCGAATCTACACAAAAATAAACCCATTTTTTATGTAATATTTAGAAGTGGCGCAAGCCCTATTAAGTTTAACACGTATTTCCTATAAGAAAAAAAAGACGTTTTTGCACATTTTATTCAGAATCGTCAATATTAGCTGAATCGAGTTGAAACTCAAAATTTATGTTCACAAACAGCCATATAATATGAATAAAATATTATTTTATAAATATCACCCCCATGAGTATGTTTTATAGGGTCCCAAATAAACCCCATAAGTGAAAAAATGGGTTTTTCGAGTTTTTGGCGCTAATTGTGATTTTTTGCGGGGTTTTTTATGCAAATTGTTTCTAATACCTAAAATACTACTTTATACTGATAATTAGATATTGGCATAAATCGTTTGAACAATTTATTATCGTTTTTAGCAATTTGCTCTTAGAATAAAGTTAGAAAATCGCATTTTTTTTTAATTTTCACTTTTCGTTCAATATTCAATTGCAGTTTTTTTTAATTTTTACACTTTTTGTCCAATTTTCAAGTAGAGTGATTTAAATAATTAATTTGAGTCAATAAAATCAATTGTTTGAAAAATTTATTATTATTTTTTTTAATAATATTCAATTGGAATAATGCTAGAAACTTGCGTTTTTTCTGAAATGTTGAACTTTTTACCACTTTTTACGTAGTGAAGTAATAAATAATGCAAGTTAATGCGTATATTTATTAAATAATAGCTTATTTTAAGAAGATGAATTCCTAACAAAATACATACGTTTTTAATCAAATAGTTGAATTTTCAACCAAGAAGATTAATTTTATACCAGAAAAGACGAATTTTTAACAAAATATATAAATTTGTAACCAAATAGTTAAATTTTCAACCATAAATATTTATGTTCTATTGAAAAGACGAATTTTCCAAAAAATCCCATATATTTTCAACTAAATATTTTGAACAATGAATGTGATGTTAGTCCAAATTTCATTTGAATAACTTTTAGTTTATATTTGTTTCATTTCAAAATTTTTTAACTAAATAATTGCATTTTTATACTAAAAAGATCAATTTTAACCAAAAATGTAATGGTTGAATTTTCATGTAAGAGAATTATTTTTGAATGAAAAAAAAACGAATTTTCTACAATACAATTGAATTTCCAGTTTAAAAAAATTACTTTTTAATTTAAAAATACGAATTTCCAACTAAAATTATAAATATTAAAGAAAAAAAATAAACTTTTAAGAAAGTCGTTCAACTTTCAACCAAGGATTTGAATTTTCAACCTGAAAAGATGAATTTTCAACGAAACATGTAACGAATAGCTGATACTTCATAAAACAAGTTTTGAGTTAAAACAATCAGCAGTTGGATTTTACAAACCAAAAACGAATTTTCAAAAAAATAAAACATTTTTGAATTTTCAAGCCAAAATGGTGAATTTTCTACAAAACAGTTGAATTATCAACAAAAAAAGTACATTTTTAACCAATGACTTGAGTTTTCAACGAAATAGTTAAATTTTTAGTTGAAAAAATTAATTTTTAACCTAAAAAATTGATTTTCTATCAAAAAAGACGAATTTTAAACAAAATACATACATTTTCAACCAAATAGTTGAATTTTCTACTGAATTGTTGAATTTTTAAGCCAAAAATACGAATTTTCTACAAAACAATTGATTTTTTAACAAAAAAGTTCATTTTCAATCGAAACAGATTAACGTTTAACCAGACACTTGCATTTTTAACAAAAAAGATTCAATTTTTACAGAAAGAGATTAATTTTCAAACCAAAGAGATGAATGTTCAACAAAATAATTGCATTTTTAACCAAAACATATTAATAAGTCAAGGAAGAAAAAAATAGCGATTGAATTTTTGAATTTTTAAGCCAAAAAGGAAAATTCTCAACAAAACAGTTGAATTTTCAACCAAGAAGTGTGACTTTTGAACAAAATTGTTAAATTTTCGACAAAATAATTCACTTTCATACCAAAAAAGGATATAAGAATTCATAACCAAAAATTTATTAGCAGACTTTTCTACTAAAAGCAATGAACTTTCAAGCAAAAATAATTAAGATTTTCTCATTGGTTTCTATTAACTAAGTTTACATTTAAGCGGAAAAACAAGAAAAAGAGGGGAATAGGAAAAATACTGTGGATCCTGCGATAAACAAATAGGGATTTTGATCATTTATAGACCAAAGAATAACACTTTAAATATCGTGTGATATTAAACTGTAAGTTTAGTATATATATAATATGTACCTATATATATCTAATTTAATATACATAATTTAAATATATTCTGAAATATTGTCTCATATTCCCTCATATTCCTACATATTCCTACATATTCCTACATATTCGCTGATATTCCCTCATATTCCTACATATTCTCTCATATTCCCACATATTCCAATATTCTTCATATTCTGTGTATTCCCAAATATTCCGATATGTTCTATATATTCCCGATTATTCTTTAGGGAATATATTCCTGGTACATAAAAAATAAGAGTGCCGACCCCTCTCGATTTTTTATTAAAAAAAACAAAACAAAAAACATAAATTATATTCAAGCTAAAACTTTGCTCAATTAAATTGTTTTTTAAATAGGTAAAAAATTATGTTTTAGCTATTACTAAACTCTATCAAACCATGAAAGGAACATTTTGAGTGAAGGAACTACCTCCGAGAACCACCTCCCTTGTCAATGGTACGGCGCGTCCCCAAAAACGAAAATATTGACATACAGAAGGTTTCATAACTACACTAAGAGAAGAAGTTGTCTTAGAACAAGAGCATAGTCCTCTTGTTTGTGTTGTTTTAAAACAAATAAATACCTTTTTGCAAATACAGAATTATTTGCAGCAAGATTAGATGAAGTTTGTCAAAAAAAGATAATGTTTGCTGCAAAAAGATTCTTTTCGAGGCAGATGAAAATAATTTTAACCTTAAATTTAAGAGGAAATTCCATTTGTATCAAGAAACATCCCTTTGACACAGAAGGATATTTCTCAGAGTGTAGTAATCACTTGAAAAAATTATCAAACATTGATTTTTACCCGCTTCTAAATCGAACTGGACCATAATCTTCTACAGAGACATGTGTTAGGTTAAAACAATTGTTAAGGCAAATAAAAACCATTTTCGAAATTTGGCACTTACGCCCATATGCCCCGAGACCCTTCGTATAATCAATAATACTCAATTATATACCATATATATACATATATTATGTTGTATCCTACTGGACAAAAAACAGAAGACACATAATGATACGTATGTATATTGTACATACATATATATTCGTATCATATACCTATACAACCCTTCTGCTCTGGAGAGCCAGCAGGAAATAATTGCACCTCATTCTCTTTTCTGTACAGAATGACTAAAACTAACTGCAAGGACTCTGATTAAAAAATATAAAACCGTAGAACCTCTGGTTTATACTCTATATAAAAACAAGATTTGAATGCTACACTTTAAAGTGAATTTTTAGCACCAGCATATATTTTTCTACCAATTACTATCTTTTTCCTTTAACTTTAAAATATTGAATTTCTTAAATACTTTTTGAATATTTTCTATTCTTATATAAGAATATACATATAATGAGTGGTAGTACAGAACTAGAGAACCAACTTTTTCCGAAAAAGGGTTCATTACATTAAAGAAATCTCAAAAAATCAAATACATGTTCTGTTGAAAGGTATAGTTTAATACCAAAAATTTAATTTAAATTTTAACGTAGTAATAATTTTTTCCTTTCAGCATCAATATTTCTTGAAGTTATTATCGTTTATTGAGAAGAAAATAAATATCGTCTCCTTTTTATATAGGCCTTTCAGCGAAAACTCGCCACAGTGCAAAACCGTCAAATTAAATATCATTTTTCTCCGAACAGAATAATTTTTTGTATCAAATATTCATTATTCTTATTCATGGCTTTATTCTAGTAAACCATTGGAAATTCACTTCAAAATTTTTGAACGATTTACTCGAAATGAACAAACTTTTTTTACCTGCATTCAGAAATTTAACATCTCGGGAGTGAATTACTATTATTTATTTAAACTGAGGATTACATCTTTTATCGCAATCCGCAGCCGAGTCTGCTTAAATTTGTAGTGAGTGTCACTTTGAGATTTTCAACTTCAACATCTATTTCCTTGAAACTGGAAAACATTTTCTATTCAAACTTTGTTGTCTCAATTAAGCAAAATTTCAGCTCAGGAGTGGCCTTTTGTTTTATCTTTAGATCGTGATTTCGATTTAAAAAGAATCTTTTTTCGCTTTCCTGAAAAATGACGATTTTATTGGTTATCTGGTTTTGTACTGCCACTATTCATATAAAAAGGCGTTGTGGCATATAACTAATATAATGAATCATTTCAAAAAATTCTTATACTTTTTAAATTGTTCATGCCCGTGACAAATTTATCACTAGATTATTTATATCAAGTATTTTTCGAAAATTTTAAAAGTATTAAAGAACACATTTTAAAAATAATATTACCGTGCATTGCAATTATATTTGAAATTACATTTAATGAACAGAAATATAAAATTTCCAAAAGTAAAAAAAAAGTATTAAAAATATTTTTGTGAATCTGCCCATAATTTTTTGCAAACGATAGGCTGAACCAATTTAATGCTGCAATCTTTAAATCAGATTTTTTTTAATTTTGAAAGTATTAAAGAAATGATTTTTAAGAAAATAATTTTATAGTCAATAGAACTTCGGTTGTTAAAGAAACACGTGAAACTCACAATTTGATCCACTTTTTAATTTTCTACTTAATTTTTCTCCAAAACTGTTGGTTATACAAAAAAAAAGTCAAATAACATAAGAAAAGGTGTAATTTTTCTAGATCTTCAACTTTTTTACATAAGGTTTTTCAATACCGTCCGAAATTTAGATTAAAAATGAGAAAAACTGATTTTTTTATCTTTATGACCGTTGCGCTTGGCTTCAATGTTGACCAAGAAAAAATATTAATTAGTGGAGTGTTTCATAGTCCAAAAAGCAACTTTTCTACATGGAATCATCTCCATCTGAAAAATAGCTTTTTTCTACCTACCCTGATGCTCATTACTACACATAAGTATACAGTTTGTGGCGCGCTTTTTTGAATATCATAGGTTTCTATTTGCAAAGTCAATAAGTGCTGTTTTGCTAAAGTGATAAAAAGTGGTGTCATATGGCTATTTTTGAGCAATAGTGCACTTAAGCTTGAACACCAGGACACTGCTGGTCAGTTGCAATAAGCAGAATTATATCTCTGTGCAATGAATTTTAAAATTGCGATTATTTATTAACACTTTTTGCACGGTTCATACTTCATTTATTGTTTAGTGTTGTTTACCAGATTCTAATAATGTTACTTCCTAAAGTTACTGTAGGATTCAACATTTTCATCGTATAAAGGTTATTGATTATCGTGCGTCTATGTCTCTTGGCGTCAGTTTTTGTTCTAAAATTTCAATCCGGGCAAAGTGAATAGGACAAAGAGAATAGGGTGCCCGTTTTTCCCAGGTTTCCAGAAGTTTCTTTTTTTTCGCAGATGGTGTATAACTATGTTCGGAAAAGCAATCAAGCAGCATAATTGGAAAATAGTATGACACATGCGATTAATGAGGTGCAAAAAACCAACTCCATTAGCTCAGCGACGAAGAAATATTACATTCCTTTCGCTACTTTGTATAGTAATGCTTCCTAATTTAAATTTCTTTAGAAAGAAGAAATTTGAACTTATGAACTCTTTTCAGACCTGATACCAATCCAAAAAATTATGTTTTTTTAATTTTAGAAATAAAAACCAATTTTTTTCCCCTTTGAAGCTCGGAAACCTTAAGAATCGCATGGAACATGTTCTTCACATTATTACTGAACTAAAAACAAATGTTTTTGAAAATTAAATGTTGTGGCTCGTTAAGTAATACCATTCTAATCGATTTTTATCGACTTTTTCTATTTTTTTTGTTATTGACATTTTTGTTAAGATAAACAATATAGACATCTAGTGAAGGTGTAATTTTGTAAATGTGAGAAAGGAGAATACTAATAAACTAATATACATATGTTGCATCGCGTTCAAGAAAACTGAGATTTTGAATCGTTAAAAATTAAAAGAATCGTTCTTCTCAAAAAGGGGGGGCATCCAAGAAACCCGTTCGAAAGAGAAACTGAATGTACAAGCACTTTTGGGTTAAATTTAATTGAGGCTAGCCGTGGTAATTTAAACATCAAATTCAAATAGGAAAGATACTAGTGAAGATATCTATTTTCCTAATTGAGAAGTTAATTATAAATTTCAGCGTTTTAATATCAATTACGAGAGTCTCTACAATACGGAGAGTGACATAACTCATATCATAGAACGAGGCTAGGAGAGTGTATATCATAGTGTACGTAACACTTAGTACTGTTTGCCTTTCACCCTGAAACCATTCCTGTTTGAGTCTCACACCAAGAATATGGGATATGATAGTGAGCATTTTTTTCACTTTCATTAAAAAAAAATTACTTTTAATTAAATTGAGCCACTCGTTTTTTAAATTCAGAAATATTTCGGGCTGAAATGGAAAAAAATGTAAAAACTAGACGGAAAAAATAATTTGCCGAAACTTTGCTTGACTGTCTGAGACATTAGGATAAACCACCAATAATCAAATAATTAAATATATATATATATATATATATATATATATATATATAATAATTAAATAATTAAAAGAGTCCGCGAATTCCATGACTCTCGGAATACCTTTTCACTATTTTGAGAGTCATGGAATAATTATCTGACTCTTTTCATTATTTCGTGTGAATTTACACAATTACATATGGTATAGATATAATCATTTTTTTCTTCACATTCACAATTTTATGCAAAGATCCAGGAAATATTCAAGGTTATTTGGAAGCAAAATCCTTAACCTCAGACTTGAGAGTAACGACCGCACGTGGGCTTCCCACTTCCCACGTTCAATATAGAAGAACTTTCTTCGAAAAAATTGGATTGTGTTCCAAATGTAGTGATTTTTGTGAAACTTTTAACGTATGTGGAATAGAAGTTATATTCAGTTTTGCAAATAATATACTGTAATTCATTATAGAATAAAAGAAAAATATCCATAAAAATAAAGTCTTTTTTGCAATTATTGAAATTACTACTGACTCCACATGTACTCAACATTTTTTATATATGTGACATTGGCTTGGCAATATTTGCTAAATAATATAATCCTAGATTTGGTCATCTACTTTTATAGATTTGAGATATAGATTAAACAGGAAGTAAAAATATCTAAAAAGATTTTTCACAGAAAATTAAAAAAATAATAATACCTTTAGTAAAGAATTTCAATAATCTTAATTGCTGTTAAAAATATCAAATTAGTTTATTATGATCGAAATCGTTCGTCAAAATTTTTAGGTGATTTTAGTTCACGTTAATTTGTCGAAAAATCTAGAAAAATGCATAACCGAATCTACAGGACGACTAGACATAGCCTGAAAAGAAATATTTTCCGGAGTGATTCTGGAATTCTGAATCTTTCTGATGTTTCTCATTTCCGAAACTCATTCATTTTTTAGATATCTTCAATTGAGAATTCGTCAAATTGTTTCATTTGCAATTTTTATAGTTAAAAATCATGATATTTTAGACATACTTTTGAAATAGATCTATCTTGAAGATTTGCAATTGAAGATTCTTCCATTCTTAATGTGTATATATTAGAAAATGTTAATTTTGAATGTTTTTTTTTCAGTTCAATTTTGAAGGTCTGCAATTGAAAACTCTTCGATTCAAAAGATGTATAAATCAAAATTCTGAAATTTGGATGATTTTGAATATCAACAGACAAGACTTTGCAATTCCATATCTTCAAAATTGAAGAAATTCCAAATGAAAATCATCAGAATTATAGAATTGTTCATTTTAAAAATTTTAAACTTTTCAATTTTAAAGATTTACAACTCAAAGTTCTACAGTTTTGAAGAGTTACAATTTAAAATTCTTGAAGTTTAAAAATATCAAATTGTAAATTATTAAATTGTAAATATTTATATTTTATAGGTACTATGTAATTTTGAGCGCTTTTTTGGAATAGTTCAATTTTGAAAGATTTACAATTGCAGACTGATTAATTTTGAATGTTTGTAGTTTAAAATGATGTAGTTTTTAATTTTTTTTTGTTGAATACATATATAATTCAATTTTGAAGATTTACACTAGAAAATTTTTCAATTTTTAAGATTTGCAATTAAATATTCTCCAATTTTAAAGATGTAAGAATAAAAACTTTTAAATTTGGATAATTCTGAAGATTAAAAGTTGAGAGATTGCTCTCTCTTGCATAATTTTTAATTGTAAATTTTCAAAATTCAAAACTCTTCAATTTCAAAGATTTACAATTGAAAGTTCTACAATTTGGAAGAGTTACGTTTAAAATTCTTGAATTTTGAAAATACAGAATTTTAAATTGATCCATTTTCAAGATTTATTTTTTAAAGGTACGTCATTTCGAACCTGTATGTAATAGTTCAGTTTTTAAGATTTTCAATCAAAGATTCATTAATTTTGAATGTTTTTAGTTTAAAGTGGTGTAATTTTGAACGTTTTTTTGGAATATGTAGCTCAATTTTGAAGATTTACAATGAAAATTATTTTAATTTTAACATCTGCAATTGAAGTTTCTTCAATATTTAATGTTTATAATAGAAAAAGTTGCAATTTTTAATGCTTTTTACAAAAAATGTTCAATTTTAAAATTGCTATTTATTCAATTTCATAGATTTGCATGCGAAAATTCTTTAAGCACGAACAGAAAAAATTACAGCGTTGATTCATTTTTTGAAAATTTTGTACATATGTAACATATGTTTCCTTATATAGGAAAGGAATGATAATTTATTTGAGGGGATCCAACCATTTTTTTGGGTCCCTAATTTTGTTTACTTATCTATTTATAATTAAATTGCTTTTATTTTATGAATTATCGCGCATCAAATGTCCAAGTTTTCATTTTGAAAGTTATTAAATAGATAAGAGTCCTGTTTAAAAGTAGAAGGTACGACAATTTATTAATATTTATAGCAACGAGCTTAACATTTCAGGTAAAATCAAAATTTTTGTATTCCCTAAAAATAAAAAGTAATAAAAAATAGGTGCTTGCATGAAAAAATCCCATCCCTCCTTTCGACGAGGGTCACTCAACTCATCAATCGCGAAATGGTCAACATGCAATCACGGCAAAATCTTTTCTATAGAACACTGCTGCAATTTGCGGAACTATTAGCTAAATATGGAACGCGAAGCAAGCCTTTTAAATCAATAAAAAAAACAAAAAAATATAGAGATTTTGATCAAATCACTTGGTATTATTTTTATTTATTTAATTCGCTATTTTCGGGATTATTATTTTCAAATAGAAAGCCTTCATTGCATGTGGTCTTTCAAGTTGAAAAACGTTCCAAATTGAATAACTAAAAAATCAAACATTAGAAATTCCAGAAGCTTTTCACATCAAATTTTTTTTAATTTAATAATTGCAAAATGAAAGCCTTAATGGTCTGTTTTAAGCCTGAATATGAAACATTCCAAATATGCAATTAAAAGCTTGATTCTAATATTTTAATTAAAAGAGTTGAAAATTTATTAATTTCAAAATTAATTTCACGTCACTTAAATTAATATATACGCCTACGTAAAGTTGATTTTTCTGCGTAAAAATTTTTTATCGCAAACAGTAAACAACTAATTTGAGCTAAAAAAACACATGCAAGCCTCGGACTCTTTTTACAAATTCAAATTGCAATTTTTTAAACATTAAATCGAGGGGTTAACTATTTTTTGAATCTCGTCTACAATATACAATGTATATTAAAAATCTCCCACAGAATTGCGAGAAATTCTTTCAAATCTTTTAAAATACCCTGAAAGTTTTAATTTGCAAATTCCTTGAAATTAAAAAAAAACACAAGAATCTTGAAAATTCTTTGAAATTCCTTGAAATTGATAAAATCCCTTAAATCTTTTAGAAATTTAGGATAGAACCTAATAAATACATCATCCATTATTAGTCTGGATGATGTCGTATTTATTAGGTTATATCCTAAATTTCTAAATTATAAATTTTCCCAGACGTAAAAAAAGAAAATTTTATTTTTCTTATGAACCCTTAATTCTTGTACAATCTCTAGTAATCTCATAAAAATCGAGTCAAATCCCGTAAAACATCTTGAAGTCTATACTATCTTTCAAAATTTCTTTAAAAATGGTGAAATCTTTGAAAGCCGTTGAAATTCACTGAAATCTATTTAAAGCCCTTAAATTCTGTTGAAATCCTCTGAAATTTTACGAAATCATTTGAAATTCCTTAGAAATTTGTATATCTTTCGAAATTTTCAAATAAACTTACAAAATTCTTTGAAATCCAATGAAATTGCTCGAGATTTTTTAAAATACACTATATTCATACAAAATCTTTGAAATATTTCAATTTCTTGAATTTTTAAAATCCTGTAAGACCCCATAAAATCTATTGAATTCCCTAGAAGGCCCTTAAAATTGCCTTCTATTTCAGTTACTCCCTAAAGTTCTCTAGAAATCTGTTGGAATCCCTTGAAATCTTTTAAATATTATTGATATCCTTGAAACTTTTTTTGAATTCCTTGAAATTTTCTGAAATCTGACGAAATTATTTGAAAACTCTTAAAAATTTGGAAATCTCGTTAAATTCCTTAAAATTTCAAAAAAACTTCAGTTGAAATCCTTTGAAATCTCTTGAGATTTTCAAAATACCTTAAATCTTGTAAGGTCTCTAGTAAGCCCACTAAAAATCGAGTCAAATCCTGTGAAACATATAGAAATCTGTAATATCTTTCAAAATTCCTTCAAAATTATGAAATCTTTGAGATCCTTTAAATTAGGCAATATCCCATAAAATATGATAAGGCAACCTTAAAATTTCTTAAATACTCTAAAAGCTTCGCAATTCCTTTAAATCTTTGAAATTCAATTTTGGAAAATCCCTTAAAATCTATGGAAATTTCAAATCACTGAAATTCTTTAGAAATTTGTATACCTCTTGAAACTTTCTATAATCCTAGAAAAACGTTTGAAATCCTATGAAGTTCCTCAGAATCTTTTTAAAGACTTTGACATTTTTTAAATCACTTAAATCTTTCAAATCATCTGAGACTCCATGAAATCCGTAGAAATCACTTGAATTTCCTAGAAGTCTCTTACATGTTCATTCCATTTCATTTACTCCCTAAAGTTCTCTAGAAATTCTTTAAAATTCTCTCAAATTCTTTTAAATGTTTGAAATCCTTTAATATTTTCTGATACCCTTTTAAAATCCCTCGAAATTTTTTCAATCTTTTGATATAGCTTGGAATCTTGTCAAATATCCTAACATATTTCAAATCCTGTGAAATCCATTTAAATCCTCTGAAATCAGATGAAAAATCTTGAAATCTCTTAAAATCTCTTGAAATCTTTCAAATTCTTCGAAATCGTTTGTAGTCTGTTAAAATACTCTAAACTTTTTCAAACCGTGTAAAATCCCTTCATATCCCTGAAATCAGTTAAAATCACCTAACCCCATTAGAGTCTATTGAAATCTTGGAAATCTCGTGAAATTTTTAGAAATCCCTTGAAATATTTTTGAAAATTTTTCAAATCTTTGAAATCCCTTAAAATCTTTTGAAATTTCGATTTTTGGGATGGCGGATATGACACTTTAGCTAATCTGTTGAAAAAGTTTGATAATACATATGTTTAAGGGCCATGTGAAATAGTTATTAATAGCTATTTTTTGCAACGCCCGTCCGAAAAAGTTGTTAGGAGGAGGTAACGAAAAATACTAATTTTATATTGCATAAAGTGGAGTAAAGAAATTTTTTTGAAAAAAAAAACTTTTAAAAAAATGTTTAAAAACAAAATTTTCTTAAATTTTCTGAAAAAAAAATTTTGTGCAAAAAAATTTTTGAAAAAAGATTTTCGCGTGCGCGAAAATGGTTCGCACACAGTATGCTCAAATAAGGTCCTTTAGGCAAAATTTAGAAGCAAGAAAACGTCAACTTTTGAGGTGGGTGTTGCAAAAATATAGTTTCATTAGCGATCAACTTGAGAAAATAGTAGCATTAGTGTCATTTTTAGGGGTTTGTTGTCCCGGACAAAAACCCTCATAGAAAACATCATAAATTTCAAGAGATTTCTAAGGATTTCAACAGAAGTTTTTTCGAAATGAAAATTTTTAAGAGTTTTCAAATAATTTCATCAGTTTTTAGAAAATTTTAAGGAAATTAAAAAAAGTTTCAAGGATATCAATAATATTTAAAAGATTTCAAGGGATTCCAACAGATTTCTAGAGAACTTTAGAGAGTAAAGGAAATAGAAGGAAATTTTAAGGACCTTCTAGGAAATACATCGATTGGGGAAAGGAGGGGAAGTGAGGGGAAATGAGAAGAAATAGTGGAAATGAGGGGAGGGGAAGTGGGGAAATTAAGGGAATGTAGGGAAAATTAATGGAAAGTGCGGAGAAGTAGGGTAAATGGGAAAGGGAAGGGGAAGAAGGGGAATGAAGGGAGGGGAAGTAGAGGAAATTATGGAAAGAGAGGGAGGACAGTACCTGAAGGTAGTAACTGTACTGCGACTACTTTGTCCGGAAAAACTTTTTTTTTTCATACTGTGCGTCCGTCGTACTTTTTTTCCGAGAGTGGAAGTGAGGGGAGAGGAATTAGGGGATGGGAGGGGAAGAATGGTGATGGGAGGGTAGAGAGGGGAGGGCTAGCAGAGAAGTAATTTTCAGTAAGGGTGGGGAAGTATGGGAAGGGAAGTGTTGGGAGGAAAAGGGCAATAGGGAAGTGAGGAGAGGGGGAGTAGACAAGGTAGAAGTAGGGGAAGGGTGGAGAAGTAAAGGGGAAGTCAGGAGTGGGGCAGTAGGGGTAGTGAGAGGAGGAGGATTATGATAGGAGAGAAGAAGTAGGCGAAATAAGGCGAAGGGGAGGGTTAGTAGGGTAATTGAGAAGAAGGGAAGGGATGGGAGAGGAAGTAGGCGAAAGGATGGAAGTAGGGAAGGAAAAGAATGGGAGGGGGAGATTCGAATGACTTAATTAACGTCTTAATAGGCTACGAAACCTTTTTTTTTTGACAATTTTTTTCAAAATAGTAGCAAAATAATTACATCGGTAAAAAAAGTGTCAAAAAGTGTCAGCAGTGCCCTGAGTCTGCGGCCCCGCACTTGAAACCTGAAGCTTCAAGAAACTTTTTTGTTCTTTATAACAAATTAAAAATTGTGATGCTCAATTTAAAAGTAACACTTTACGAGAGTTTTTAATTATGTAATAAAAAATTTGACGACAAACAGTATGAAAACAGGCAGCAGC
The DNA here is from genome assembly GCA_932195095.1 of Andricus curvator. Lineage (NCBI taxonomy): Eukaryota > Metazoa > Arthropoda > Insecta > Hymenoptera > Cynipidae > Andricus > Andricus curvator. Next base: position 989,622 of record CAKNYM010053159.1, on the reverse strand, counting down.
TTTATTTCAGTTCTGCGTTTGTTTGAATCCAAATATCCTTCCGTCACAGGGTGGTTTATCGTATTTTGTGCCATGCGTGCCTTGTATATGGATTTCATACGTGCATATTTGATGTTTTACCGCAACGCTTTCAGGATTATCATGCATGGCGATCAACGTTACATGCATTCGTCAACATAGCTACAATAGTGTACATATACGTAGTCGACCGTTTTCCGCAGCATCCGGCAAAAGCTGAATCCTGTCGGCTGCCGCCACAAGAGCTCCGTCAACCGTAATTCAATTATTATTTTTCCATGTACATAATTCTCCTGTTCTGCGCAAGTTCCGCTTTTATCGTCCAAATTTTGTACGGGTGCTAACGAAGTAGGCTGTAATACTCAGCGAATTAAATATTGCATGAATTTTAACACCTGTGAAAACTAGGAGAAATAATTCACTGGCACCAGCAATTTTCTGACTTTTCCCTGATTTTTCCCTGACTAATCTTTCATTTTTCCTGCCCGTGAGGAAAAATTTCGTGGCAGTCTTGAATTATGACAGTACAGTTTTTCTCAAGCCTGTCTATTCACGTAATACTAGCCTGGCGCTACACTGACGCTGTCTAGTTTTGCCACCTGTTTGATTCAAACCTTTCTGCTGTCTAGTCCCAGTCTTGGCGCTATCTAGGAGTTTGTTAAGAATTTGAATATATAAAGACTGTCCAGATTTTAGCTAGTGTCTAGACAGAATCACTGTTTGGACTCAAATAAAAATTACAGAAGTGAATTCAGAAAATAATAATTTTGGAATAAAAGATTTAGGAAATTACAATACATAATTGCATGAATTCTTGAGTAATAATTGAATGTACACTATCAATTCAATTTAATTATATAGTAAAGTTATGATAAATTTCAGGAAATCAAATTTTAACATAAATGATTTATTCAATTTACGTTCAATATTCATTGATTGCGTAAATGATGATTAGACCTAACGTATTAATTATTATTAAAAATAATAAACAATAATTATTTCGTGGCCTAATCGTCAGTATAATCATACAAATTTTATTCCAAATAATCCAAAAGAATAACAAATAATTCAGGATAAATTAATCAATAAAATATTAATTGAAATTTGAAAATCCCGTGAAAGTCTATGAATTTGGATGATATTTCCTGAAATTCTGGAAAATTATCCTGAAAGTTTTTCAAATTTCCTATTAAAATCCTTGGAAATCCATTGAAATTTTTTAAAACCCTTAAAAATACCTTTGAATGTTTTTAAATAACCTAAAATATTTCAAGTCTTTTGAAATCTTTTGAAATCCCTTTAAACTTTTTAAAGCTCTTAAGAATGCCTTGGAATCTTTTAAAAACCCTAAAATATTTCAAATTCTTTGAAATCCCTTCAAATTATTGAAATTAATTTTAAATAACCTAAAATATTTCAAGTCCTTTGAAATATTTTGAAATCCCTTTAAATCAAATATTTTTATTCCCATTAAATTACTGAAATCAATTCTAGCTTCCTTGGAATTTGTTAAAATGCCCTAAAATACTTCAAAAACTTTTAAAAAAATTTAAATCCCTTCGAATTTTGTAAAGCTCTTGAAAATTCTTTGGAATTTTTAAAAATACCTAAAAATTTTTTAATTCTTTGAAATTTCTCCTAATTAGCCAAATCAATTAAAAATTCCCTATTAACATCCTTGGAAATCCATTGGAATTTTTTAAAACCCTTCAAAATTTGATTCTTTTCAAATACCCTAAAATATTTCAAGTCCTTTGAAATTTTTTGAAATCCCTTCAAATTTTTTAAAGCTCTTGAAAATTCTTTGGAATTTAAAAAAAAAAACTCAAAAATTTTTAATTCTTTGAAATTTCTCCAAATTAATCAAATGAATAAAAAAATCCCTATTAAAAAACTTGGAAATCCATTGCAATTTTTTAAAACCCTTGAAAATGCCTTTGAAGCTTTGAAGCTCGTTAAAATGCCTTGGAATCTTTCAGAATGCCAGATAATGCCCTAAGCCTAAAATATTTCAAATTTTTTAAATCCCATTAAATTACGGAAATCAATTCTAAGTTTCCTGAAATCTTGTAAAATACCCTCAAATATTTCAAAACCTTTTAAATATTGTAAAATCCCTTGAAAGGCTTTAAAGCTCTTGAAGATTCCTTCGAATTTTTAAAAATACGAGTACATCAAATATTTCAACTTAATTGAAATCTTTTGAATTCCCTTGAAATTTTTATTATCTCTTGAAAACGCCTTGCAATCTTTGAAAATACCGTAAAACCATTCAAATTTTTTAAAATCCCTTCAAATTATTCAAATAAATTGAAAATTCCTTGGCATATTTTTAAATATCCTAAAATCTTTAAAATTCTTTAAAATCTTTGATAATACCTTGAAATATTTGAAAATATTTGTAATCCTACGAAATCCCTCAATTCTTATGGATAAATTCTTTGAAATCCATTAATATATTATAAAATCCCGTAAAATTACATGAAATCTGATATTTCTTAAAATTCTGGAAAATTTATATGAAATCCTGTAAAATCCTTTGGAATGTTTTAAAATCTCCTTAAACCTTATAGATCCTATAAAATCGTTCCATATCATCCGAAATTCTGGGAAATTCTTTCAAACTTCATAAAATTTTGTTCAAATCCCTCAAAATCATTTCAATCCTTGGAAATTCCTTGAAAATTTTCTAATCTCTTGAAAATGTCTTGAAATCGTTAAAATTTCCAAAAACATTTCAAATCCTTTAAAATCCCTTGAAACTTTTTAAAGGTCTTTAAAATGTCTGATATGCATATATTCTAAATTTCCAGCGATAAAAGTTTATTAAATTTTTCTCCCTTCACGAAGTTTATATTCACCCAGATTATTAGTTTTCATGGCAAGTTTTAAAGCCAAGAGGGTACGTAGCTTTAAAACAGTTCGTAAATGTTGAATAAAAATATTTTAGCATATGAATGAATATTTTTTAACCATAACTTGATTTAATTATAGAGTAGCACTCAATTGCCTAAGTCTAAAGATGCTTTACTTCGTACTTTACCATCTTTCTCGACTACATCATTATTATTAACAGAATGCACCATATAAATATTAGCGAAATAGGAGCTTCTCAGAACGACCAGCCCAGTAAGGGCAGATTTATGATAGAACATATGAGAGTAATATTTACTCAAATTACCGTACCTATTCTCTTATTTCCACAACCTCAAGAAATACCACCACAGAAAAAACTAAGAATAAAATTTGTTGCAGGAAATTTTTTAGAGCGATAAAGTTTTGTTCAGCCAACTTCGCGTCTTTCAAAATACATGTGCTTGTCATGGAAAAACAAAAGAAAGTTTAACCGATATTTGCGTAAAGTTTATCCTATGAAGTTAATTTTTGTTGCAAAGAATCTTTCGTCTGAAATCGATGTAAAGTTTATCTTCTGTTTTTTCTGTGACACATCTGAATACAAATATTCAAAAAAATGTTCGTTCGTAAGTAATTAAGGATTCATTTATGAAGAAAAAATCTACAATCTACAAGCTTTTCCCATCTGTACAGCTGACGCTGTAATTACGGCTTTCCGAGAAAAGAGTATTAAAAAAACCCAAATAATTACGCATTTATCCTCACACATAGTAGTGGAAAAATTAAAAAATAAAATCCTACTTCGCAGTGGCATCACGGTTTACGTTTCTAAAAGTGACCTCAAAATAAAGGAAGCCGATCGTAAGAAAGAACATGAAAGATTAAAGATTGTTCCGTCCGCTGCAAAATTGCTTCATAAATCATTAAAATCATAACTACACGTGTTTCGTTTATTCTCCAATATCCAGCGTTATACACGATCTTTTATTCATTTCAACCTATAAAGGGTTAATAAGTGTATACTTCGAAAATTAAAGGATGGCTATAAATAACATTTACGAAAATGGGAAATTCCAATTACTACGTCAACTTCAAACGACTTTCCTGGTAAGGAGACTATTTTTATGAAAGCCTTTGTTCACTTTTTACACTGATTTACAATGATTCTATAAAAACGAAAGTAATACATCAAAATCAGCAATTACTGCAGTTTCTACAATTACTAGTACGCTGAGAAAAATGTTTGGTTGGCGGAACAAAAGTTTGGTTGTCCCAACCAAATTATTTTGTTGAACCGGTGCGCTGATATAACCAAAAAGTTTGGTAGGCTAAACAAAATTTTCTGGTGGGTGCAACAAAACATTAGGTTGGTTGAACAAATATATTTTGCAGAATTAAGTACATTGATTCAACAAAATGCATTCAATTTACAAAGAATTTGCTTAATTACACACAATTCAATTTCATCCGGATGAATCATGATTACAAACGAAATTGTGACTAACCGAAAGACTTTTACAAACAAGGAATATTTGGTTTTATTTTGTATAGCAATATAAAGTACGAGCATCCAAATTCTTTGGCACAAGTAACAAACAGTACTTAAAAACAATTTTTGTGTCAGCCAAATAAATTGTATTGTTACACCAACCACTTTTGTTAGTAATCACAACTAAATCAAAAGTCAGAACAAAATCTCCTCAACAAAATTATTTTGTTACCGTAAGTTGATTTTTTTCTAAATGTACTTGTTAACCCTGCAGAAAAACAAAAAATAACTTTTTTCTATAATTCGCGAAAAAGTGCCAGTTTTTCCACCTGTTTTTGGTGTAAAAAGTTACCGATTTTTGCTCGATGACGTGGCGCATGCGCAGTGCCGACCTTTCCGGGCAACAGTGACAAAAGTGGACAGATGCAGTGGAAAAAGTAAATGGACAGTGATAAAAGTGAGGCACAGTGGAAAAAGTAAATGTTATTTCGGGTGGGTTCGTGCTGCCTCGGGTGGACTCGTGCATCGTGCGCAGCCAACTTCATTCTATTTTCCGACTGTCGTCCCTAACCTAAAAGCAATTTCCTGAAAAGTCTCGAGTTGTGTATTTTGTATGTACTTTTGTCACTTGGCAAAAGCAAAAAAACACCGTGAGTTTCTCCGAAAATACTGTGCTTGGTTTTTTTCACGAAAAATCGGAAGTTTTGAAGCCCTCAACTTTATGGGCCAACTATTCAATTGTGAGAACCAGCTTATTATTACTGCCATATTATTGCCATGGTTTTGATAATCGCCATTGTCATTGTTGCGTCAATCGACAAAAAATCGCCTTCTTTTTACACAAAAAACAGGTAAACAAAAACTAGCACTTTTTAACAAATTATAGAAAAAGTATCGTGTCCCACACATTGAAAAAGCGACGATTTAAAACTCGTGTGATAGCCACCCTCGCTCCGCTCGGGTAGCTAACTTCACACTCGTTTTAAATCTCTCGCTTTTTCAACTTGTAGCACAATATACTATTATATTTTTGTTTATATTTTGAATCAATGGAAAGTACACAAGTGTCCTGCAGACATATTTTTTCTATACAACGTCATCTCCTTTTGCACGGATCACCGCATCTGGCGGAGACTGTACCACTTTCTGTTTCCCACTACAAGCCTCTTTTGCTGGATCGAGTATAACAAAATTGTATTACGTGATCGATTTTCTCGGATATAGAGTCTTTTTTGTACAGCAGGAAAATCTATTTTCATAGAAATCAAACACTATCGTCCTGTTTTAAACAAAAATTCAAAATGAAATTCACTAGAGAAAAAAAGAACGAATCAAAATAAATACCATTCTAAACTTCTCATTATAGTCACCTTTCCGATTTAATTCAACCTCGAATTGAAAAAAGCTTTTAAATGAAGCAGCAGGAAAGTAGACATAACGAAAAATTATTCAGCCAAAACTCACTAAGGATCAAAATGATCCACTTTTGCGGATCGAAAATTAATGTTTACACAACTTTAATTATATATTTCTAAAACAAGGAATGTTTTGGAAAATCTTGAATCTCTGATTTATCTGACTCTGATTTATAACTTCCTAGGACCAACAGCAAATGTTTTACAGAACGTTGAATTTTCAACTAAATAAGATCAATTTTTAATTAAATAGTTGAATCTTCAACCAAAAAAGATCAATTCGCAACCAAAAAATATAATTTTTCAACAAAAAACGAAATATAGTTAAATTTACAGTTGAAAAATTATTTTTTCAACAAAAAAATTTAATTTGCAACCAAATATACCATTTTTAACCAAAGAGATAACATTTCTACCAAAAAAGATGAATTTTCAACTAATATGATGAATCTCCAACCAAAATAGTAAAATTATTAGTTAAAAAAATTACTTATTTACCAAAAAACCGAATTCTCAACAAAATAGTTGAATTTTCAACCAAAAAGAATTAAGTTTCAAACATAGTTGGATTTTTAACCGAAAAGATAAAATTTCTACCAAAAGAAATGAATTTTCAACTAACATGATGAATCTTCAACCGAAATAGTAAAATTATTAGTTAAGAAAATTACTCATTTACCAAAAAACCGAATTCTCAACAAAATAGTTGAATTTTCAACAGAAGAGATGAATTTTCAACCAAAAAGAATTCAGTTTCAAACGTAGTTGGATTTTTAACCAAAGAGATAAAATTTCTACCAAAGGGAATTTTTACCAATTTCTACCAAAAAAGAGAATGTTCAAAAACAAAATTAAATTTTCAACCGGAGAGATGAATTTTCAATCAAAAAGAAATAAGTTTCTACCAAACATAGTTGGATTTTTAACCAAAGAGATATCATTTCTATCAAAAGAGATGAATTTTCAACTAACATTATGAATCTTCAAACAGAATAGTTAAATTTGCAGTTTAAAAAATTACTTATCTAATAAAAAAGCGAATTCTCAAGTAGAATTTTCAACCAGAGATGAATATTTAAACAAAAAAATGAATTTTCAACAAAAAAGTTCAACTTTCAACCAAGTAGTTGAGTTTTCAATCAAAAAGATTATTTCAACCAAGAAGATTAATTTGCTACCAAAAGACAAATTTTCAACAAAATACATGAATTTTCAACCCAATAGTTGAATTTTTTTAAACAAATAATTTTCAACAACAAAAAACTAATTTCCATCAAAATATTAAAATTTTTAATAAAAAATAAATACATTCTTAACAAAGGGGTTGAACCTTCAACCAAGTAGTTGAATTTTTAACAAAATAATTAAATTTTGAACCAAATAATAAAATTTTCCACCAAGTTGGATATTCAGCCTAAAAGATTTCAGAGAGGGAGAAAAATTATAATTTTCTTATATTGGGCTATAAATGTCTATGGCTATGGAAGCTAGTTTTTTGCCTTTAAAAAGTCGAAACCCAATAATTTGTCGTTAACAAAATTTATGAAATTTCTTCGAACGCTCAGGTTTCAGTGTAGGAGGTCATGATTTGGATGTAGCATTACAACTGACACTCGAAAGCTGCTATTCATGAAATTTGATGACAGGAAAATTGATCTTGAGAATCGGATGATTCTGATGCGTAGTTTGCTAACCAAATACCAAACCCGAAATCTGTATAAAAGCGTTGCATATCATTTTGATCCAGTTTCGGGATCAATCTAATCAACTGGAATTTACTGTGGAATTTTCTAAAATAATCGAGTTGCTTTCGTAGTTTATACGTAGCTAAGAAAGTATATTAAAATTTCGCTGCTCTTTTGTATTTATAATAGAGTTTATTATGGTGAATTTTCTACGTCAGGTCCATCTATTTCCTATATGTCTACCCACAGTGTCCACTTCCTACACGCAAGCATGACCTCTCTCTTTTCCTCCTATTATGCTTTCATTTTTAGTTTGGCTAGTACACCCACGTCCATAGGATCATACTGTAGCACAACCACGTGTACAACATTCAGTATTTTCATCGTCAACCCTCGCTTTTCTATCCTTGTGTTTTTATTTCACTTCCTGTTACTCCTTTCTTTCACTATTTTCCGTCCACAGACATTGTGGCTACACTCTATTTTTTCGCACACACCCTTCACAATACAAATTTGATGACATAAAACTACCTACAGAAAATTCAATCATCTTTTTTGAAAATAGAATATCTTTGTGAGGATATTTTTCAAATGGTTCAAATTATTACGGTCTCTATTAAAGTAATACAATAAAAGACAGAAATAACGAATGCTAATATACAACCCGAATTTTTCTTGTGCAAGCAGCTGGTGGCTAAAACCGAGAGTAGAGGCGCATATTAAAAATTCAGTAAAGAGATTTTTAATATTCATAATTCTGCGAAAAAATGCAGAGATAAGAGAGAAAAAAGTATTGATCATAGAAAGCATAGATATCACTTATTACAGTACACATATGACAATTTTAACTTGAATATGCGGACATTACTATAGTCAGATACACTATATTTGAAAAATACATATGAAAATCTATACAATATCATAAAATACTATAAAATAAACTTGGGTGCAATGCAGTTTAAATTTGACATTTTGTAGAATACTCAAACATTTGATGTACAAGAATAAATTTGGGTAAGCCATGGAGTGCTTACAGTGTATTTTATTAACACATGTCCCATGTTTTATCAATTGCTATATTTTTCTTTAAAATCCGGTTTCAAAACATGCTTCATTTCTTCTTCAACATTTATTCGATTATATACGGTTAAATATTATCTGCGGGCAATAACAATCATTAGCAACAGTTTATAACAACCTGCAGCAAGGTTAATTACATCCCTAAGCGGCACTTAAAAATAACGCTTAGAAACAGCCAATAAGGATCCTTTGTTACGGTCAATAACTACCCTTAGCATCGCTCTACAACATCCCTTAGAAACTGTCAACAACAACTCATAACAACGACCAATAACATCCTAAACACGGCTCACAACAACCCTTAGAAACGCTTAATAATAACCCTTCGCAACGGCCCATAATAATAGTTACGGACAACAATCAACAATCCCCTAGAAATAGCCAATAACAGCTCTTAGCAAGGCTAACAACAACAACCTTTACCAACTTTTAATAATGAACCTTAGCAACGACCAATAAGAACCCTTAGTTACGGGCAATAATCACCTTTAGCGATGCTCAATAGGTATGCTTCAGAAACAGTCAACAACAACCCCTAGCAATAGATAATAACAAATTCTAGCACAACTAACAAGCCTTAACCACTGACAGCAACAACCCTTAGCAACACCTGACAATAATCCTTAGTTACGGTAAATAATCACCCGTAGCATTGCTCAATAATATCCATTAGAAACAGTCAACACACGGAAAACGAATTAATTTGATTTTCAACTTTTTTAAATTTGATTTTCTTCATTCAAGTACATTTTCTTGAGACACAACAAATTCTCTTGGATCATGAAAATATTGTATCATCTGTATTCCTATAGACATTTTCTTGATTCAATGCTAATTCTTTTTCCATGAAACAACCTCTGGCTATAGCCAATAATAACTTTTAGCACGGCTAACAACAACCCTTAGCAAGGCTTATTAATAACCCTTAACAATGGCCTATAAGAACCCTTATTTACGGCGAATAATTAGAATTGCTAAATAATATCCCTTATAAACATTCAACAACAAACCCTAGCAATAGCCAATAATGAGTCCTAGCACGGCTAACAACAGCCATCAGCAACAGTAAAAACAACCCAGTAATCGCCCAGTCGATAAAATCTATAAAGACGCTACGTCGATTATCATCGATTATACACTGAAAAAAAAGATTAGTTGGGACAACTAATAAAATTGTTGGGACAACTATTTTAGTTAGTAAATAATGGTACTGCTATTTAGTTAGTAGTGAGAACTATTTTTGTTAGTTGGGGAACGAGTAGTTGCCGTTACTATTTTATTAGGTAGACTAACTATTTCAGTTTGTCAAAACGACTGTCTGTAGGTAGTTGAACTTACTAATATAGTTTGTCATGTCTACTAAAAAATTTGTAGGTATAACTATTTCCTTTTTTTCACAGGGACTAATTAAAATATCTGTCACTATACTATCGAAATCTGAACCAAAAAGATCACAGTGGGCACGCGGGCATCTTTTTTTTTGTGATATCTTAGGGACGCTGATGTCATTTCAGCTGATAAGACGTTCTAAAAAAATATGTCCCTATGCCCACTGGGATCTTTCTAATTGCAGATGCACTTTGTAGGTTAGGATTTCCAGTAAAACTTGAAACTCGTTTGATTGTTGAATTTCTTATACATACATTCAAATGCTTCGATATAATCCCCGAAGCCTAAACTTTGCAACACTTCTGACACTTCCATCAATAAATGATGAACGAGACATCAAGTGAGCAACGAGTTATGACAGCCATGTCTAAACGTTCTCCCTCGTTTTACCGCAGGTATGTTGGTACCTTTGTCGCATTCTCAGTCGTACCAACCACGGTAGCAAATAAAACAGTTAAGCCACCTACTTTAATTTGTCAGAAAAATCAATTAGTAGTACAGATGACTAATTTATTAGTAACTCTGACTACTAAAACGTTACTAATGTAAACTAGTCACGAGTACTACAAACGGCTTCCTAAACCGACTACTTGATTAGTTGGTGTTACTAACTGAACAGTTGTAAGAACCAATGAATGCTTTACTAATAAAAAGGTAGTAGCCCCAACTATTCATTTTTCTCAGTGTATAATCTATTTAGATGAAATTAGGAATACCATAATGATAATCGCAGGATGTCCGATCAATCCTGTATTCCTGAATGGGCCTATAATATTGCTTCAATGTTTGACAAATACATAGTCGATTCTTTTGCAAGAATGCATCTCGTCTATAGGCGATATGATTATAATATGATTAAATATTATTATAAGCATATTTCAAGGGATTCACATCTTTGAATAAACGCAATGATCATCATCTGAAATTTTAGATGGTAAATAAAGGTCATCTTGATTGTTGAGCGATTCGTATTTATTTCTACTTGTACTATTATATAAGTGACGTGTTCGATTAATTTCATCATTATCGCAGGTTTTATCATCTTATGAGTATCTTAAATTTTCATGTATTCATTATGACATGATTTTCAAAAAATTGTTAATAAATATGAAATCGCAGTTTATATCTACTCGGATATTTATTTCTTCTTCAAATGCATATCTGCTTTTAAAATGGTATTGATTGCTTTTGACTAATTTGTTATTATCATCAATCTGGAGCTTCCTTCTTTTACAATTTACTCAAGAATTGAATTTAAAATAATCATAAATTTTTACTTTGAGAAATTTACAACAATGATCAGATGGTTTTCAACTTATCATTAAAATACCAAATTTTTAAATAAGAATAAATAAAGAAATTCTTATTCATTCAACAACAACCCCTAGCAATAGCCAATAGTCAATAATAAAATCACCAAAGCTCATTAACACCTTGTAGAAATGGTCCATAAGAACCTCTAGCAACGGCCAATAACAACTCCATATGCAACAGCAAACATCAACCCTTAGCAATGGTCAATATAATAACCCTTAGCAGATATAAATATGACTTCATTCATACGTTGATCGTAGTGCACGTAATGTAAAAATGAACCGGGAAACATGTGCATTGTCTTCAAATACACCAACGCTTCATTCTTCAAATATTTCACGATTCGCTGAAATGTTTTATAGACCCTCCTTCCATTTAACTTTTCAAACAAAAGACAGCTAAACGTGTTGACCTTTTTTGTTTACTATTTCCGCAAGTCACCTCATCATTCTGGTTCTAAACTCTAAAGGGCTGAAAAGAGTAAAGAGAGTCTAATTATTACAGTCAACATATCATGACTCACCTCTGTGTGGAGGTACTGGTTGAAGAGGCCAGGCATCGGTGAACGTCAACCACATGACCACCAGAACCAGGTGCAATGCTCGGGCCCATCGGCCTTCTCGCGGGGACATTACGGGCCCCCTGGTCACGTGGGCCCAGGCCAGTGGCGTAGCATGCATTGACCTTCACGCACGCGCCACTAACGCTATCTACAGTCTGGTGAACCAATCACCACACTTGGCACGGCACTGCCCGAATGCATCACTGCTTCCGACACCTTTTTCCGCCGCTCGATCACGACTGCCAAACACTTCTCCACCCCCTTCGACTCCTTTTTCTCGTACTGTGACCTCTGGAGCCTCCTCACCGCCTTCCTCCTTTCCTGTCTGGCGAACACACGATGAACTTTTGCCCGCTGACACCAGATCAAATCCTCATCTTCGAACGGGCTCGAAAACCGGCTTGGGCTTGACTCTCCTCCGTTGCACTGCTTGCAAACAATGATGGGTCCTGTTAGTCAATTCTCACGGAGCGAGGTCGACGGATTTTATCGCAGCACGATGTACCATCGAACAATGCTAATTATGGGAAACGTTCATTATTGAACAATACGTATAACAACTAGTGCAATACTGCAATGTGGCTGATATTGCCCGTCAGAAATTAGTCGATTAATGAATAATGTCAACAAGACCTGGTCGAATTGCTAATCATCCAGGCAACGTATTGCACCATAGTTTAGCGATTAATGGAAAATGGTTTCTACACGCGACGAGATATTCTGTTTTGATGAATAAATTCATTTGTTGCAACATACCGATGGGAGATAGAGAGTTCTAACAAGTTTGTTTGAATTAATTAATTTGAGTCCAAGGTAATCTTTTTGATCGGATATGAAGTCAACTAGAGATTAAGTAGAATTGAGATATTTTTAAGACATTTTAAGAAAATGGCAAGAATTTTTTATGATTTTAGAGGAAATTTCAATTCTACAAATTATATAAGGTTGCCATCCCAAACTTTTGAAAGCATTATTCTTGCGGCTATGGTGAAACCGATGTGTGAAGTGCCTCAGATATCAGCCATAAAGTGGTGCATATAGAATCTTTTTACTGTCCTAGGCGAAACTGGGAGACACCAGAGGTATTTTGCACAATCTTCGCAGAGCTGTCGTAAACTCATATGTTTTGTGACACCTTATCTTGTTTCACCATGCTCCTAGCGTATGTATACTTTTGGAAGCAAAAAGAGACAAAAATTTAGAATGTTCAAGTTTGTCCTTCAGACGCATGAAACTACCATGTCAATTATTATATTCTTTTGTTTCGCCAACTGTAACGTCCATAATTTGTTTTCAAACAAAGGTTTGTGTCAATCATAGGGTGTCACCATCTAAATACATATATCTTCTAACAAATTGAAAAAGAAACCAAACTGACTAATAATAATAACAATAAATATAAACGTCTACATGATGTGTATCCTGATTAAAACTAAACCTCAACCCCAGACCGTAGATTAAAACTTCAATTGCCCTGAAAATCCTCTCTCAATAAAATGCAATCTAAATACCATTCGATAAAACTCTGTAAGAGGATTATGCAAAAATGAATAAAAAATCCAACAGCAATTCTGCCTTAATTAATATAAAAAAAAATCAATATTTTACATTGTATTCAAAAAATATATGACATCCTTATTCGATTGTTTATGACCAATGTTGTGTATGTAAGTGTGCCATTATACAGGTTCTAATGGACAATTCATTTGTGCTTATATGAAGAAACATAAATAGAAATACCAAGAAAATTGATTGTGTATCATCAATAAAATTAATTGCTGATGGAAGCAGGAAATGTATGTACCACCCTATAACTAACGGTAGCACACGTGTCGCCTATCGCGTAACGAGATTATTTCATTGTTATGAAAGGAATAAGGTCACGGAATCTTTTACGCAAGATGATGTATAGACGTTCTAACGGAATAAGGCAATTATCACTCTCTTTTTAAATCTTTACTGAAAACCAGACCTACTCAATTATATTTATTATTGGCAAACCTGGTACTCTAATGGTTCTATATTATTCCTAGATTTACAAGAATGTAATGATTCTTTTTATGTTTTCCAGTGAAACATTATTGCGCCATAATATATTCGACTATTCCACATAGCTTTCGTTTTCAGTACTGATATTCAAATTACGATAAATTTCCTATCCTGCTTAAAACTTCTGTTGGTTGTAACTGAATAAAATGTGATACAACTGAATCTTTTATGCATGAAGAGCCGAATCGGGACTAGGTTATACAGTAATTTAGTAAAATTCTATAAATAATGTAGAAAAGAGAAAAAGATGTACAATTTTTTATAGATTGTCTTCCCAGAAAGTGCTTGCTTACTAAAATAAAATATTGCATCTCTTATTGAAATTGCTAGATTGATCGTATCTTCTATAAATAAAACGTCGAAAGAGCAGTTTCTTTTCGCTGAAAACAATTTCATAATAGCATGAGCAGTGACTAACGTCTATACTTTATTGAGTCAGAAACCATTTCATTTTGGAACAGGATAAAGGCAATCCTATTACCTACTTCCACTCTGATGCTCGCGTACGCATGTCTCAACCACAAATCGCTTTGGTGACGTTTCTTTATCAATGTTTTTTATCTTGCGGGTTTCCCCAGAATCTTGTCTGCACAAAAGCATGTCTCTTTTCGCGGTGCAAAGGAATTGCCAGTTAGAATCTCAAGAGCAGGATGCACTATTTGACTATTAAGATCGGATCTCGGAAGGAAATTCTTTTTCTGTTACTTAGAATTTTTGTACGCGAGCTGTATTCAAAACTTTGAATTTATTCGAATTCCTCTAAAGAAAATTCGTTAAATTTACTCATTTTTCAGCAAAGTTAATCTTAATTTTTTGAATGGAAGATAATAGAAACATTATTGAAACCCAATATGTGATTATTTAATATGATATAATTTCTCGAATTTAGCAGAGGATATTTTTAATTCAAATTTTGTTTTGGCTTTAATAATCGATTTTATTAATTCTAGTTACTAATCGATTTATTAATTGACTTTGATTGATATTTTCAAAATTTGCAGGAAGATAACAGATGAAATATCCTGGATATTTTTAATTATTGACAATAATTTTATTTATGCTTCAGAAATATAGTACTTTAGGTATTCACTTTAACTAACCTTTCTGCATAAATTTATTATCAAACTTATCCAAATTTTGCATTGATCAAATATTTTTTTGTAGTTACTATTTCTGAACAATTGGCGGGACTTCTTTTAAGCGTAACTTTAAATTGTAATTCACGATAAAATATTTCTATATTGCAACAAATTAGTTGCGAAAATATTTAAGTTTTCTGTCGCAGAACTGCTCAACCTGATTTGTTTAAACGCCTTTAGATCTCATTAAATTACGCATATCTAATATACGTATGCATTAGAGCTACTTTTCTGGATAAATTGAGTAATCAGGGTGTCTCCCGGACGGATAATTTTAAATTCCAGGTCATTTCTCGATTTTCTTCCGGTCAATTAAAAATAGTTCAAACGATTTGAATGATTTAAAAGGTTTTCAAAGTTTCAAAGAGATTAACATTTTTAATGAGAGGGTTTTTTTTTTTGTAAATTCTATTTTTATAAATCAGAATTAAAATTATTTGCCAAAATTTCCCGCCCCACCCCAAAAATTACCTGTTCCAAGAAAAAATTATAATTCGTAACGACAACTCCCCGTCCTAAATTAACAAATATACTTCTTAACGAAATTTCCTATTCTAAAGTGAACCTAAAGTTGTAAACATTCTAACTCGTTGCGGAAAGTGCTTATCCCAAAGTCAAAATTATAATTCTTTTCGGGAATTTCCTGTACCAGTTATAAAAAATTATACTTCTTTACTGGAACTCCCTGTCCCAAACTCAAAATTATAATTCTTCAGTCAAATTCCCAGTCCCAAAGTACAAATTATAATTCTTCACGGAAATTCCTGAACTCTAAATTATATTACAATTATTCATTTCGAAAGTTCCCTGTTCAATGTCAGGATAATTGTAATTCTTTACCTGTCTCAAAGTAAAAGTTACAATTCTTTACGAAATTCCCTGTTCCAAAGTCAAAATTATAATTCTTCACAGTAATTCCCAGTCCCACTTGTACAAATATTTTATATTTCTTTTGTTTCATTCCTGTCCTAACTTTGAATTATAATTCTTTTAGAAAAGTCACTGTTCTAACTCAGAATCAGAGTAATGAAATATATGAAAATACTTTTAATTTGCATATTAGTACATTAGAGAGAAAAATCCCGGCCACTGAATTAAATTTCCGGTTTTTCCGATATCCCGGTCAGGTAGACACCCCAGTAATGCATATCTTAATTTCTGAATACAGGTGGTTGATACCAAACGAACACTAGATCCTTTCATATCCAGAATTCCATCTGGGTGATGAAGTTTTTCTAGTTCCACTGCATTAGACCTTGCCATAACAATCCTCTGGGATATTTATGCAGAAATAAACATTGCCTTTCTTTTTAGTTCATCCGCAGAAATGAAGAAATGAATCCTTGAGTGAAATCATCTCTAAATAAAAATAACCACTGAAGGAAGAAAGCCGGTTGGAAACAAACAACATCAGCTTTGATGCAACCAAATCGAATGATTTTGCAGTGCATTGATGATTGTCTAAACTCTAAATAATATGAAATTGATTTCTAGGGTACCATCATTGTAATGATTAGCAGTTGTAATTTCATCAGATTTTATGCAATTTCTCTGATGATTGGCTTGATTCCATTAGAACGTTAGGATCAACGTAATTGACTTGTACTACTTTGTCTGACTTTGTCTTTCGAAAAAGGCGAGAGGAAGTGGTTCTGTAACATGCAGTGTTTTCCGCCAGCCTCGCTCACTGAGCATGAACTCAAAGCACCTGGATTTTGATCCCTTGGTGACTTGACGTCTTTGAGGACGACCACGCAACAGGACATAATGAATCATCAATGTGTATCCGGCAACCGGCAAGGTAGATCTGGCATCGCTGTTGGGAGCGACTTACATTCTCTTCAAGATGAAGTAAGACCGCGGTAAGACTTCGTTTCGTTTCTTTCCTAATCCGAGATTGTAAGGTTCAGCTCAGCGTCCAATCGAAAGGATTTATCTATCTCACTCTATTTCAATATTGAAACACTACACCTTCCGTTTTGATCTCAACTCTAACGATCATGATCAGGAGGCCTGACAAAAGAGCATTTTGAATGGCGTCACGTGGCGGAAGCGACGCCAACGTGATACCGGAAACGGAGAAATCACCTTCGGTAAAAGACCCGACCGAGAACGCGCTCCGCGCAGCACTGAGCATGCTGAGAGAGAGAAACTGGTCTCGGCTCACGAACACCGACTACGAGGACAACGACTCCCTCCACCGGCATCGGTTTGATCCAGGTGCGTACTACCCCGTGGGGTTTTCTACGGCATTTTATCTCGGAAAGATCCACAAAAAACAACGAGAAAAATCGAAAAGTATAATAAAAAATTATTTATAAGATCGTTCTAGGGACTGTCCAAAAATTACGTTACCAATATGAGGGGAGGAGGGGATCAAACCGAAAACTACGTTTGGCAAGAAGGGTGAGGGGTCGGTGGAAGTAACTTAACGAACAAATTTTTCGAAAGATGGTCCGCAGACGGTACTATTCAATAATAACTTAATAAGTTTGAAAATCACTTTAATATTTCAAACTTCCCACTCTTTCCCTATTCCCCTCTTTTCTCCTTTTTAAAAAAATTCTTTTTCACACTCTTTTCAAGAAACTTCCCCTTTTTCTCGCTTTTCCTCTTGAATGCGAAATGAATAAATAGAATCCCATACGAAAATCCAACTATTTTTTGTTGGAAGTTAATTATTTTTGTTTGAAAATTCTGCTATTATATTTTTGGTTCGGAATTCATCTCGTTTGGTTAAAAAATCCAGTATTTGGTTGAAAATTTAATCATTTTGTTGAAAATGCAACTATTTTCTTAAAAAAGTCATATTTTTTGTCAAAAATTCAACAAATTGGTTGAAAGTTGAATTGCTTGGTTATAAATTCATTTTTTTGGTTGAAGATTCATCTCTTTGGTTGAAAATTTAACTATTCCACTTTTAGAAAATCCATCTTCTTGGTTAAAAATTATCTTTCGGGTTGAATGTTGAAAAAAAAATCTCTTTTGTTGAGAATTCACTTTTTTGTTGCCGATTCATAATTTTATTTAAAAATTCATCTCTTTGATTAAAAATGTATCTATTTTGTCAGAAAATCATTTTTTTGGGTTGAAAATTTACTTTTTAACTAAAAATGTAACTATCCTATTTTTTATTGAAAATATATCCTTTCTAATTAAAAATTTGTCTTTTTGTTAGAAAATGAATCTTCTTGGTTGAATCATAGTCAAAAATTAATTTTTCTGTTGAAAATTTATATATTTTTGGTTGCGAATTAAACTATTTGGTGGAAAGTTAAACAATTTTTATAAAAATTTTCATATTTGCTAGAAAATTAACTTTTTTGTTAAAAAATTTTATTTTCGGGTTGAAAATTCAACTGTTTTGTAGATAATTTGTCTTTTTGGCTTAAAAATTCAACAATTTTGTTGGAAATTGATGTATTTTGTTAAAAATTCATCTTTTTTGGTCGAACAATAATTTTATTGGCTAAAATTTATCTTTTTGGTTGAAAATTT
>CAKNYM010053159.1:948434-959694 GCA_932195095.1 Andricus curvator | reverse complement strand
GAATTGCAAAGGATACAATTCATACACGCCAGAAATGAATAATCAATAAATAGCGTCAATTTAATTGAGAATGGCAATTTTTGACCTAAAATGGCCTCGAGCGACCATTGCATGTTATTGTAAAAATCTGAAAAAAATCTGAGTACAATATTGAATTGTCAAGAACGAAATTCATACGCGCCAGAAATAAATAATCAATGAATAGCGTCCATTTAATTGAGAATGGCCATTTTTACTCTAAAATAGATCTGAGCGACCTTTGAATGTTATTGTAAGAATCTGAAAAAAAGTCTGAGTACAATATTGAATTGTCAAGAACGAAATTCACACACGCCAGAAATAAATAATGAATAGCGTCCATTTGATTAAGAATTGCCATTTTTGCCCTAAAATGGCCTTGAACGACCTTTGAATGTTATTGTAAAAATCTGAAAAAAATCTGAGTGCAACATTAAATTGTAAAGAATAAAATTCATACGCGCCAGGAATGAATAATCAATAAATAGCGTCAATTTAATTGAGAATGGCAATTTTTGACCTAAAATGGCCTCGAGCGACCATTGCATGTTATTGTGAAAATCTGAAAAAAAATCTGAGTGCAATATCGAATTGCAAGAACACAATTCATGTGCGCCAGAAGTAAATAATCCATAAATAGCGTTAATTTAATTAAGAATAGCCACTTTTGCACTAAAATAGCCTTGAGCGACCTTTGAATGTTATTGTAAAAATCTGAAAAAAATGTGAGTACAATAGTAAATTTTAAAGAATACAATTCATGAGCGCCAGAAATGAATAATCAATTAATAGTGTCAATTTAATTAAGAATGGCCATTTTTGCCCTAAAATGGCCTTGAGCGACCTTTGAATGTTATTGTAAAAATCTGAAAAAAATCTGAGTGCAATATTGAATTCTTAAGAATACAATTCATACGCGCCAGAAATGAATAATCAATGAATAGCGTCAATTTAATTAGGAATGAGCATTTTTGCCCTAAAATGGCCTTGAGCGACCTCTAAATATTTTTTTAAAATCCTGAAATAAATCAGAGGTCATTTTCCCAGCAAAAGGAACAATTTGTAGGGGTGCCAAGTAGAATTTAAAGAAAAAAGCCAAAAAAAATCACCTATATATAGATTATGTCTCTTTTTCATTAAAATAAAAGTTTTTCCGGCAGAATGAAGAGGTTCTGGGTGAAAGTTTAAAATGAAATGCAGATCAAACCCATTAAGTGGTGATAACGCCTATCCTGTTTTTTAAAGAACTGTTCAAAATCATATTCTACTTTTGGAATTGTCGTTTCTTTCACCTGGAGTTGTAGAATAGACATAGAAGTTCTTTTTTGAGAGAATGACTCTATACTTACTCAAGAGTCATTCTCTCGTGTAAATTCGTACTTCGCATTCATGCCTGCTCCGACCAGACCGTTTCACCCTCCTATTAGACATTCATACTCCTTCTCATTTCCTCCTCTTCCGCTGCCAACTCGCTATCTTGACCACGTGCATCTAATATATACATTACACATAATATATACCTACAGCTGCTGAAAAACGCAAGTGAATATCTACAGACTTCACAGCCCGAATTCTGCCGTCCTGATGAAGAAACTATACAACTGCATTTGAGAAGAACCGAGATATTCAATAAAACGCGTTTGCATCTGTACCTCTTAACGTATGAGACTTTTTGAAAAAAAATTACTGTTCTTGGGTAAATCGGGCATGCTCTATTCATTAAAACAAAAAAATTGGCGAATTCCAATTATTTATATGCAAAACTGTAGATATGCTAGATATTAATACACAAATTCGCCGAGAATCCTTACTAATAACGCAGTTGTGCTGCCGAAAACAGGAAACTAATGACTAATGCCTTCAAGAACCCCCGAGTTTCCTGCTGGAGAAAATTAACAACTACAAATTTTTCAAAAATTGATGAAGGAGTAAAATTATAATGATATATAATAATATTAATTATATTTCTATAATGATTTCAGATAATTAATAATTATTATATTATTAATTAACTAGAATCATTTTTGCTTCACAAATAAAAAATGCAGATGTGCTATTGAAAAGAAAGATCGGTGCCTCAAAGTTAACCTCGAATCCGGGTGATGAAACTTGACATGTACTTGTGCTATTCGATTTCAGGAAATCAGACTGAAGAAAGACCGAGGATCCTCATGAGCAAAAACACATCTGCGCAGATGTGTTTCTTTTATCAGGATCTGAGGGGTCAGCACCACGCAGCACTATCCCAAATCCTGAAATTCGTGTAGATATGCTAGAATTTCTGCAGATGTATTGTTTCTTCATCAGGAATTCTCGAAAATCGCTGTAGATATGCTAGTTGAGACCTAATTATCTCGAGATTTAATAACAATTTTTAATAATGATTAGCATAGTTAAATTCGTCTTTTCATTACGAATCCAACCATATAAAAAGCTCATTTGTGATAAAAATGCAGTTGTACAGTTTCTTCATCAGGGCGGCAGAAATGCTCTCAAAACAGGGTAAATATGGCGATTTTTCACGAAAATAGGGGAATACATTCAGGATGCCACTCAAAATTCGAAAAAAAAAATCCAGGCCAATTCCCGGTTTTACCGATAAAATATTTGATTCTTGCCGGTTAATTTAATAAATATTCAAAATACTAATTGCTGTATTATAGGTATAAATTTTGAAAAGAATGAAACATTTTCGAACACTAAGGTAAAATATATAGTGTAATAAAATAGAGAATTTTAACAAACCATAAGTGCAAATATAATTTCGTAATACAGTGAACACACAGAAAAAGCAGAATGTAATCTTCACAGCGATTTCAGAGTAATCTTCACCTGCAACAAAAATTAACTTCACGTGTTAAGATTTACCCACCAAATGGGAAATGGTTACCATGTCAACTCCATTAAATCTTCTTTTGTTTCGATGCGGAAAAATTCAACTTTATCTACTTGGAAATTACCCGCAACAAAAATTCATTTCTGTTTTTTCTGTGCAAGTTCAACGACAGAATAAACTGAAGACGCAAATACGCAATAAAAATTTGGATTGCGCATGGACATTATTTCAGGAGAGCATCGTCAGGAGTGCATCGTCATGAATGCATCTGAAGTGTATAGTACTGCGGTTGTAGGAAGAATTACGAAATCTGCCTATCTGTTGACGAGAAGAAGCAATCGTATCTAAGAAATTTGGATATCACGGGTCTCAGAAATGAGACAATTACACGGAAAAAATTTGTCCGTAAAAAAGTCACGAACTTGTAGCTAGGTCTCGGATACGAGATAAAAAATGAAACATTACATCCTTGAAGAGGAAAAATTTTATTTGTGCGATTTAATTTATATTAATTTATAAATTCGCAACTCAGAGGATTTGAACCTTCAAAGACTGCTGACTCACCAGTTTCTAAACACGAACCAGGAGTGCGTAAACACGCGCAGCCATCGAGGCCAAACAATAGACGCATTATAAAACTTCTAGTCACTCATCCGACCAACTCGAAGCACACATACGAGCACACACACGCACCGCGCGTTTGGGCGAGCGTGTGCGGGCCACGTACAGGCGAACCTACTTTCCAGTTCCCAGATTTGTCGGGCAAGCTTGTGAGTGCTCTGAGAATCTTTTCCCAATCACTCGTAATATTTTCGTAATTACTCACGTAAAAAAAGTGATAAACCGTTTTAGAATTTTCACATCGAGTTCATCAATTCTTTCTCAAAGTTCGCAGATTATTTACGAAAATACATCAATATCCGATGAATTTTTCTCATATCCGAGACCTAGCTACTAGTTCGTGACTTTTTTACGCATATATTTTTTCCGTGTAGACTAGAAAATGATTATAGGGATAAGAACAGAAAAGTAAAAATACTAGTAAAAGTAAGTAAGATTAAATCAAAGCGGAAGAAGATAAGAAAATGCAAAATCATTTTGAAGAAAATAAGAAATTATATTGGAAATGAGTCAAAAGGATTAGAAAAGGGAGTACATAGTATTACAGAGTTAGTCGAAATTAATGGACAAAGTAAGACTATATAAGTGACTTTTTCAAGAAATTATATGGAGGTGAAGCAATGGATCATAAAAACTGCGATATGTAGAAGATGATACGTCAGAAAATCCCGTTAAAAGTGGCGAAATATTAATTTATTCATCTGAGATTAAGGCTATAATTAAGAATCTAAAGAATGGTAAAGCTGCTGGTGTGGACGGTATTATACCGCTGAACTGATTAACAGGAAAAGCTGAGCGAGTTAATGAATACATGTGCTGAGAAAGGGGAAGTTCCGAATTACTGGGAAAAGACGAATATCGTTCCAATCTACAAGGGAAAGAGTGATAAAGGTAAGTGCAATAATTATAGAGCTACCAGCGTACTAAGTACCGTAAGCAAAATATTAAAAAAAAATACTTATTCATAAGGTCATTGAAATAACAGAAGAAAAAATATGGGAAGTCCAATGTGGATTCATGCCAGGAGGATCATGTGCGGATCACATATTTAGCTTGAGACAGATCACAGAAAAAAGTTGGAGAGTAAAGAAAAAAGTTTTCTGTGCATTTGTTGATTTAGAAAAGCCTTTGATAAGCTGGATAGAATATACTATTATACCATTAATAATATATTCTATCCAGCTTATCAAAGGCTTTTCTACATGTAGTAAATCGAGTTTGAGAGTAAATGGACAACTGAGTGATTAGTTCGATATTAAGCAGGGTGTTAGGCAAGGATTTGTTATATCATCTTGGCTATTCATTTTATTAATAGACAAATGTCTAAGAATGGCCCTCTTAGACGAAGAAGGTGTGGATCTCGAAACAATGAAGGTACGTGGGTTAGCTTTCGCAGATGACAAGATTATTATGGCAGAATCAATCGAGGACTTGCAAAGAATGTTGGGCAAACTAAATACAGGCATGAAGAACATAGGTCTTAAGAATAACGCAAATAAAACAAAAATTATTGTATTTCAAGGAAGGTGAGTTCAAAAAAGGTGGTGTTGCAAGGAGGTTACTGGCAGTGTGGGAGCCATTACCAGAAGTAAAAATGGCATGCAATTCCTGCGAAATATATGCGGTAAATCGCAAATGGTTTTTTGCGGAAGAAAAATAATAATTATCAATAAATATTTTCTAAATGTATACATTTTTATAAATAATAATAATTATTATTACTATCCTGTGACCAAAATATTATTAATCATAATTTTTTTACAAGTTTACATACGACATGAAACATTGACTATAAGCTTCATGAAGTAGAAGTATTGCGTTTTCCTGCACTCGGACAACGACTTTAACATCTTGGATGTTTCATTCTAAGATCTCGGAAATTTCAGTTTAACATAAAAAAATGTTTACGTCTAGTATCTCAAAAAGATAGCAGATGTTACGTGTCAATATCTGTATGTTTCGCGGTACTATCTTATACTTTAAACATCTAAGTTTGAACATCCATTTTTCTCCATATTTTTTTTTCTTTTTCATGACTACAAAATATAAAATAATGTCATGTAAATCTATTTGACCAAATTCAGTTAAAATCGGACAGGCTGTGCATGCTGAAGTCACTGAATCGTATTTTACCGATTAGATACTTATTAGATAGATTATTGCCAACGGCCATACCACGCTGAAAAACCCAGTTCTCGTCAGATCACTGAAGTTAAGCAGCGTTGGACGCGGTTAGTACTTGGATGGGTGACCATTCAAGAATACTGAGTGCTGTTGGCACATCGTGGGTGTGGTGAGCCCACACTTGTAGTTATTTATAACTACAAGAAAACTATCCACCTAGAAACACTACCCGAATCGGGTAGTGTCACGCCTACCCTGAAAGGGAAATGGCTTAATGGTATAGATAAAAAAAAATGTTTGACTAAGTTATGAATATTAGAACGGCAGTTTTTTTTTAAATCTCTGAACTCAATTTTCTCTAAAAAGCTATCGTTTTTTTCTAAGTTGATACTATAATAATGTGGTGCATGTATCCGGAAGGAGTTTATCTGGTACCTGGGTCTTGGAGAAGAGAAAATTGGATTTATTTTTACAAAAACTAAAAATTCGCATTTTTTTGCATTGACGAGACGAGATACAGAATAAATAGAAGAATTAAAGTTGCTTCACTTGAAATCTTCTAAAAAAATCCTTGAATACTTTCTATCTTGTGTTTTATTTTTTTTATTTTCGTTAAAATATTAAAACTGAATGATGAATCGGGGCAAAGAATGAATTTTCAACCAAAGAGTTGAATTTTCAACGAAAAAAATATATAAATTTTCAATCAAATAGTTGCATTTTTTACTAAAAAGGATTATTTTTTAACCAAAAATAGAATAGTTAAATTGTTTTCAGATGAAAAGATTAATTTTCAACCAAAAAAGAAACGAATGTTTAACGAAATAGTTTGAAACATAGAGATGAATCTTCAACCAAAACAATGACTTTTCAGCAAAATTGTTGCATTTTCAGCAAAATAATAGAATTTGTGGTAGAATTTTCAACCAAGCGTGATGAATTCCAAGCTAAAAATATAATAGTAGACTTTTCAATAAAAAAATAACATGAATATGAAAGTAATAAATGAAGTAATAAAAGTAATATTAAAGTATTCAGGCTTGGAATTAAAAAACAAACTGTCAACGGTAACGGTTGCTTGTTCGAAGCTAACGTTACGGAAAATTCCGTAATACTAGTCAGTGCCTTAAAAAGATCTTTACTTTTAAATTCCATGAATCTGAAAGTTTCAGGCATTTTAAAATGTAATGTTTTCAATATGATTCAAAATTTTAAACTATTTTGCAGGTTCCGCTATTCGCACCGAAAAAATCGGGATATTTATACCGACATTTTTATACACGTAATCACGGCCTTCTTTTTCAGAACTTTTTACTCGTAATTTGATATTGAATTATTTGATTTCAAGAATTTTGATATTTTAAGAACTAAAAGTATAAAAAATTAATTATTTAACGCTTTGAAGTTCTGAAATTACAATCATCGTGACTTTTGTTTTTCTCATTTTGCGACAGCTTTATTGTGAAATAGTTTGTAGTTGATATTTAAAATATTCAAAAATATCAATTGTTCAATTTTGGCTTTGCTGGTTTAAAATTCGTCTCTCTTAAGAAATAAAAAAGTTTTCAAAACGCTTCAATTGGAAGTTGTTTATTTTTTTCTATGTCAAATGCTTCATTTTTTAATTATTAAATATTGAAGCACTTAAGATTGGAAATCAGTTAATTCCGAAAATATCTTAATTTAAGAACAAATTCAAGAACTAATTATTTAAATGTATATCCTTATTATAAAAAAGTATTATTATTATTATTATTATTATACCATTAAGCCATTTCCCTTTCGGGGTAGGCGTGACTTGCTCGGTTGGAGAATAGTAGTGTGCATATGGGTATATAGGTATAAGGTAGGTAGGAATATAGTTATGAGATGGATAGGTATATAAGTGTTAGGTATATATATTTTAGATTGATCTGGAATTCTCGTGTTATTTATTTAAATGACACGTTTACTCCGCAACACTGCTCCGACCCAGGTTGCTGATCAATCTCTCTAGCGATCACCCCAAGTGAAGAGCCTCACAAAATTGTTATGTATGGTTCTCCACTTGGGCCCATTAGTATCCAAGATTTTTGTTTCAGGCGTCATTCATTCTACTGTCACTCTGTTTACAAACTATTTGTCGCCACACTTTTCTGTCCTGGCATACTACTCTAGCTTCCTTCACGTCCATGCATTTTTTCATGCAAGCTCTTGTGTTCCTATGGCTTCTTATGTCTCTACGGATTAATGTCTCATTTACAGATTCTAACCATTCTTTCGGCGGTCTACCTCTGGGCATTCTGCCATTTACTTTACCTTTATACACTTGTTTGGTCAGTCGTTCATCTTTCATTCTTTCAAGATGTCCGAACCATCTTAACTGATTTCTTTCCCATGTGTCAACTATTGTCTCTTTTGCACCACATTCTTTTAGGATTGTCTCGTTTTGGACTTTGTCCATTAGTGTTTGCCCGCATATTATGCGCAGAGGTTTCATGCCGATCGCGTTAATTTTACTCCTGTCCTTTTCTTGACAGGTCCATGTCTCGCTACCGTATAGTACAGTCGGTACGAATATAGAATTGTGTATGGCTATTTTAGCTTTTTTTGATATGTTTTTATTTGTTAGGATGGACCCTGCTCTACCGATAACCTGTTTACCCTTATTTATGCGCCTATCTAACTCCCCATCTATTTTTCCGTCGCTAGTGAATAGACTACCTAGATACACGTAATTGTCAACTTGTTCTAATCTCTCATCATTTAGGACAATGTTGCACATTGTTTTCTCACTCTTTCCCTCAAACACCATGATTTTTGTTTTATTTACGTTAATTTTGAGTCCCATGTCCTTCATGCTTGTATGAAGTTTATTCAACATTCTTTGCAAGTCCTCGACTGATTCTGCCATAACAATCTTGTCATCTGCGAAAGCTAACCCACGTACCTTAACTGTTTGGAGATCTACACCTTCTTCGTCGAAGAGTGCAGTTCTTAGACACTTATCCATGAATATGATAAATAGCCACGAGGACATAACGCATCCTTGTTTCACGCCTTGCGTAATATCGAACCAGTCACTCAGTTTCCCGTTTACCCTTACGCTCGCTTTACTACCTGTATATATTGTTTTTATTGCTTGCAGGAGCCCTCCATTTACTCCGTAGTCTTTAAGAACTTCCCAAAGTTTACTTCTACCGTTAAATAAAAGTTTACCGTGTCAAATGCTTTTTCTAGGTCAATAAATGCACAGAAAACTTTCTTTCCTACTCTCAAGCTTTTTTCTGTGATCTGTCTTAGGCTAAATATCTGATCTGTACATGATCTTCCTGGCATAAATCCACTTTGGACTTCCCATATTTTTTCTTCTGTGATTTCCATTACCCTACGAATAAGTATTTTTGAGTATATTTTACTTACTGTACTTAGTAGGCTGATACCTCTGTAATTACTGCAGTTGTTTTTATCTCCCTTTCTTTTGTATATTGGTACGATAATCGCTTTTTTCCAATCGTCTGGGACTTTCCCCGTCTCGATACATAAATTTATTAATTCGCACAACCTGTGAGGTATGTACTCGCCACCGTATTTGAGCATTTCAGCACTAATACTGTCTATGCCAGCAGCCTTACCGTTTTTCAAGTTCTTAATTATGTCTCGGACCTCAGTGACACAGACTTTTTCAATTGGGTTTTCTAATGCATTATGTTCTATGTCGCAGTTTTGTTGTCCTATATCTTCACCTCCTAATAGTTCTTTAAAAGAGTCTTTTAAAGCGTCTACTATCCCGTCTATATCATATAGCATTTCACCTTTGCTGTTTCTCATGCTAGCAAACTCTGTACTTTTACTTTCCTTCAACTGTTTATATAGTAGTTTCATTATTCCTCCAAAGCCGTTTTGTATTTTGTTCTCTTCTTCTGTTCTGATTTTTTCTTTACTCTCCTTGACTAGTCGTTTCATTTTCCTCTTTTTGTCTTTGTAATCATTTTTGAGTCTATTTCTCTCCTCATCGCTAAGACCTGTCATGTTTAATGTTCTCTTGTGCGCTTTTTTTCTTTTCTTGCTGGGCTGCTTGAATTTCATCATTCCACCACGCATCACCAGACTTTCTTCCGACCATTGCCGTACCACACACTTCAATTGCAGTTTTAACAATGATATCCCGTAATAAAGCCCACGCGCCCTCTATATCTTTATTGCTCGTAAGCGCTTCCCAAGTTGCCCTATCTATGCGTTCGCTTAACTTATTTTGAAACTCTATTCGCACTTCCGGTTTCTGTAAATTTTCAATTTTTATTCGAGTTTGTTTCGTTTTTTCTGTTCTCTTTCTTTTCCATCCACGGCCTAAGTTTATTTTAGAGATTAAAAGGTAATGATCAGTATTGCATTCGGAACCCCTCATAACTCTTGTATCTTTGACTAGTTCTCTTAGTCTTTCATCCGCAATAACGAAGTCAATTACACTGCGGTTATTTCCTTTACACCAAGTGTACGTGTGGATCATTTTATGTCTAAACCAAGTATTGGTAATAAATAGGCCCTTTTCTAAGCATAAGCTAACTAATTTTTCCCCGTTATAATTTTTTCTTGTTGGATCCCCAAAATTACCTAGCACCCTTTCTGTATCTGTATCCTGGCGTTGGACACCGACCCATCCGTTCATATCTCCTAGCAGAATTATTCTTTCACCTTGATCGCAAGTACTTATTGTGTCATTTAGAGTGTCCCAGAAGGCGTCTTTGACTTCTCGCGGTTCACTGTCAACTGGGGCGTAGCACGCTATGATAAATAATCTTCTGATTCCCACCTTCATTCTAGCCCACAACAATCTGGAGATACAAAATCATGATCTTTGAGATGCTGTCTTGCTTTTTCATTCATAATTAAACCGACCCCTTGACTACGATTTGATTCACTACTTACTCCTGACCATATTTCAAAACCGCCTTTCAATATCCCATTTTCTATGTTTCTACTTTCGCAACCCTTTTTCTTCGTCTCAGGTACACATAAAATATCTAGTTTCCTAGCATGCATAGTTTCTCGTAGTTCTCTTACTTTAAGATCATTCACTCCTCTAGCATTCCAAACACCTAGTCTCCATTCATCGCCTGAAACTCGACCTTTACGTTTACCGTGTGTATGCATTTCGTCAATCCAAGTTTCAGTCCATTCCGAGGCTACTCTATTGTTTGTATTATTCATGTTTAGATTGTACACCCAACTATCACCTTTATGCGCGAAATTTGTTTTGCGAGCCGAAATCATGTCCAAGTTAAGTGATTATTCGTCGTACGGTGGGTATTCTATCTGTAACGTCAGTCCCACCAATACTTCTGTTACTGTGTGTGTGTGTGTGGGGGGGGGGCAGGTGAGGACAGAGAGAGGAAACCGAGAGTCTCATTTGGTTGGTGATTTATGCTGAGAAGGTTACCAACCTTCAGCAGCGTTGTATTCGATAGGAGTTAATATGTGCCCAAAGCCGAAGATAAAATTTGCTCCTGGTTGAAATATTAAAATAGTTATAATAATTGAACTGCAATATTATGATTTAAATCCTTAAAAATCCCAAAAGCACTGAAATTAATATTTAGAAGAAGAAAATTTCCAATAACGTCGCAATAGAAGTTAAGAGTTCGGAATCTTGATAAAAATTTTAGACTATCGTGCCTCATG
>CAKNYM010053159.1:895289-948034 GCA_932195095.1 Andricus curvator | reverse complement strand
TTTTTATGACTTTTTGTAATAATTTTCTGATCCCTTTTCAAAGAATTTCCACGCGATAAATCAGGGAAATTACGGTATTTCAGAGGTTTCTCTAACTTATCCGATGTATTAATTATTAATAATAAATAGGGATAACGATAATTTCTAAATTTTATAAGTTGAACCCCCCCCGCTATTGGACGTCTTTTGCATAAAAATATGTATTTTTTTTTATTTTTCAACAATTTTTCGTTGTGCCGTCGGACATTTTTAATATTAGGTACTCTTTTTTGAAGGGCTATTATTCCATATAAAAACGATTTTTTTATATAAACTGTAATATTTAGAGTTTTAATTAGCACTTAATTTAAAGTGTGAGTGAACATGTATTTGTGATTTGATCGATAAAATAATTTTTAGAGGTCACTTGAGCAGTAGTAGTAGTATACCATTAAGCCATTTCCCATTCAGGGTAGGCGTGACACTACCCGATTTGCGTAGTGTTTCTAGGTGGATAGTTTCTTGTAGTAGTAAATAACTACAAGTGTGGGCTCACCACACCCACGATATGCCAACAGCACGCAGTATTCTCGAATGGTCACCCATCCAAGTACTAACCGCGCCCAACGCTGCTTAACTTCAGTGATCTGACGAGAACTGGTTTTTTCAGCATGGTATGACAATTTGAAAAATTCAATTATTAATAAAAAAAGTATGAAATAGTCATTTATTTGTATTATTGGAGTTCAGCCATACAATAAGCTTCTTTGGAATTTATTTTTGTTGTCACTAATTTGCTTTTGTGGTTGTAAAAATAAGTTTTGTTACATAATTTTAAATCCATATATAATTCTATTTGTTCAACTTCTACTTATAATTATTTTTGTTGAATTATAACTTAGTTTAATATAATGTTATCATAAGGAAAGACAGGAAAAAGCTCAAAGAGCAATGCTAAAAAACAATGTCTGGCTAGGAATGTTTTTTTCTACTAGTAGCTTTTTACTGATAAAACACATCACTACCGCTTTAAAGTAGAAAGACCTGACATTGGTCAGACAATGTTTATTGTTGGAATGTCTATTTAAATATTCATTATACGAATGAAAGAGAAAAAAGATATTGCTATTCTATTTTTGAAAGAATTTTTTCTTTTAAATCGATGAAAGAAATTAGTTAAAGACAGCAAGTTCATACATAGAAAAATATTTAAATGAAAAAAATTTGTAATATTTCAAGTATATATAAAGCATTGGCTATTTAGTCGGAAGGTTGCGGGCTCGGTTCTCGCTGCACGCAATTTTTTCCGATTTTTTTTGCTTCATATTTATTAAATTTTTTATATAAAAATTCCCTTGAAACTTATTTTTTAATGATGCAAAAATTAACGTTTTAAATTTTGTTTTGTTTCAAATAAAAACAGCTGGATTTTTCCAACTTTTTTCGCAGCCATATTCATTTTCTATGAATATTATTAATTTTATCATTTTGTGCAAAATTTGTATATATTTGAAAGAATGAGGATAGGAAAGAGTGGTCCTAAGTCGGCACAGTAAGAGTTTTTGTCGGAAACAGAGGGTGAAAGGGGTTTAATTGAGCTTTAATGTCTTTGGTCAGGCATCACGATCCTTTATCTACAATTCTATGTCTTTTGGAGCAGTGTGGAGTTTTCCGGTCGCAAAGCAGCACAAAGAGAAGAAGTCGATTTTTTCTATTTCTCAAGGTGGTGGTCCTAAGCTGGCACCCCCTGGTCATGAGGCAGCACATAATTTTTTCCGCTCGAATGCAAGAAAAAGGGCAGGTTATGTAAGTTTTAGGAGGAAGTGGACAAATTTAAACCACTTACAATGAGAAGACACCGAAAATAAAAGGACACCTACCAGAGACAAGCAGCATCCAGTCAAAACACAACTAAACAAAAATAAGCCAACAAGAGACGAGTGACATGAAATTGAAACACAAAAAAATATAATAACACACAAATAACAACAAAAGCAACAAAAGAAAAGGTACCGATTCAGGACCACTTGTTTGGTGCCGACTCAGGACTACTGCGAACACACAGAACACAGAAAGCAGCGCACTTAATTGATTGAACTTTTCAAAACATTTACACACCTGTAGCTGCTTCACAAGAATGGAAGAAAATGAAATTCCGTTTGCACGAAAAATGTATACACCACTCACACTGTCACGTGGAAAAAAGTGACAAATGGCAGCCTAAATTACGTCCATGTCTACCAACCAGTCATACGACAAAATGGTTAAGCCGACACGTGCGCCATCTCTGAGAAACGCGAGGGTGCCGGCCTAACCCACAGTGCCGACTTAGGACCACACTCCCCTAATAATACACAATTAAATTTTCAATCGAATATGGAATTTCTGTTATTTAAATAAATAACTTTTAATAAGAATTCAAATTGAAAATTGAAAGTAAACAAAAATTATTAACGAATAATTAAATTAATTAATTGAAACAAAAGATTTTTTGAGAAAAAAGCGATAATCATTCGAACAAGCGAGTTTTTAATTGAAAAAAAGTATTTAAAATGTTAATTTTTGCATAATTTGAACAAAAATTAAAATGGAATCGTACGTACAAACATTTTCATAAATAAAAAGCAAAAAAAATTGGAAAAAAGTGGAGGCAGATATAAACGAGTCCTCAACCTTCAGAATGAAAACCCAGTCGGTTATTCGGGCGGCCAATACTTTAAAAGGATTTTGCTCGAAACAGACCAAATATTGAGTCGTACGAATTTAACAATTTGAGATAAATTATGAATCCAAACAAAAAATACACTATTTGGCACTTCATATGTGAGAGATGATTTTTCATTTAAATTAAGACACAGTTCATTTTAAAAATTAAGTATTGGAAATTTTTTAAATTTCAGATTGATCTGTAATTTGTATTTTAATATTTGTAGCTTTTTTATTCTTGATGATATCCTAATAATAATTTCAAAATTTTAAAAATCTATCACTGTCAATGTTTTCGTATCTTGAATACTTCAATTAAAAACTTTAATTTTGGAAAGCTTTAATATTAAAAACTGGACAATTGAAAATTCTTCAATTTTGAATAATTGAAAGTTAAGACCTAATTAATTATTTAATATTGTGGTGTTTAAGATTCAAAGTAACATAATTATGAAAACGTCTAATTTTAAAGAGTTAAATAACAATATTAATAAAGTGAATACAATTGTAAATTTTTGAAACTAATCAGAATATAAAATATTGTTTTATTAATATTTCAAATGTTCAAATGACGTTTGTATCACATTAATGATTTCTTCTATAAAGCGTTTAAAAATTTTGAAAAATTCCGATACATTAGGTACCTACATATTTATTAATATACGTCAATTTTGTGACAAATATTTTTTTTGGGAAAGTGTTTGTTGCATTATATAATAGATATTAGGAATTTTTTCCTAATGAATTTCCACTACTTTAAATATGGCAAATAAAAAATTAAACATTTTGAGCGATGTTTAAATTCAAATATTTTATTACGTTAATATTTAAAAAATTTAGAGCCTTCAAAATTGAATAAAAATTTAAATGAGAGAATATAAAAGTTATTTGAAAAAATAAACATTCAAAATTCAATAAATCAATTTTAAAAATCTTTTGTAAATTTTTATTATTATTAAATAATATTTTTTATATCGTTTTATAATTTACAAAAATATATTTTGAAGTAAATTTTTATTATTATTATACCATTAAGCCATTTCCCTTTCGGGGTAGGCGTGACTTGCTCGGTTAGAAAAAAGTAGTGTGTATGGTGGGTATATCTAAGGTAGATAGGTATATAGGTTTTAGGTATAGATATTTTAGATTGATCTGGAATTCTCGTGTTATTTATTCAAATGACACGTTCATTCCGCAACACTGCTCCGACCCAGGTTGCTGATCAATCTCTCTAGCGATCACCCCAGGTGAAGAGCCTCACAAAATTGTTATGTGTGGTTCCCCACTTGGGCCCATTTAGTATCCAAGGTCTTTGTTTCAGGCGTCATTCACTCTATTGTCACTCTGTTTACAAACTATTTTCTCGCCACACTTTTCTGTCCTGGCATACTGATCTAGCTTCCTTCACGTCCATGCATTTTTTTATGCAAGCTCTCGTGTTTCTATGGCTTCTTATGTCTCTTCGGATTAGTGTCTCATTCATAGATTCTAACCATTCTTTTGGCGGTCTACCTCTGGGCATTCTGCCATTTACTTTACCTTTATACACTTGTTTCGTTAGTCGTTCATCTTTCATTCTTTCAATATGTCCGAACCATCTTAACTGATTTCTTTCCCATGTGTCAACTATTGTCTCTTTTGCACCACATTCTTTGAGGATTATTTCGTTTCGAACGTTGTCCATCAGTGTTTTTCCGCATATTGTGCGTAGAGGTTTCATGCCAATCGCGTTAATTTTACTCCTGTCCTTCTCTTGACAGGTCCATGTCTCGCTACCCTATAGTACAGTCGGTACGAATATAGAATTATGTATGGCCATTTTAGCTTTTTTTGATATGTTTTTATTTGTTAGGATGGACCCTGCTCTACCGATAACCTGCTTACCCTTATTTATGCGCCTATCTAACTCCCCATCTATTTTTCCGTCGCTAGTGAATAGGCTACCCGGATATACGTACTTGTCAACTTGTTCTAATCTCTCATCATTTAGGACAATGTGGCACATTGTTTTCTCAGTTTTTCCCTCAAACACCATGGTTTTTGTTTTATTTACGTTAATTTTAAGGCACATGTTCTTCATGCTTGTATTAAGTTTATTCAACATTCTTTGCAAGTCCTCGATTTATTCTGCCATAATAATCTTGTCATCTGCTAAAGCTAACCCACGTACCTTCACTGTTTCGAGATCTACACCTTCCTCGTCGAAGAGGGCCATTCTTAGACACTTATCCATAAATATGATAAATAGCCATGAGGACATAACGCATCCTTGTTTTACGCCTTGCATAATATCGAACCAGTCACTCAGTTTTCCATTTACTCTTACACTCTCTTTACTACCTGTATATATTGATTTTATTGCTTGTAGGAGCCATCCATTGACTCCGTACTCTTTAAGGACTTCCCAAATTTTACTTCTATTTACCTTGTCAAATGCTTTTTCTAGGTCAACAAATGCACAGAAAACTTTCTTTCCTACTCTTCCCAGATAACAATGTGCTCACACCTTGCCCGCATGGTGTTTGCACGCGTGTCGACCGATCGGCACGATGTGAGGGCAAGAGTGCAGACATATGTGTCCTCATATGCGTCGCATATGCGCCGCACGCGTGTCGGCACGTGCGTGCCAGCGTCGTGCTAGCATGCACGTGTTTTGAGTTACAATTATTGAAAACAAGATGTTGAAAATAACATAAGTAACAGAAAACATTGTATGACGTTTTTAAGAAGAGACTCTTGTGTTGAAAGTTGTTCTTTCACAACTGATGATGCAACAAATAATATATTAGCGAGAAATATATATGTTTATCTGAAAATATTTTTTTATTTCGAACAATTTAAATTATTCAGCACAGAGCGTTTATTCAACACGTTTGTTAGAAAACAAAGGGATTTTAAAGAACACTATACTTTTGAATCTTCCAGTTAATTACTTTCAATTGTTTTTCAAGTTGCATATTTTTAATCGTTCTACTTCTGAGATTTAAGAACTTAAATCTCAGAAGTAGAACGATTAAAAATGTGCACTTGAAAAACTTGTTTTCGATCATTTTAAATCTGAATATAGTAAATATAGTAAATATAGTAAAAAATAGTGAAGAAGATATATTGAATTTTTGTGTTGCGAAGAATTTTAATAGAAACGTTGTGACAATCACCAAATGACAGTTGCCGATGCTTTGACGTTTAATTTTAAAAGGTCTGTGCACAAATGTGGGGGAAGTACAAAGCCTGAGGCGTGCTTAAACTTGCGAGCGAAGCGAGCTCCGCGCGATGAGAATGTGCCCGCGCAGCGGGCAGATTTTTTTGTTTTAGTTTTTCTTCTAGTTGTATATTTTTCTTTGTTTTTATCATTTAACTATAAAATACTTATGGTGCGTTTTCACGGAGCTAAAATTTTTGAGTTCAAAAAATTATTTTTAAACAATTACAACTCTTGCCGATTTTGTTCTTTGCCTCAAAATTTGTTTATACGGCAAGCTAATTTTCCGAACCAAAACCCAAGAGAAAATCTTTATTTAATTTGAACAAAAATAATTATTTACTTTTATTTCGACTTTTTGTCTGTAAAATAAACTTGGAAAGTAACAAAAATTTAGAGCATAAAGCGAATTTGATCAGAGTTTTATTTTTACACAACTGCTATATTATGTTTTTAGTGATAATTTGCTTTTTGTGCCGCACTCTTCATCGCACGCTATATGCCGACATTTTGCTCTAAGTACCTGACGAGTATGATGGACGCACGCTGTGCTGCATATCATGCAGACCGTGTGCGGGCACTATGTGGGATTACTTATCACCCTCAGAACGTGCTGTCACTGTGCTTGCATTGTTGCCGACACATCGTGCTTGCACGCCATGCGCCCATGTGCGTCCGCATGCAATGTTATCTGGGTTAAGCTTTTTTCTGTGATCTGTCCTAAACTAAAGATCTGATCTGTACATGATCTTCCTGGCATAAATCCACTTTGGACTTCCCATATCATTTCTTCTGTACTTTTCGTTACCCTGCGAATGAGTATTTTTGAGTATATTTTACTTACGGTACTTAGTAGGCTGATACCTCTGTAATTGCTGCAGTTGCTTTTATCTCCCTTTCTTTTGTATATTGGTACGATAATCGCTTGTTTCCAATCGTCTGGGACTTCTCCCGTCTCGATACATAATTTTATCAATTCGCACAACCTGTGAGGTATGTACTCCCCACCGTATTTAAGCATTTCAGCACTAATACTGTCTATGCCAATTTCAATAAATTGTTAAATGAACTTGGTAAGTCATTTAAACTATATTGTCTAATATGGTAATTATAAAATAACTTCTCTAATAGGATAAACGTAATCATAGCTATACAAAATATTTTTCTTACTTTCGAAAGCCCGGGTGAAAAAGTTATATATATTTTATATATAGTGGACAAGACAATGATATTTTTCATTTGTTTTATTAATTTTTCTGGCTAAAACAAATGAAAAATATCAGAGTTTTTTCACTTTATATATATATATATATATAACTTGTTCACCTGGGAGGTTTTCGTTGCATTCGTAAGAGACAGAATTTTCTTCTCTGCTTTGAAGAATTTGATATAATTTATAAAAATATAATGTTAAAGATAGTAAACATGACATATTTCAGACCAAAAGAATTCATTTGTTGAATCCTTTATTCCAATTCATCGACGTTTCGAAAACTTAGTTTTCCTCATCAGGATCTTCCTTTCAGGTTACATTTCTAGTTGAAAATTTTCAACTTTATGTTGATTTAAAAAAACAGTTAGATAGAAAGTTGCAAAATTTTAATTAAAATTAATAATTTAGTAAAAAACATTGTGTAAACATCGGAAACAACAATTTCCGATGTTTCCGATGTTTAAAACTGTTTCCGATGTTTACACAATGTTTTTTTACTAAATTATTCATTTTAATTACAATTTTGCAACATTCTATCTAAGTTTTTTTTTTTTGAATCAACATAAAGTTGAAAATTTTCAACTAGAAATGTAAACTGAAAGGAAGATCCTAAAGAAAAATGGGAAAAGGAGAATTTGGAACTGCTTTATATGTGATGATGATGTTTATAAACTTCTCTATTCAATAACTTTTATCCTGATGAGGAAAACTAAAAGTTTTCGAAACGTCGATGAATTGGAATAAAGGATCCAACAAATGAATTCTTTTGGTCTGAAGTATTTCATTTTTACCATCTTTAACATTATATTTTTACTTTTTTTTAAATCACGTATGAATTTGTTTTTTCTTGAAATGTTTTTCGAGCCGAGAGAGCTTTTTGGGGTACTGGATCTTTGTCGCTATCCCAAGTGAATCCACCTTCTACATTGACTACTACATCCTGACTGAGAGCGGCTTCTTGGCTGGAAGCTGCGGTGGTCCATCTTCAACCTTCAAGAAGGATTAGGATTAGCTCAGGATCCAGGAAATTTTTCTGAAAATTCTGATAGTATGATTTTATAGTTAATAAAGTTATTAAATAATAATAATAAATAGGCTGCAATCACATTTTTTAGTAAAAAAAATATATCCAATCACTTTGAATGTCACTTGATACTACATGATATGATATTTATTAATAGTATTTTTATCATTTAAAGTATTTAGTCTTCAAAAGGTTAAATTTGAAAATATTTTATTTGAATTTTCTTAATTTTGAAATTTTACAATTTTGCAGTTCACAATGTTGTAGTTTCACATTCGAATATTAAAAATAACAGAACAATATCACTAATCAATTTTTCAAAATTTCATATTGAAAAGTTTGATAGTCAGTTTTAAATTTAATAATTTTATATTAGAATATTCTAAGTTGCTTAGTTTCAATTTTTAACGTAAAAAATTATCTGGTTTTTTATATTCTCGAAAACGTAGAATATCGAATTAAAAGACTCTACAATTGCAAAATTTGCAGTTCAAATGATTTGTAATTAAACAATTTTGAATTAAATGCCTTGAAACTAAATTCAAAACAATTAAAAATTAAATTAATTATTTATATTCAAAAATAATAATAATAAAAAAATTAATTAACTTCAAGCCTTAAAAATGAGAAAATTTTAGAATTTTAATTTTGAATGTGATATCTCAAAATTGTCCGATTTACAGTTGAAAAATTTATAACATGAATTAATTTGAATTGAAAAATATTTGATTGGAAATAATCACAATTTTAGAATTCTCAATTTTGATTTTGAATGCTAAATTTTCAATTTTTCCCTTTCATAAGTTTTAATTTTGCAATTAAAATTAAAATATTTCAATTTTGAAAATTATAATAAACAATTTGAAACATTTTTATTTTAAAACGAATTAAATTTTATTTATCCACCACTTGGTGGATACAAATTTTTTCAGCTGTAAATAAAGTTCGAATTGGTTAAATTTTTAACGTTCCGTAGTAGAATGTTTTCATTTCTAAAGTTTCCAATTTAATATTACTTTTTACTTCGAACGTTTTTTTAGCATAATTTAATTCTAAAGGTATAATTGAAAAATTTTCCATTTTCAACGGTGAAAATGACAGTGATTTTTTTATCTTAGATAAATTTGTATAATAAGGTGTTATAATAAGTGATAATAAGTTTTGATGTTGAATTATCATTTTGTATGTAGATAATAACAATTGAAAATTCTAAACTTTTAGAAGCTTTGACTTTGCAATATTCAATTTAATTTTCAATTTCAAATTGTTAAATATTATTCGATTCAAATTGGAAATTATTTTAATTCAAAAATTTTCAATTATTCAATTTTGAACACTTTTAATTCGAAATAATACAATTTCAATTCTTTTGAATTTCAAATTATCTAATTTTAGATATTCTAATCTGAAAATATTCAATTTTGAACGGTAAAAATGACGGTTTTTTAAAAATCTTGGATAAATTTATCTAATAAGTTTTAATACTTTCAATGTTAAATTATCAATATGTATGTAGATAATAACAATTTGAAATTTTGAACTTTTAGAAGTTTGACTTTGAAATATTTAATTTAATTTTCAATTGTAAATTGTAAAATCTTATTCGTTTCGAATTGAAAATTATTTTAATTCCAAAATTTTCAATTTTTAATTATTAAATTATCCAATTTTAAAGATTCAAATCGGAAAATATTTAGTTTTTAACGTTTTGAAATTGTCCTGTTTTCGAAATTTTAATCCAAAATCATTCAATTTCGAGATTCTTTAATTCAAAATACAAGTTTTCATTTTTAAACGCTTTAAATTAGAAATGATGCAATTTCAACTCCTTTATAATAAAATTGTCCAATTTTCCCAATTTTAGTCTGCATTTTTTAAATATTGAGGACCATCAATTTAAAAATGTTAAATCATTCAATTTCAAACGCTTTCAATTCGAAATTATTAAATACTATTTAATATTTCAAAAATGTTTACATTTTAATATTTAAAAATTTAGGTTAATAATGGACTTTTTAGCTGTTTATATTTTTCATGTTACTTAATATTGAGATGTTCAATATTGAGACACTTGATTTTTTCAATTCATTAATTTCGAAAACAGGGTCGATTTCAAATATTTGAGAAGATTTTTGGTTCAAACTGGCGTGAAGAAATATTTGTAATTTTCTGTGGTAGTGTGTCAACGATTTCATATTTTCCATCATTAGGGATCCGTATGAAAAAAAAAATCTAAATTTTACAAGATTTTTCTTTCGTAGCTGTTACTAAAACATAATAAAATTCATATAATGTATGTATGTTTGCTTTAATTTTTTGTCATTTATAAGAATATTAATGAAAATTTAAAAAAAAATGAATTTGGTATGAAAGTTTAGTGATATTGAAAGACCTATTTTAAATTGTCTCGTAAATTGTATAATTTACAAGTTGATTACAAAAATTATTTACGTAAATATATATATATATTAAGATGCTATTTATCAATTATTATTTTTATTATTATATACTTAACATTTTCGTTCAAAAAATAAAAACGAAAAACGAGTATCACACTTAAGTAATTGGTTTTTCACACACATTGTTAACAAAGTTTTATTTCACGTTGTTCAATTTACTTTAAGCGACAGAAAGTTTTTTAACCACTATTTTTATCTGCTATTAATACGAAGATGACACATTTAATTTATTTTTGATCTTCTCTTGGAAATGCAAACTAAATTTAATTTTTGCAATTTAACACTCTCATATTGATTGCAAAATTCTTTCATCCTTTGAAATTAAAAAGAAGGTATTATTGTGACTATTTCCGTTAATTAATTATGAAATAGTTTGTGGTTTAAATTTTTATTTTAAATCTTGAAAAATTTGAATTGTTCATTTTTGGCTTTGCTGGTTTAAAATTATTCTTCTTTCTCAAGAAATGAACAAATTTGGAATGTGCCAATTGGACATTTTTAGTTTGTTCTATGTCTAATGTTCATTTTTTAATTATTCAATATTAAGACCCTTAAGCTTTTAAATTCTGAAACATCTAATTCTAAATTGTTAAAGAAGTTTCAAATTTAATTTTTTCAATTTGATAAATTGAGATAAAGAAGTTTTTAAGAATATTTTTTCTGATTTTAATACGAAGATGGGACTTTTACTTTATTGCTGATATTCTCTTGGGAATGCAAAGTGAATTTAATTTTTGAAACTTCATACTTTCTCATATTGATTGTAAAATTCTATCACTCGTTTAAATTATAAACTTTATAATAAATTTATTATTTAAAAAATTGCAAAATATATGATCTTAAGTATGCTAACATTTATAAGAGTAAGAAAAATCTTAAATAAATTTCATATACTTCCATTCAAGTTTAGATTTCAGATTTTACCATCATATTTTAGAGAGGTATGGTTTAGGGCTATTTATAGCTTTATAATTATAGTTGGAAGGGAACAGGTAGCAGACGTGATGCTTTTGAGTCTGGATGGTAAGTTTTTCTAAAAATCTCTTTAGAAAACTGGAAAATTGCACTCTCACGGCTGTCTATAATCACCCTAGACTCTAGAGCCATGGGGGGCCATTCCCTATCGGTTTAGGATCTTGGGTTTTGAGAGAGTTCAATTAGCTCGATTCACAAATATTCTATAAATATATGAATTTAAAACCAAATTTAAGATCCAAGCTTATTCAAATATATCTTCTTATTGAAAAAGGACCAGCTATTAATGATGTATTAATTATTAATAATGATTATAAATAATTAGATCATTTCTCAATTTTATAAGTTGATCTAATTTTACTAATGTAAAAGAAAGTTACAATCTTACCTATAATTACCTATAATTGCTATGCAACAATGGTGTATTATAATCCCACCATCATAATAAAATATATGAAGAAACTTTTTTATAAAGTGCCCCACAGAAAATTTTTAATAAATTTCAACAAGCCACATTAGACATTATACAACTTGGTGCGGATTATATTACACCATTAATCTCTCATACCTAGTAATTTTTTATTAAAATAATTTTGCTTATAACATTCAATCCCGCCAAGTTATATAAGTTCTAATATGGCTTCTTAAAATTTATTTACAAATTTCTGTAGTACACTTTATAAAAAAGTTCCTCTATATATTTTATTGTAAATATTTGTTCCTAAATCTCTTGGCCGATTTTGATTCCACAAATTCATATAGTTTCTATATATTTGTATATTCTATATTCTATATATTTTATGATGAATATTTTTTTTAAATCTATTGAATTTTTAACAAAATAATTAAATTTTCAACCAAATATGTAGTAAAATTTTTAACCGAAAGGGATAAATTCAGGAGTAAAAATATAATGCTAGACTTTCCAAATTAAATGAATTACCTTCACAAAAGAAATGAATTTACAATAAAAAAATATTACTTCGGCCAAAAGCTGAATTTTCAATCCAAAATTATGGCTTTTGTGCCCAAAAAGACGGTTGTTTAACAAAACAGTTGATTTTTCGACAAAAAAGATGACTTCGTAACAAAATATTTGTATTTTCAACAAAATAATAGAATCTTCCACCAAATTAGTAAAATTTTTAACCAAAAGAGATTAATTCTGGAACTAAAATATTATAGTAGACTTTTTAAATAAAAAGAATTAACCTTCAACCAAAAAAGATCAATCTTTGAGAAAATAGTAGAATTTTCAACAAAAAAATTAAATTTTTAACCAAAAGAGATCAGTTCTGGACCAAATATATAACAGTAGACTTTTCAAACCAAAGCATGAACTTTCAACCATAAACGAGGAATTTCCAATCCAGAATGAATAATTTTCTATTCAAAAAGACGAAAATAATAATTTTAAATCAAACACTTGCACTTACAACCAAAAAGTTGAATGTTAAAACTAAAAAGACAAATTTTCAACAAATTTAATCTTTAACCAAAAATATTTTTCAAACAAAAAAATCAATCCAATTTTTGAATTTAAAGCCAGAAAGACAAATTTTCTACAAAACAGTTGAATTTTCCACCCGAAAATATGAATTTTTAACCAAAAAATGTATCAACAAAAAAGCAATAGTTGATACTCCAACCAAAAAATATTCAAATTTTAAATAAAAAACAGCTGAATTCAACAACAAAAAATGAAGTTTTACCCAAATAGTTGAATTTTCAAGCCAAAAGGATTAATTTTCTACAAAACAGTTGAATTTTCAATCCAAAAATTTGAATTGTCAACAAGATAGTTAATTTTTAACCAAAGTGTAGAAATTTTAACCGAAAAAATATGAATTTTCAACAAAACCTTTTACTTTTAAAAATACCAGCGTAATGGACAAAAATTAATAAATACAACAATTTTATAGGAAAGCACAAGTTTTATTAACAAAGAAACTCACATTTTATTTATAAATTTAATGTTGTAAGAACAAAAGTATCTCAATTAAGTGTGATCTAGGTCATTTACACATTTACTGTTTTTTTTTTGTATTACCAACTATTTTGGAATAAAATTAAAAAGAAAATTAAAAAATGTATCGAATTTCAAGTTTCACATGTTCTTTTGATATTATTCAAAAAGACTTGAGAAAAAATAGTAAAATATGCAAATGTAGTTGTTTTTTAAATGGCTGCCATATGTTGTTAAGTGTTTTTCACCTAAATAATATTTGTTCAAACTCGTAATTCGATCCATTTATTTCAAAAATTTTTCAAAACGATTCTATATTGTTTTTATATGGTATCATTAAAAAAAACTATTTTCGATCCGCGTTAATGCTCATAGCTGCACAAGTGTAGATAGAAGCGCGCATGTTTGAATACATCATAATTTTCTATTCGAAAAATTTAACGCAGCTTAACAAAAAACAGTAAAAAATGGCAAA
Source organism: Andricus curvator (assembly GCA_932195095.1). Classification (NCBI taxonomy): domain Eukaryota; kingdom Metazoa; phylum Arthropoda; class Insecta; order Hymenoptera; family Cynipidae; genus Andricus; species Andricus curvator. Next base: position 934,035 of record CAKNYM010053159.1, on the reverse strand, counting down.
AACTTTTGAATGTAGGGAGTATAGGGGATTTTGAGAAAAATAGGGAAAAAGAGGAAAAATAGGTAGGGCCGGCAGAACAAATTTTTCCCATGTGTAGTTACGGAAGCAGGATGGGGATGGGAGGTGTGATATAAATTTGTTTCCTGTTTACAATATATGCGTAATTTATTTCATTTATAAGCCTACAAGGACATTATATAATATTTATATAATATATTATTATTTTTAAAATTAAATTTATTCAGAAAAAAGATCTCCTTTCGCTCCGGTGTGAAAAGATTTATATTCTGATTGATCGTTACCATCTCCGATGATAATACAGATTGCTAGTAAAATTGGAATGTATTAAAACATAACATCTTGCAAAATAATGCGTGTTTCAGAAAAAGGATTTTTCTTCGATCTCTCTAGTAGCTTAGTGTTAGAGTACCTGACCCGCAATCAGTTGACCTGGTGTTCGAATATCAGTGGAGAGAAAGGAGATGATCTTTTTTCTGAATAAATTTAATTTAAAACATTTTTAATGTATAGCTCCACTTAGTCTGAAAATACGTTAAAATTTTCAGTATTAGAGGAGATAACTTTGATCGATATTGTAGATTTCAATTTTCACGGTGTGTGAAAAGATTTTTTTCCTGATTGATCGTTACCATCTCAGATGATAATACAGATTCCTAGTAAAATTGACATGTATTAAAACATAACATCTTGCAAAATAATGCGTGTTTCAGAAAAAGGATTCTTCTTCGATCTCTCTAGTAGCTTAGTGGTAGAGCACCTGCCCGGCAATCAGTTGACCTGGCGTTCGAATATCAGCGGAGCGAAAGGAGATCATTTTTCTGAATAAATTTAATTTACAAAATGTTTCATGTATAGCTTAATCTAGTCTCAAAAGACGTCAAAATTTTCTGTATTAGAGGAGATAACTTTGATCGATATTGTAGATGTCCATTTTCACGGTGTGTGAAAAGATTTCTATTCTGATTGATCGTTACCATCACCGATGATAATACAGATTCCTAGTAAAATTGACATGTATTAAAACATAACATCTTGCAAAATGATGCGTGTTTCAGAAAAAGGATTCTTTTTCGATCTAGTGTAGCTTAGCAAGCCGTTGACCTGGCGTTCTAATCCCGGCGGAGCGAAAGGAGATCTTTTTTCTGAATAAATTTAATTTTAAAAATGTTTCACGTATAGCTTAATCTAGTCTCAAAAGACGTCAAAATTTTCTGCATTAGAGGAGATAACTTTGATCGATATTGTAGATTTCCATTTTCACGGTGTGTGAAAAGATTTCTATTCTGATTGATCGTTACCATCTCCGATGATAATACAGATTCCTGATATATTATTATATTATAACAAATAAATATACGTAAATCGTTACTATTTTTATTTTAATGTAGTAAATTTGCTTTTCCGCAGCTGATTTTTACATTCTCACCCTAATGAGAAGGAATTGATTTCATGAAAAGTTTGACTCAGTCAGTTTCCATCAAATCTTCACGTTTTGAGACCCCATGTGTCTAGGGTGACCAGGCGTCCCGGTTTTCCGGGACAAGTCCCGGTTTTTGGGTGTTTTGAGAAGCGTCCCGGTTTGTCGTAAAATGTTCCTTTATTTAAAACATAGTAGTTACCGCCTCCAAATTACTGTTCAGAATTCACAACCGTACGACTTGGATACTAATATGCTTTTCATAAATATAAAAAAAGACGTGAGCAACCTCTGTTAAATCAATTTTTCATGAATTCATTTTATTTTTAAAGCAGAGAGAAATCATTTAGACTCTTCTTTTAAATTCGAACTGAATTTTTAATTTAAAAAGTTGAATGGATTAGAAAACAGACTTTTAACCCCGAAAGATTAATTTTTAATTAAATAGTTGAATTTAAATAAAAATAATGATTTTCAATTAAACAGTTGCATTTACAACCAAATAGTTGAGAACTTTCAACCAAATGTTCGAATTTTGTCGCAAAAAAACTTGAACTTCAACCAAATAGTTCAATTATCAACTTGAAAAGTTGAATTTTGAACAACAAAAAAAGATAATTTTCAATGGAAAAAGATGAATAATCAAGCCAAAAAGACGAATTTTCTACAAAAAAGTTGAATTTTCAACCTGAAAATATGAATTTACTGCTAAATAGTTGAATGCTAAAAAAAAAAAAGATTAATTTTCAACCAAGAATATTCATTTCTACCAAAAAGACAAATTTTCAACAAAATACATGAACCTTCTTGTTTGATACATGAATTTTTCTTGTTGAAAAATTCATCATTTAAAATATCAATTTTTAACCAAAATAGTTGAACTTTCGACCAAAAATATGAATTTTCAACCAAATAGTTTAATTTCCTACCAAATCGTTGAATTTTCAAGAAAAAAGAACGAATTTTCTATAAAACAGTTGAATTTTCAAACGAAAAATATGAGAAGATAAAAGATTACTTTCCAATCCATACTTACGAACTTTATATCTAAAAAAGGAATGTTAAAAAAAATTGAATTTTTGACCAAAAAAGATAACTTTGGAACAAAATAATTGAATTTTCAAGCAAATGGTCGTTTTTTCAAATAAAGGAGATTAAGCCTCAACAAAAATAAGTGCCCAAGGACGAATTGTTTGTCAAAATAGACGAATGTTCAACAAATAGTTGAATTTTCGACCAAAGAGTAGAATTTTCCACAAAATAATTACATTTTCAAACAAAATAGTTTAATTTTTTATCAAATAGTTGAATTTTCAACCTACTGAAATGAATTTTTATTACAAAAGATACATTTTCTACCAAGATGATTAATTTTCTATCAAAAAAGACGAATTTTCTATAAAACAGTTGAAATTTCAACCCAAAAATATATTAATACACAAGATTATTTTCAATCCATAATGAAGAATTTTCTATAAAAAAAAACGAATATTAAAAATGTTGAATTTTTCACCAAAAAAGATAACTTTTGAACAAAATAATTGAATTTTTAACCAAATGGTTGAATTTTCAAATAAAGGAGAGAAAAATACACCAATTTTCAAACAAATAGTTGAATTTTCAAATAAAAAAGATAAATTTTCAGTCTAAAGTGGAAAAGTTAAATTTTCAGTGAAAGTAATTCATTTACAACAACAACAAAAAAGAATCTGCAACCAAAAAAAAGAATTTTTTACAAAGCAGTTCAAATTTGAACCAAAAAAGACTAATTTTCAAACATAAAAGATGAATTTTTAACCAAAACGAATAAACTTTCAACCAAAAATAGTTGGATTTTCTCAGAATAAAATTTTAATAAGAAATTATTCCATGTTTAATGTTCTCAATTAAAGTAATACAATTTTCTTTAGCTATGAATTTTAATTTTATATATTTCATTGCGATAAAAATTGAAACTAAGTACAGCGAACTTCTGAGAAAAACGGAAAAATGTCGATTAGTCGCATTTTCCTTCAAAAAGTCGCACGATCCGAGCCCTGTATTTTAAACAAAAGTTAAAACAAAACAAAAAACAAACAAAAAAGATTTTGGGAAAATAAGATTCGAAACTGGATCAAGGATTCTAGAATAATTGACAATAACAAATAAATAAAATAATTTTAAAGATATTGGAGTGACGTGAGATTTAATGCCATATCGATTTTGCGGCTCTCCCTCACTTTTTTTAAACCATTGGAAGTAATTTAATTTTGAGAGACCCTCGTTTTCCCTCCCTAACGTTTGAGTTCCATTTCTGACATAAGCCATTAACCATTAACATTTCTGACATAAAATTTTTCATTTTGCGATTTATTGGGGGGGGGGGGGTCGGAAAATATGTGTCCTGGTTTGGTGGAACAGAAATCTGGTCACCCTACATGTGTCAGAAAAAAATGATTTTTACGATGGTGTCTGTATGTCTGTCTATAGTCTGTAGGCATTATAACTTTAGAAAAATTGATCAGATTGGATTGAGCTTTGGCAAACTTTTTTAAGGTCTGAAAGAAAAGGACAAGATCGTCAGCCAGCTATTTTGGATCAAAATTCAAAAAGTTAGAGCATTTTCAAAATTTTCGACAACATTTCTTATAGGATTCAAAAGTTCTATGTACGGCCATTTGTAGAACTCGGAAAGTCGAACAATTTATCCTCAAGGCCTTTTTCGATAAAAAGAAAATTGTCAGAGTTATAGAATTTTCAAAATTAAAAAAACAAACGAAAATTTTAAGCCAAACAACGTAGGATATGAAAAAAAGTCGAAAGAAGAAAAACGTTGCTTCTTGAAAGCCTGACAAGAATATCATAACAACTTTCTGAATTTTCTTGAAAAATCGAAAATTGAAATTTCGATCGCACAAAGAATAATGAAAAATAAAAAATTCCATTTTGTGGCCAAAATATGGAAAATACGGAAAAAGATAAATCAACAAAAATTGTGCACGCAAAAAAGATCGACAAATTCGTTATGAATTACTTTTTGATTTGACGCGTAGTTTTTGCTTTGTGCGTAATATACAACATTAATAATAAAAAATCGAATTTTTGGATAAACGACACACACTACAAAAAAAATGAACAAAAATTGTTCCCCCCAAAAAAGAGCTACAAATTTTGTACTAATCATTTTTTATAAGACGCGCGTTTTTTGTTTTAATCGTGAAAAATGACATTTCAAATAAACAAATTAAATTTGTGCTAAAAAGACACAAGGTACAATAAAATGTTTAATAACAAAATTGTTTTCGAATTAGATCTGAAAATTTTCTTTCAAACTTTTTTTTCTCACGAGACACGTGATGAGAATGTGTTCGTTAAAGCCGAAGGAGCTTTGACAAAAGAGAATTCACAATCACTAAATTTCAGTTGTCGATGGTCTGACCTTTGATTTTAATAGTCCTGTGCAAAAATGCAGACAGATTTTTTTAAATAAAATTGATAATAATGTTGACTCTGTTGTTTTGCAACAAATGTTGGGCATAGGATGCTCTGAAAGTGTAGTTTTAAATAATGATTAGATAAATTCATTGACGCAAAAGATTTGACACAAACAAAATTTTTTTTTGATTCCACCAAATATGTGGAATAATATTTCTTTTCCATTCATGCAATAAATAAATGTTGTTTATTATAAAGAAACTCTAAGATGCTCTTGAGGACGTTAATGTTTGTTCAAAATATTATTCTTCAGTATATAAATAATAAAAATTCCTATTTATTTATCGCATGCTTCACAGTCTTTTCACTATTCCCCTCTTTTTCTCGTTTTTCTACTTAATTGCGAACTGAATTAATAGAACTATTTAAAATATTAAAATATTAAAATCGAACTATTTTTTATTGAAAGCTTATTCTTTACTGTTTAAAAGTCTACTATTATATTTTTGGTTCAGAATTCATCTATTTGGTCGAAAATTGCATCTTTTGGATTGAAAATTCATCTTTCGGAAGAAAAGTCATCTTTTTTGGTTGAAAATTTATCTTTTATTATAGAAAGATCATTCTTTTTAATTGAAAAGTCTCGTATTATTATACATTTGGTCCAGAATTCATCTCTTTTGGTTGAAAATCTAATTATTTTGTTGAAAATTCAACAATTTTGTTAAAAATACTTCTTGATAATTCATATTTTTGGGATAAGCATTCAACTGTTTTGTAGAAAATTTATCTTTCCGCCTTTAAAATTCAACAATTTGATCAAAAATAAATTTTCCTTTTATAGTATATATTCAAGATTTCAAATCTCGTGTTGATGGATCGTTCCAGTAATAATAGAAAAACCGTTTTTCCAGAAAAACTGATTAGAAGTTGGAGAGTGCCATAAGCTCACGTGTTATATATTTCGTCTTAAAATATAAAATTTATTTATTTAAATATCAATTTCAATTCTATTTATTTTGGAAACGTAAAAGTATAATGTTAAAAGCATAATGGAACGTCATAATTTATATTCTGAAATAACATCAGTTGCTTCCTGGCGCAAAAATTTTCACCATGGTTTATTAAATCACGGACTTCATACTCTTTCCTATATTTGCCTCTCTTCCTCTTTTTCAAAGAATTCTTCTTTTTTCACCTGGTTTCAAGTAAATTCCTATTTTCACCCTTTTCCATGTTTTTCTTGGTCCAAATGAAAACTGAATTATGATAGAACCCAATAAGAGAATCCAAATAGTTTTGTTCAGAATCTCTTTTGGCCGAAAATTCAATCATCTTTTCGGATAGAAAATTGTTCCTTTTGGATTAAAAAATCATATTTTGGTAAGGAGCCATCTTTTTGTTTGAAAATTCATATTTTTTTGGTTAAAAGTTAATTCTTTTTATTTGAAATTTCTACTATTATAGGTTTGCTTCAGAATTCATCCCTTTTGGATAAAAGGCATATTTTTTATAGTCAAAAATTTAACTGTTTTCTTGAATATTCCTCTTCTTGAATAAAAAATTTATCTTTTTTGTATAAAACTCATCTTTTGGTAGAAAAGTCATCTTTTTTTTGTTGAAAATTCATCTTTTTGGGTTGAAAGTTAATTCTGATAATTTGTAAAGTCTACTATTATATTTTGGACCTATAATTCATCTCTTTTGTTTGAAAATTCAACTGTTTTGTTAAACAATCGTCTTTTTTATAGAAAATCCATCCTTTTGTAATTAAAATTCACAATCCATAGAGAAGGCATATTTTGTTTAAAAATTCATCTTTTCTTTATGAATGTTCATTCTTTTCATTTCAAAATTCTTCTATTATATTTTTCCTTATAAATTCATCCCTTTTTGGATAAAAATTCTGCTATTTGGTTGAAAATGTTATTATTATATTTATATAACATTATATAACTTATATAAATAAAAATAAACTTATATAAATTATTTTATTGAAAATTCAAATATTTGGTTAAAAAGGTATCTTTTTAGTCGAAAATTCAACTGTTTTGTTGAACATTCGTCTTTGAAATAGAGAATTCGACCTTTTGGATTGAAAAGTCATCTTTTTTTGATTAAAATTCACCTCTGATAATTGAAAGTTCATGTTTTTGAACTAAAAAGTCTACTATCATATATTTGGTCCAGAATTGATCTCTTTTTATTAATAATTCTGCCATTTGATTGAAAATTTAATTACTTTGTTGAAAATTCAACTATTTTCTTAAACAGTCATCTGTTTTGGTTCAAATTTAATTCTCTTTCTATATGAATTTAACCTTTTTTTGTTAAGAATACAACTTTCTGGTTCTCTTTCTCTTGAAAATAAACTTTTTGTTGAAAATTTAATTTTTTCGTAGAAAATTCTTACTTTTGGCTCAAATATTTAACAATTGAGTAGAAAATTAAACTATCTTATTGAAAATGTATGTATTTTGTTAAAAAGTTACGTATATTGCTGAAAAATCGTCTTTTTGGTAGAAAATAATTTCTTGTTAATAAAAATGCAACTGTTTGGTTGAAAATTAATCGGCTTTAGTTGATGATTGAAAGAATTTGGTCAAAAATTATTTTTTGTTCTTGTAAAATCCAATTATTTTTTATTTCAAATTAAAATCTTTTGTTGTTGAAATATCAACTATTACATGTTTCATATTCTGGGGTCAAAAATTCAACTTTGTTATAGAAAATTGTTTTTTTTTTGTCTTGATAATTTAACAATTTGGTAAAAAATTCAACTATCTGGTACAAAATAATTTTTTAGTTTAAAAATTTAATTATTTAGTTACAAAATTTTAGTAACGATAAAATGTAAACTCTGTTTTAATCAAAGACAAAAATTTCCGGTCATTGAACGGTTAAATTTTTTTATAAACAGAACACTTCTTAAATTGGAAGTTAAATTATTTTTATTTTAAAAAGTTTAAAAATCTTCAAAAAGCTTTAGAATTTTATTTAAAAGTATTGAAAACCCTACATATTGTTTGAAATTTTTCCAAACTTTAAATTATTTCTGAAACTTTTTCAGAATTTCTAAACATCTTTTAAAATAACTTGAATCTTTCCTAAAATGTTTCCAATTTTTTTCTAAATCTTGCAAAATTGAAAATATTTGCTTAAAATCTTCCAGATTAATTTGCGACAATTTTGCAAAACTTTTTAATGTATTAATTCCTTGTTTTAATTCCTAGGAATTTTAAGAAAATTTTTTTTATTTTGTTGAAACCTTTCACAATTCTTAAAAAGCTTCTAAATTTTTTGTTCTAAATCTGCAAAAATCTATATTTGGTTTTAAATTAGGCGGTGGGCTATTTTCACCGAAATTACGGTACGAATAGCCGGATTTTATTGGTATACGTAGAGATTTCGTTTAAATTATTTGAAATTACTTCAAATTTTTTATTAATTTTGAACCTTTTCAAAACTTCTAAATAGCTCTTCAACTTACAAGAAATTTTTTCTAGGAATAATAAGTGTTAAATATTTATTTATACATCAAAATGCAACAGTTTTACTCACAAATTGAAATTTTTTAGATAAAACAATTAAAATTGTGACGTTCAAAGTTTAGTTTTGAATATTTGATCTATAATTATTAATTACTGGTTTTAAATTAACAGTCAAATATTTCTAAATATTAAGCAATTGTTCTTTTTCTTAATTAAAAAATTTGAAATTTTTGAATGAACCAATATTTGAAATTTAATAAAAGCCGTTAATTATCAATAGATTATTTTTAAGTTATTTTCAAATTGAAAATATTTTATAAAGTTTCAATCGGGTGTTTATATTTGTTCAACTACTACGATTTTCCAACTGAAACAGTTTAATTTTTAAAGTTAAAATCTGGTAATTCTTAAATTTTAAACTGATTTCGAATCGTCTTGTAAAATCAAGTATTATTCACGTGTTAATCCTCAATGTACAGTTCAATTTTAAAACTCATTATAATATATATTCACAGTTGATCAACTAAAAATGTATTTTATCCAAAATTGTCGATTTCAAACGCTTCTAACCATTAAGTCTTTAAAACTGCATTTTAAAATTCTTTAAATGAAAAATGTACGCTCAAACATTTAAATCCAAAATGGGAAATTATTAAAGTGAAAGATTTTTGAATTACGCATTGTAAACTGAATTATATCACAATTTAAAAAACTAATTATTTAAAGAAATGTTAAAATCAAACTTGGACAGATTTTTTTCTGAAAATTTGTAAAACTAGTAGCAAAATTTCAAATTTTCATAAATTTTCAACTTAAAAATGTTCTCAATAATTCTCTGTTATTCCTAGGAAGCTGGAAAATTTGAAGACATCAGAAAAGTAACAATGCAGAAGCTAGGAAAATTTGCATCGATATCATAAATTCAATTTCCAAATAGAAATTCCACAGAAAGGCGTATTTTTTACCCCCATCTAAACAAATTCTATTTTAAGCAGTCACTAGTGTTAAAATAACACGTCGTTTTCACTGTGAAGGAGCAGCTAAATAAAGTGGAAATTATTTATAGGTCATAGGTTTTAAATTTCTTTGGTGTACGATGTTTAGATATTATTTATAAATATGATACAATATAATACAATACGTACTTAATATAATAATTAAACCACAAGTTTGATTCACGTCTCGCTGTCATCATCACTTTCGCACCTGGAAGTAGAGGTTTCTAAAAATCCAGGTTCGCACTCAATTTTTTCTAAGTGGCTGTATAAAGTTGAATAGGCAGGAAGTGGGATCTTCATTTTCTCTCTCAAAAATTTATAACCAGTACCACCAACTGAAAAAATTTAAATAAAACAAAACGAGTCATACAGTAACGTCGGAGAATACAAGAAATATTTCAAATTTTTCTAACACACAAGATACATTTATTTTCTCAAAAAAGACATGAAATAATAAAATTTTACTACCTCCGTATCTAATTTCTAAAGCCATTTTCAAAACTTCAGGAGGCCACTCCGGAATTTTCCGATATCCTTGTAAGAATAACTGTTTAAAAGCCTCATTAGCAAATGGCAAATTTTCTATGTTATTAGTTAGAACACTATTCTTTTTCTTTAAAGAAGAAATTTCTTTTTCTGCTCGCCACAATTCACGTTGCTTTAATGTTAGTTTTCTTTGTAAGTCTTCGTTTTCCTGCAACAACTTTTGGACGTCAACTTCTTTAAATACGACTGAATGAAAATCTTCGTTTTCCTGTATGTCCTCCATCTGTATCTCATCAAATTCCGGAGGATCTACGTCTTCCTCATTATGGAAATTTTGGTCCTCAATTTCTCTAAACGCTGGTGAAATACATTTATCACTTTCTTCTGAATATTTTAATTCCTGGAATTCCTTAAGACCTGATCTTAATTTTTGAATTTCAACACGTAATCTTTGAATATCTTGTGGCGAGCTGCACGGAACTTCACCTAGCAAAAATGAAGATATTAATTTCTATAGGCAGGGTGGCAGTTTTTATCCAGGAAAAAAAGTCACGATCGTTTCCCTGTTCCCAAAAATTCGTCACGCACTCAAAGTGAATTGAATTTTAAACTTTTAAAATTGAAGCTTAACATTTTTTCTAATCAATCGCTCAGTGCTTTACACATATAAAGTGGAAGCTTTTAACACTTTCCAATTGAACAATTTGAAATTAAATGCCATTAAACTATAAAATTTCACATTTTAAACTTGTATAAACTTAACAGATCAAGAAAAATGATAAAAAGAAAAATTGGCCGCTTCCAATTCAGAATAATAATTAATAACCAAAATTTCCTCACTTCCAACTCTATAAAAATGTTCATAACAAAAAAAGTGCCTCTTCGAGTTTGTAAAAATTTGAAACCCAATATTTCCTTTCTTGCAACTCAACAAAAATCTTAAAATCAAAAAATGTCCCTCTTTCAATTCAGAAAAAAAATCGAACATCGAAATTTCCTCCCTTCAACTCAGTAAAATTCTAAAAAGAAAAAAAGGCCTCTTCCACTTCAGAAAAAATATTAAAAATAAAAAGTTCCCCCCTTCAACTCAATAAAATACTAAAAAGAAGAAATGGCCTCTTCCGATTCAGAAAAATGAATAAATAACCAAAATTTCATTCCTTCCAACTCTATAAAAATCTTAAAAATAAAAAAATTTCCCTCTTCCAATTTAAAAAAATACAAAATTCTTTTCTTAAAATCAATAAAAGTGTTAAGAAAAAATGGCCTCTTCCAATTCAGAAAAAGTTAAACACCAAAATTTCTTCCATTCCAACTCAATGAAAATATTGAAAATAAAAAATTCATAAAATATTGTTAACGGAAATTTTTCCTTTCCAACTCGATAAAAATCTTGAAAATATAAAATTTCCAGCTGCCAATGTAATCAAAATTAAAAAGTAAAACCTCGTTTCAGGGTTGCAGTTTTTATCCAGAAAAAAATTCACGATCGTTTCCCTGTTCCAAAAAGTTTGTCACGCACTCAAAGTGAATTGAATTTTAAAGTTTTAAAATTAAAGGTTAGAATATGCTTCACACGTATAAAATAGAAGATTTTAACACTTTCCAATTGAAGAATTTGAAATTAAATGTTATTATACTATAAAATCTCACATTTTAAACTTGTATAAACTGAACAGTTCAAAGAATTCTTTGAAGAAATTAATCCCCCCTTTTACTCACATCAAGAAAAATGATAAAAAGAAAAATTGGCCGCTTCCAATTCAGAAGAATAATTAATAACCAAAATTTCCTCTCTTCCAACTCTATAAAAATGTGCATAACAAAAAAAAGTGCCTCTTCGAGTTTATAAAAATTTGAAACCCAAAATTTCCTTTCTTCTAACTCAAAAAAAATCTGTAAATCGAAAAATGTCCTTCTTTCGATTCAGAAAAAATTTAAAAAACGAAATTTCCTCTCTTCAACTCAGTAAAATGCTAAAAAGAAAAAATGCCCTCTTGCGCTTCAGAAAAAAGATTTAAAATAAAAGGTTCCCCCCTTCAACTCAATAAAATACTAAAAAGAAAAAATGGCCTCTGCCGATTCAGAAAAATAAATAAACAAAATTTCATTCTTTCCAACTCTATAAAAATCTTTGAAATAAAAAAATGTCCCTCTTCCAATTCAGAAAAAAATAAAAAATTCTTTTCTTAAACTCAATAAAAGTGTTAAGAAAAAATGGCCTCTTCCAATTCAGAAAAAGTTAAACACCAAAATTTCTTCCTTTCCAACTCAATAAAAATATTAAAAATAAAAAATTCATAAAATATTGTTAACGAAAATTTTTCCTTTCCAACTCGATAAAAATCTTGAAAATATAAAATTTCCAGCTGCCAATTTAATCAAAATTAAAAAGTAAAACCTCGTTTCATGGTGGCAGTTTTTATCCAGAAAAAAGCCACGATAGTTTCCCGGTTCACAAAAATTTGTTACGCACTCAAACTGGAAATATTTTGAATTCTAAACTTTTAAAATTGAAGCTTAACATTTTTTCTAATCAATCGCTCAGTGCTTTACACATATAAAATGGAAGCTTTTAACACTTTCCAATTGAAGAATTTGAAATTAAATGCCATTATACTATAAAATATCACATTTTAAACTTGTATAAACTGAACAGTTCAAAGATTTCTTTGAAGAAATTAATCCTCCCTTTTACTCACATCAAGAAAAATGATAAAAAGAAAAATGGCCGCTTCCAATTCAGAAGAATAATTAAGAACCAAAATTTCTTCTCTTCCAACTCTATAAAAATGTTCATAACAAAAAAAGTGCCTCTTCGAGTTTGTAAAAATTTGAAACACAAAATTTCCTTTCTTCCAACTCAACAAAAATCTTAAAATCAAAAAATGTCCCTCTTTCAATTCAGAAAAAATTAAAAATCGAAATTTCCTCCCTTCAACTCAGTGAAATTCTAAAAAGAAAAAAAGGCCTCTTCCAGTTCAGAAAAAAGATTAAAAATAAAAAGTTCCCCCCTTCAACTCAATAAAATACTAAAAAGAAAGAATGGCCTCTTTCGATCCAGAAAAATAAATAAATAAGCAAAATTTCATTCCTTCCAACTCTATAAAATCTTAAAAATAAAAAACTTTCCCTCTTCTAATTCAGAAAAAGTTAAACGCCAAAATTTCTTCCTTTCCAACTCAATAAAAATATTAAAAATAAAAAATTCATAAAATATTGTTAACGAAATTTTTTCCTTTCCAACTCGATAAAAATCTTGAAAATATAAAATTTGCAGCTGCCAATTTAATCAAAATTAAAAACTAAAAACTCGTTTCATACTCAATAAAAATGTTAAAAATTCCAATTTTTTCCGCCTTCAACTCAATAAAAATGTAAAAAACAAAAAAAAATTTTTTCCAATTCGATAAAAATTAAATACCAAAATTCTTCCCTTTCTTTTAAAAGTAAAATTGTGAAATCCACACGTTTTTTTCTACATAAATTCTTTTAGGCTGAATTATTTTCGTTTCAAATTAATAACTGTTCAATTTTTTTAATTTAGCAATATGAAATTTTAAGGATTCAAGGTTTTCTATTTCAAACAATTCAGGTTCAAATTGTTCAGTTTTTAATATTTGATTTATAATTGCTCATTTTAAAAGTGAAGTGAAATATTGTTAAATATTAAATATTGTTGGTCTATTTCTTTAATTACAATTTTTCTAATTGAATTGAAACAGTTCAATTTTCAACCATAAAATCTGTAAATTGTTCAAATTTGTACAGATTCAGAATCTTCTTGTAGATAAAATTTGTTATTTACAAACACGGCATTTGGAACAAAGATTTTTTTATTTTTTCTAGTAAATTTGTGATCGCATACTTGTCCTGAGTTGTTACAGGGTGAGCTACAGTGAAAAAAAATGAATTTCTGGACAATTTCCGGGTTTTTTTTTTGGCTCACAACCAATTTTTCACGGTCATTGAAATGGAAGCTCTTAACACTATTCATTGAACAATTTTAAATTAATTGCCGTTAAATTACAAAACTTGGAAATTTGTAACTTTTATAAATTGAACAGTTGAAAGACTTCTGGTTTAAAAATAAAAATCCACACTACCATTTTCAATGCTCTAAATTAAAGAATGAATAAATAAATTTCTAAATGTTTAAAATTATATTAGTTTGAAGCAATTTTAAATAAGAAACATAAAAAATTTAAGGAGTTTTAATTTTGTTTGAAACTAATCACTTTTGGAATTTGGCATTTCAATTTGAAACTATTTAGTTTCAAATTGCTTAGTTGTGAATATTTGATTAATAATTGCTCATTTTAAAGAAACAGCGAAATATTGCTAAATATTGGAAAAATGACCTTTTTTAAATAAAATTTTTTCAATTAAATGCGTTAAAAATGGACTATTTTAGAATGAAACAACATTTGAACAGGATTTGAATTAGAAAGTATTTGGAAAATGAAAAAAGTATATAAAGTTTCAATTGGACGTTTAAATTTGTTTAACTACTAAGGCTTTCGAATTAAAGCAGTTGAATTTTTAACGTTAGAATCTGTACATTGATCAATTTGAACAGATGCAGTACCTTCTTGTAAATACGTTTGCTATTTATGAACACAGCATTTGGAAAACAGACTTTTTCATTTTTTCTAGTAAATTTCGATCGTATTCTTGCTACAGTGGAAGAAATTAATTTCCGGTCAGTTCTCGGGGTTTTTTCCCCGGTTAACAACAAATTATTCACGGTCATTGAAATGGAAGCTCTTAAAACTATTCAATTCAACAATTTTAAATTAACAGTAGAAAGACTTCTGGTTAAGAAATTAAAATCCACGCATTTTCAATTTTCGAAATTGAAGAATGAATAAATCAATTTCTAAATGTTTAAAATTATATTATTTTGAATCAATTTTCAGTAAGAAACATTAAAAAATAACGATTTTAAATTTTGTTTAAAACTTAAAACTTTTTAAATTATAAAATTCTATTTAAAACAATTCAGTTTTAAATCTTTTAGTTTTGTATATTTGATTAATAATTGCTCCAGAGTGTCCGGCGATTCTTAGGAACGAAATTCAAGGTCTTTTCCAGGTTTTCCAGGTCAAAAAGTCATGTTTTTCCATGTCTCCTTTTTTTACATCAAATAATGAAAAAATCGTTTGTCAGAGATGTAAAAAATGAGCCATTTAATTTTTTATTGGCCAACTATTTTTAAAGAAAGCAGAACCATAAACTAACAAATTCTTAATTTTTTACAAACATAAGTCGTCTTTATAATCCTTGAACTCTTTGAAATCTTGAAATTTCTGTGAAATCTTTGTAAATTTTTGTAAAATATTTGAAATCCTCGAAATCTTTAAAATTCTTGAAATCATTGTGAAATTTTTTGAATTTTTTTTTATCTGGTGTAACGAACCCTTTTTTAAATCATTGGAATTCTTATATTCTTTTGAAAGCTTCATGACATTTTTATGAAATCTTTGAAATATTTGTGAAATCTTTTGTATTCATTTGAAATCATACAAATATTTTTAATCTGTGTAAAATCTTTCGAAATCTGGTTTACTATAACCTTTTTAAAATCTTTAAAATCTTTTGATAGTTTTAAAATCTTTGGAAATGTTCGAAATCTTTGTGAAAACTTTGAAATCTGGTGTACACGCCTTTTTCAAATCTTTGAAATCCTTGCAATCTTTATGAAATGTTCGAAATCTTTGGGAAATTTTGGTGAAATCTTTAAAATCTTTGTCAAATCTTTTGAAATATTTGTGAAAATTTTCTTAAATCTTTGTGAAATCGTTTTTATTCGTTGAAATCATTGAATTATTAAATCTTAGTGAAATCTTTTCAAATCTTCGAAATGTTTTAAAATCTTTGAAATCTGGTGTACTGTACTTATTTTGAAATCTTTGAAATCCTTCAAATCTTTTGAAAGTTTTAAAAGTTCTGTGAAACTTTTGTGAAATATTTGAAATCTGGTGTACATGCCTTTTTTAAATCTTTGAAATCTTTGTAAAATGTTCAAAATCCTTTTAAATATTTTAAATCCTTTTAAATATTTTAAAGCCTTTGAAATCTTTAGTAATGTTTTGTAATCTGATGTACACTCATTCTAATTCTGAAACTGAATTAATTTATTATGTAATGAGTAAAAGATAAATTATATCCTGGTAAATAAAAAACTTTTCAGTAGCAAAAGCTGTTTTAAAAGAAAAAAATTTAATTCATGGTTCGAAAAAAATTCAAGGAGAATTCCAGGTTTTCAAGGTCGCTGGACACCCTGTTCCTCATTTTACTTAGATAATCCAATATTGCTAAAAATTGGAAAAATGGCATCTTTTATTTTAAAAATTTCATATTTAAAAGGTTAAAAATGGCATATTTTAGACTGAAACAAAATTCGAACTGGATTTGAAAATGAATAAAATCGTTTAATTATGAATCTATGAATTAGAAATTATTTGGAAATTGAAAATAGTTTACAAAGTTTCAATTCGATGTTAAATTTTTTTTTTCGAATTGAAACAGTTCAAGTTTTAACGTTAAAATCTGTAAATTGTTTAATTTTGAACAAATTCAGAAACGTCTTATAAAATCAAGTATTGTTCAGTCTTGAAAATCATTAATTAATTGCTATTTACAGTTGATCAACTTAAAATGTTTTTTATTCAAAATTTTCAAGTTTAAACGCTTTTCATTTTTTAGACTTCAAAACTGTATTTTAAAATTCTTTAAATTGAAACTGCACGCTTAAAATGAAGACCTAAAATGGAAAATTAGTAACGTAAAAGATTTTAGAATGATATAATTGAAAAAAGTTTAAATGAAGCTTATTTTAAATTGCATTGTGATATTTCAAGTGATTAGACGGATTTTTCTTCTGAAAATTTGACCAATTTCCGGTCAAAAAATAAATTCACTGTCATTTTCTGTTTACAAAAAATTCCCGGTTTTCCGATCCAGTCAACAAGTATTTTATAAAAATAATTTTCAAGAAGCTATAAAGGTGTAATCTAACAAATAATTGTAATTGGAGAAATCAAAACAACGTTCATACCTGCAGTGTAGATTCCTATGTTGAAGCCATTTCTTGTATCTTTTTTCCTTTCATCCATTCCAAATAACGAAGGAATTGCGTTCCATTTTAACTTTCTCCAACCATCTTCTCTGTTTTCTTCAAAGTTGTCACTTTCAAAATGCAGCTATACCAAAACAAATATGAAAAGTTAGGTTATGTTGTTATAATTTAAAGAATCATGCAGTGTCATCTACAAACTAATTAATTATTCTCCCGATTTTTTCAGTTGATATGTCAATGGACATTTTATGTAGAAAACAATAATTGTACTGACCTCACACAATCTTGATCCTGATGATGGAGACCATCCAGTTTCTCGACCGCAAATATCTATCCATGCCTGCTTGCGTTCTGGTTGTCTCGGAAAGTAAAATAATCTTGTCCCACCTTTTTTAAATGTTGTTTTGCAGCCTATGACACTGCATCGACCTGGCATTTTGCTAATTTACAAAAATTGTGACAGGCAATGTTTCATCAAAACAACTAAATAAACTCAAGACCACCTGACATCTGACACTGAACTGCTTTATTGCGCATGATCAAAAATGGCTACGTTCACATTTCCGTTTCATGTTCATGAACTGTTATGAACGTCAATGAACGTCATATAGTTCAACATGGCTTCGAAAGAAACTAACCTCTCTTCACTGTACGCAGAATTAAATAAACAAGGACAAAATGGGGAATACGACAGAGCTCTGAAAACTGCCAACAGAAGTACGTACATTTCAAATAATTACCATTATTTTATTCTCATTAACTTGCAAAATCCTACACGTTCGATGACAGATCGACAGATGTCAACATAACCTAACTTTTGCACCGTATGTTATCTTTTGATCCTTTTGATACGAGAAGCTAAAGAATTTTCACTGTTACTATAAAAAAGGAACTAATTACAGTTGCAGTTACAAAATAAAAAAGTAACTCGTTACACATTCAGTTACAAAATGAAAAAGTAATATTTCGTTAGATCTTCTTTGAGTTACTTTTTTATTCAGAAACAGAATTTATTTTTTTATTTCAACCGAAAAAGATGACTTTTCTACCATAAAATATGAATTTTCAAATTTCTACCAAAATTTCAAACAAATACCATTGCATTTTCAACCATACAGTTAAATTTTCAAGCTAAAAAGTCAAATGTTTTAGAAAACAGTTGTCCGATGAATTTTCCACAAAAAAATCGTTTTTATCAAGAAAGATGAATTTTCAACAACAAAATACATTTTTGACCAAGCAGTTGCATGTGCAACCAAATATTTAATCTTTTAACCAAACAGTTCAATTTTCAAACTACAGAGATGAATTTTTCAAATAAATAGATGAATTTTCAACCAAATGGTCGAATCTTTTATTGAAACAGATTAAACTTCAACCAAAAACAGTTGAATTTTCAACCAAAAGATGGATTCGCAACAAAAAATGTAACAGTTGATATTTCAACCAAAAAAAAAAAGGAAATTTCAACAAAATAGTTAAATTTTCAAAATAATCATTAAGTTTACAACAAAATAGTTACATTTATAACATAGGAATTCAATTTTCAACAAAACAGTTACATTTTTAAGGAAATATTTGAATTTTCTACCTACAAAGATTAATTCTGAACAAAAAATGTAATCGTTTATATTTCAATGGAAAAAGATTAAATTTCTACTAAAAGAGATGAATTTTAAAAGCCGAAAGGCGAATTTTCAATAAAATACATACATTTTTAAACAAATAGTTAAATTTTTATTAAAAACATTTTCAAGCAAAAAAAAAATTTCAACCAGAGATGAACTTACTACAACTAAAATGATAAGTTTTCCAACCAAAAATATTAATGTTCAGCAAATGAAGATTTTTCAGGAATAATAAAAACACATTTCATTAAAAATGTTCAACTTTTAAGGCAATAGACGAATTTTCCATGAAACAGTTGAATTTTCAACGAGAAAGTTCATTTTCAACCAAACTATTGCATTTTTATTCCAAAAGATTAAATTTCTACTAAAAAAAATAGTTAAATTTACGACCAAGAAAGATTTCAGTTGAATTTTCAACGCCAAAATATATATACCAAAATACTTGAATTTTCAAACCAAAAAGACGAATTTTCAACAAAACTGTTGAATTTTCGAACAAAAAATATGACTTTTTAACCAAATAGTTTAATTTTCAACAAAATAATTAAATTTTCAACCTACAAAAATGAGTTTTCTGCCAAAATTTCAAACAAAACCTCTTACATTTTCAACCAAACAGTTAAATTTTCAAGCTAAAAAGTCCGATGTTTTAGAAAACTGTTGTCTTTTAAACCCAAAAATATGAATTTTCCACGAAAAAGTAATTTTTTATTAAGAAGGATGAATTTTCAACAACAACAAAAATAATTTTTGACCAAACAATTGCATTTAACACCAAATAGTAGAACTTTAAAGCAAAAGAGACGAATTTTCAAACTGCAGAGATGAATTTTTAACCAAATGGTCGAATCTTTTATTAAAGCAGATTAAACTTCAACCAAAAATAGTTGAATTTCAACCAAAAGATGGATTCTCGACGAAAAATGTAATAGTTCATATTTCAGAAAAAAACAACGAGTTTTCACCAAAATAGTTACATTTTCAACATAATAATTAAATTTTCAACAAAATAGTTCAAATTTTAAGGAAATAGTTGAATTTTCTAACCACAAAGATGAATTCTAAACATAAAGTGTAATCTTGTATATTTCAACGAAAAAAGATGAAATTTCTACTAAAAGAGATGAATTTTAAAATCCAGAAGACGAATTTTCAACGAAATACATCAATTTCTAAACAAATAATTAAATTCTTAGTAAAAATATTCATTTTCAACAACAAAAATTAATTTTTAACCAAAGAGATGAACTTACAAAAAAAAACGAATTTTCAGCAAATCAAGATTTTTCAGTCATAATAAAGAAAAATGTCATCCAAATTGTCGAACTTTCCAGCCAAAAAACGAATTTTCCATGAAACAGTTGAATTTTTAACCTATAAAGTCAAATTTTTAACAAAATTGTTGAATTTTCAACGAAAGATATAATCACCAAGAGGAAGCAAGTGCAAAGAAAGGAAATAGAAATACAAGGCAAACAAATTACTGACAAAAATATTATATCAGGGTGGTAGCAAAACTTAATTTTCAAAATTTCATAACTTTTCCCTGATCAATTTTTCGTTTTCTCTGGCCATTAATATTCAAACTCCAGAATCTTAATCTTGTAACATTTAAAAAAAGAATATTTTATAAAAAGAATAAAACAATTCCAAATTATAATTAAAAAAATTGAAATTTTGTTCCTTGAGAGTTATTTAAGATACCTCGTATAGAAATTTCCTGAATTTTGCAAGATTTTTTCAAAATCCTTGATTTCCCCTTGATTTTAAGGTTTTCCTTGACCTATGACCACCCTGTTATATGGAATTTCTATAGATTTCAAGAAATTAAAAAAAGTTTGAGAGTTCCAGGGATTTCAGAGGATTTCAACAGAATTCATGGGTTTTTAATAGGTCACGCCTACCCTGAAAGGGAAATGGCTTAATGGTATACAGTTGATTTCAACGAATTTCAAATATTTTAAGGGCTTTCAAACCTTTGAAGGTGTTTAAAAAGATTTAAAAGAATTTCAGAAAATATCACAGATTTTAAGGAATTTTACAGGATTTTATTAGATTTTATAGAATTTCAGAGGATTTGAACATTTTTGAAGGAAGCTTGAAAAATATTACAGATTTCACAATATTTAAATGATTTTATAAATTTCAAGCGATTTCAAAGAGTTAGGGGTATTTAAAAAATTTCAAGGAATTCAACGAGATTAAAAAAATTGTATGGGTTTTCATAGAGTTTTTGTAGGATTTCAGAAAATTTCAAAGGATTTTGAAAAAGTGTCCAGGATATCAATGATATCTAAACGATTACAAAGGATTCCATGGGATTTCTAGAGAACTTAGGAAATATATTAAATGAAATTTTAAGGTATTTCTAAGGATTTCAGAGATTTCACCAGATTTAAGGGAATAGGATTTCAAAAGAAATGATAAAATTTCAAGAAATTTCTACGGTTTTGAAGGGATTTAAAAAGATTCGAAAGGATTTCATGCGATTCTGTATCTTGTTTCACATTTTTCTATAATAATATGCCATAAGGTTTGCCAATTATCAAATAAATTAAGCAAATAAAATATTTTGACTATACTTAAGAACAATTGGGAATTGTTATTTTTATCATTATTATTGGAAATTATTATTGTAAAAAAGTGTACTATATTTTAAACTGTAGTAATTTAAACCAAAAAAAGCCCAATTAAGCTTGGAAAGTCTATAAATTAAGAGCATCCTATGAAGAACATTTTCTAACTCTTCTTGATTCCCATATAATACTTTATTGTCAATAGGGGTCTTCTAAATGTTGTTCAAACAGCTACTCCTTTCACATAGCTAATTTAGAAATAAAAAGATACCAAATGAGCGTGTGCGTTTAGATTTGACGGAACTTTTTTTGTCTTATAAAATGTATTGCTCTAATGTATATTGTATACCAGATTACACAAATAATTAACCCCTAGATTTAAAATTTTAAAAATGACATGGCACTATTTTACTACTATTTTTCAACATTTATGTTACCTGGAATACTAAACTTGAAAAGATTCTTCTTGAAAATCTTATTATTTTAATACTTCTAATTCAAACCTTAAAACCAAAATCCAAATAGTTAAAAAAAATCCAAGAAAAATGTTGCTCAGCAATAATTTCTGTAATCTTTTTTCTAGTTTTGGGAATATCTCAAGATGAAGATGCTGCATTGCACTGCAAGGTTATTTGCTACATGCAATTATCAAAATTCAACGATGCACTCCAGCTCATCGTTAAGAATCCAAAACTTGCAGGGTCAGTACAATAAATATTTATTAAACAACATCAATGTTATATTAACCTTTGAAAATTTTTAATAACGAATTGGGATATTCACAGGAATTTGGAGTTTGAAAAGGCATATTGTTTGTACCGGATGAACCAGGTACCGCAAGCCCTGAAAGTTGTCGAAGGAGTTCAAAATCCTTCGCTAAAAATTAAGGAGCTAAAGGCTCAAATCCTATATCGCCTTGAAAAATATGAAGACTGCTTTTCAGTATATCGAGATATTATTAAGAACTCTACGGATGATTATGAGGACGAAAGGGAAACCAACTTAGCTGCCGTTATTGTCAATTTAGCATATGATGGATCGGTTAGTATATTAATTTCCAGAAAGGAGGCTGTTCAAAAACTGCGTTACGCTATTTTCAAAACTTTTCACCCTTCCCATTCGTCACAGATCAGCACACAAAGCTTGAACCCTCAAAAACGGGGGAAATAGAGAAATTTTTTAACGAAAATAGGAGAATAAATTCTTTAAAATAAAATTAATGTATAGGTACCATATTGAATTCAATATGAAACGCTTAATTCGAATGTTTTAGAAGACAGTTGACTTTTAAACCCAAAAATATTAGTTTTTAACCAAATAAATAAGTTTTCAACAAACAAACAAATTAATTTTGACCAAAAAGTTGCATTTACAATTAAATAGTTGAATTTTCAAGCAGAATAGACAATTTTTTTACAAAATAGTTAAATTTTTGACCAAATAGTTGAATTTTTGACCTAAAAAGAGGATTTTTTTATCAAAATGGTCGCATTTTTAAACAAGAAATATTAAACTTCAACTACAAACAGTTGCGTTTTTAAACAAATACATAGTTGAATCTTCAAGCCAAAAAGACGAACTTTTTAGAAAACAGTAAATTTTCAACGAAGAAAGATAAATTTTCAACCAAGAACTTTTTGACCAAAAAGATGAATTTTCAATCTACACAGATGAATTTTCAGCCAAATAGTTGAATTTTTATGAGCAATAATTAATTATCAACCAAACAGTTCAACTTTCTAACAAAAGGGACGAATTTTTATCAAAATAGTTGGATTTTCAAGCTAAAAAAGACGATATTTTTAGAAGACTATGAAATTTTCAATAAAAAAGATTAAATCTCAACGAAATATATTATATATGATGTTTTAATAAAAAATACGATTTTTCAACAAAATAGTTGAATTTTCTACGCGAAAATATGAATTTTCAACCAAAAAGTTCATTTCAACCAAACAGTTTAATTTTCTATCAAAAGAATAGAATTTTCAACCAAAAAGGCGAGTTTTCAAATAAGACAGATGAATTTTTAAGCCAAAAAGACCATTTTTCTACAAAACAGTTTAATTTTCAACAACAAAAATTAATTATTAACCAAACAGTTGCATGTACAATCAAACAGTTGCATTTTTAAGTGAAAGGGACAAATTTTCAACGGAATACTTGAATTTTCAATCTACAAAAATGAATTTTGAACCAAGTGGTGGAATTCTGAAACAAAAAATATTAAACTTCAATCAAAAATAGTTGCATTTATAACCAAATAGTTGGATTTTTAATCCAAGAATACGAGCTTTTTAGAAGCCAGTGGGATTTTCAATCAAAAATGATTAATTCTTAACGAAAAATATAATATTTGTTTCAATCAAAGAAGGTTTTAACTTAAAATAAGAAATAGTTGAATTCAAACAAAAACGACGATTTTACAACAAAATAGTTGATTTTGTTTACCCGAAAATATGAATTTCCAACCAAGTAGTTCAATTTTTAACCAAACATGTAATAGTTAAAGTTGCAGTTCAAAAAACTGATTTCCAACCCAAAAAAACGAATTTGCAACAAAATAGTTCAATTTTCAACCAAAGAGATGGGTTTTCAACTAATAAAATAAATATTTTTTTTACAATAAAAAAAACGTATTTTCAAAAAAATTGTTAAATCTTCAACCAATAAAATGAATGTTAAACAATTTATTTCAACTTTCAACCAAGTATGTAGTTGAATTTTTAACCAAAAAATATGAATTGTCAATGAAAATTTTAATAGTTGAATTTTAAACTAAAAGCGATCAATTTTCAACCAATAATGGAATAGTTCAAGATTTTGTTGAAAAACAAAAATTAATGTATTAATTAATTAATTAAAAAAAAATTAATTAAAAAATTAATTAATTAATAGTTAAAACTTTAACCAGTAAAATAAATGTTTAACAAAGTAGTTCAACTTTCAACCAAGTAGTTCAATTTTCAACTAAAAAAACGATCAATTTTCAACCATAAATGTAATAGTTAAATTTTCAGTTAAAAAAATTAATTTAAATAGAAAAACGAATTTTCAACAAAATACATGAATTTTCAACTAAAAAGGGTAAATTTGCAACCAGATAGTTGATTTTTCAAACCAAAAATATGAATTCTCAATGAAAAACTTAATAGTCAAATTTTCAATTAAAACCAATCAATTTTCAGCAAAAAATGGATCAGTTAAATTTTCAGCTAAGAAAATTAATTCTTAACTAAAAAAATTAATTTTCAACAAAATGGTTTAATCTTCAAACAAATATGTAGTATAATTTTTAACCAAAAAAGATGAATTCTGAACCAAAAATATAATAGCAGACTTTTTAATTAAAAAAGAAATAACTTCCAACGAAAAATAGTTTGATTTTCTTATTGGTTTCTATTATTTCGGTTCGCATTTAAACGAAAAAACGAGAAAAAGGGGAAGTTTCTTGAAAACAGGGGAAAAAAGACGAATTCTTTAGAAAAAGGGGTAAAGAGGGGAATAGAGGAACGAGAGCAGGGTGCACAGTCTTCCCCTTTTTTTCTTAGTTTCCTCTTTTTTCTTGAAATTCTCCCTTTTTCCCCTTTTCTCTTTAAATATACGATATTTGAAAATACAATAATTGAATTACGCGGAAAATTCTCTGAAGTTAGTAAGTGTATCCATTATTGAATAATAATTAAAGCAATTATAGCACTTAAGTGAATTATTTATGAATAAATAAGGTGCCAATAACATTACAAAATATACCTAATACCTACCTAATTAAAAAATGGAATATTCCAAATTCATCAACTCCAATGTTAAATGTTCTAACTTGAGCAATTTTCAATTTGAGTTTAAGAGCACTGAAGAGTAGGGCGAAGTGAAAATGCCAAATCAAATCGGTGGAGCTGAGGAAAAAAAAATTGTGGGTTGGCATTCGAAAATAGTAAACAAAAAAAAGTTTAATCATTAAAATTTAACGATTTCAAATTCAAAATATTTCCTATTGGTTCAAAAATTATGACGAATTTGTTATATTTACAGCTTTTACTAGTGAACAATAATAAAAAATTACCAAATTTAAAAATAAATTTTCTTGCGCAGTAACCATTTTTTTGAAAATGTGCAAAAACGTAGTGTCTTTTTGGATTGAGTCATATGCACGCAATTTAAAAAAAAAAGTTGAATATGTCGAACCTGTCAGCTTGAACCAAAGAAACATTTTATCATTTTGTTTTTTCGGAAAAAAAATTTTGTCGTGATGTAGGATTTTTGGGATTTCATTTTTTTGTTGTTGCGATTTTGGAACTTTATAAATACCACGAAAAGAAATGTTTTCCATTAATAAAAAATAATAACATGTTTCTTTGGTTCAAGCTGAAGAAATGTCAGGTTCGAATCAATCAAAAAAACATGTTTTTGTACATTTGCAAAAAAATTTTAATAAGGCAATATTTTTTTTCTCTAATTTAAAAAAAAAAATTATTTTTATAAGTTTAAATTGTAAATTCAAAAAAACAGAACAGAAGATATTAACCAATTTCAAAATTTTGTTCTTTACTTGTTTTGGATGTCGGACCAGACATTGTTATCCCTCAGCTCAAACGATTCGATTAATTTTAGCATTTTTACTTCGCTCTACTGAAGAGTGTAGTTTTAAATTTGCATTGAAAGTATTAATTATAGTAAGGAAGTAATGATAAATCTTGGAAATAAATATTTATGAAAACGATGTTAAACATATCAAAATTGTATATTTAACTAATTTTATTTTTTTCTCAGACTTTTTATATCTCTGAATGGATTTCCAACGATTTGAGTATATCCAATTTTTAAAAATAAATTCTTTAATGACAGAAATCATTGAAAAATCATTTTAAATGATTTAAAAATATAAGATTTTTTATAAAAAGGTTGTTTGTTCTTTTCTAAATATAAAAATAAATGTTTAATCTTTCCCCTATTTTCCCCTTTTTCGTGAGAAAATTACCCTTTTTTGAGCTACTTTTGCGCTGTGATCCCTGCGAGTGTGAAGTCTGCATTTAGATGCTTCACTTGCAAAATAAAATCTCTAATTAAGTTTGTTCAAGCATTTCAAAAAATTGTTATTTACATTTATGTTTTCCATGCTTGATGTGACATTCTGCCTTAACCCCCCCCCCCCCCCCCCCCGTGCATTGTGTCGTAGTTTTTCAACGGCCTCAAATGTTTCTTACTCTTTTCAAACTCTTCAGATTTACTAATTATCCACCCTGAAACATTTTAAATATCAATTTGCAGAGTATAGAAGTTCCTGCTTTGAGAGAACATACCTACGAGTTGACTTACAATGCAGCTTGTCAAATGGTAGCACAAGGAAACTCAGGAGATCGAGTAATTCTAGCCGAAGCGGAAAAAAAGCTGAAAACTGCAGAAAGGATGTGTCGTGAATTTCTCGAAGAAGACGGTAATACCGAGGAAGAAATCGAGGAGGAGCTCGGCATTATAAAAGTCCAGCTGGGTTTCTGTCTGCAACTTCAAGGTCGTGAAAAAGAAGCTCAGACTCTGTACACGAACGTTTTGAAGGCCAAACCTAGCGATATCGCCTTGGTTGCGGTGGCAAGCAATAATTTAGTGACCTTGAACAAGGATCAGAATGTCTTTGATAGCAAGAAGAGAATGAAGAGCGCTACTCATGAAGGATTAGAGCATAAACTTACTGTCCCTCAAAGAAGAAGCATCGCGTATAACCAGTGCCTTCTTGCCTTATTTACGAACCAGGGTGAACATTGCCAGCAGCTGTGTAATAAACTGATCAAGGATTATCCTGAATTGGCTTCCAGCGCCCTGCTGGTGAAAGCTGTGCAATTGCGTAAAGAGGGTAAAGCGAAAGAAGCAGCGAAATTGTTAAATGAGAATGCTGCTGGGCAAAATGTATTACACATGAAATTAGCTTGCGTGCAATTATTGTTGAGCCAGGATGAGAAAAAGGAAGCTATCGAAATCTTGGAACATTTGAACGAAAAAGAAAGATATTTGCCGGGGATTGTGAGCGCTCTTGTTACATTGCATATGGCTGAGAACAATCGTGAAAAAGCTTCTGCGGTTCTCAAGGATGCTGTCAACTATTACAAGAAAAACAAGGTACAGTTGACCGAATCCATTTCAAATCAGGCAGGTTTTACACATCTCTCGGGGACAAAATATGTTCTTTTTCAGAGGAAATGCGTATTTTTGCGATTTAAAAAAAAATTGCTTACGAGGTTATGCGAATTTGATTTTTTTATTTTGTTTTTCAAAAAAATCCCAATTTTTGCTTTAAACGTATGTAACTGTTGACCTAATTGAGATATTTCAGATTTATTTTCGGACTCTGGTAGAGTTTATCGCTTTCTTTCGAAATCCGCGAGAAAATTAAGAAAACGTTCAAAATTAACAAAATGGCGGCGGTTTCTCTAAAAATATTAAAAGTCGATTTTCTCAAAATATCCGAACTTATATTTTTTGCCATTTTTTTTTTAATTTGTACTATCATAAGGAAAATACCTTTTGAGTTTTATGCAGGCTAAATAACTTTTGTGGCTAGGAGAATTTTTTTTCATAAAATCCAATTTTCGCATTTTTCTTGCAAACAACGACAGATACGAAAAAATGTGAAGAAAATAATTGGCACAGTTAAAAAAGTTCTACAAAAAATTCCTTCACTCATTTATGATATCTTGTACCGTTTCCGAGAAAAATAAAAAAATTCAATTTTCATAACAAAAAAAATTCTCTTGACCACAAAACTGGTTTAGCCCGCATAAAACTGATAGAATATCTTTTTTATATAAATAAAAATTTGTAAAAAATATTTTTTTTTAAATAAAAAAGGTGGGGTTTGCCCCCTTTCACAGAAGAATTGAAATTGCCCATATGTTTCTAGTCCTTCAACTTGTTTTTCAAGTTTTATATATAAATGAACAATTGAAATTCGAAAATGTTTTTATTCATTGTTTCTATAATTCTGTGATAGTTTAATGTCTCTAGGCAAATTTAGATTTACAATAATAGGTCAAACTCGGAAAATAAATTTGAATGCCAAACGACAAGTGTGTCCTGATTTTGAAACTGTGCACAGAAAAGCAATTTATAATATAGTTAATAACAGATTTGTACAGTTAAAAGAATTAATAAAGAAAATTTCAAATTATTAAGATTATATTAATATTATTAATTTATATTAATTAATTTTAATTATTTATTATAATTATATATTATTATAATTATTTAATTATTAATATTATTAATATATTAATATTAAGATTTAAAGATTTTAATTTAAATTAATACAAAAAAAAAATGGCTGCTCTGCTGCAACTTTAGTTTCCGAAAGAAATATTGAATTTTTTTATTTTTCTCGGAAATGGTAAAAGATATCATAAATGAGTGAAGGAACTTTTTGTTGAACTTTTTTAACTGTGCCAATTATTTTCTTCACGTTTTTTCGTATCTGTTGTTGGCAAGAAAAATGCGAAAATTGGATTTTATGAAAAAAAATTCTCCTGGCCCCAAAAGTTATTTAGCCCGCATAAAAATCACAAGGTATTTTCCTTATGATAGCACAAATTTTTAAAAAATTGGCAAAAAATATAAGTGTAGGTTTTTTGAGAAAATCGACTTTACTATTTTCAGAGAAACCTGAAATATCTCAATTAGGTCAACAGTTATATAAGTTTAAAGAAAAAATTGGGATTTTTTTGAAAAACAAAGCAAAAAATTCAAATACGCATAACTTCGTAAACAATTTTTTTTTCAAAAATCGCAAAAATACGCATTGCCTCATTTCCTCTAAAAAATAAGATTAATAACTTGTTACAAGTAACTAAGTTACTGAAAAGTTACGTTATTTATAACTTTTAGGGTAAATTCGTTACTGTTTTAAAAAGTAACTTGTACGTAACTTAGTTACGATTTTTGCAGTAACTTGGAACTTTAATTTAGTTACTTTGAAGTTACTTTGTGTAGAAATATAATCTATTTTAGTTCAGGATTCACTTATTTTGTTCAAAATTCGTCTTTTTTCTTTAATTTCAACTGTTATTGATTTTAAATTAAAATCTTTTTCGGTTGAAATAATATCAACTATTATATTTTTCATTAAAAATTCATCTATTTTGGTTGAAAATTCATGTAAAAAAAAATCCACTATTTTGGTAGAAAATTCAACTATTTGCTTGAAAATTAACTTTTTTGTTGAAAATTCATATTTTCGGTTTAAAAATGTAACTGTGTTGTAGAAAATTGGTCTTTTTGGCTTGAAAATTCAATAATTTATAGGCATTTTTTTCTTTCTTTGTTAAAAACTCGGCTTTTTCCTTTCAAAATTTAGCTCTTGTAAAAAAATCTCTTTTCTTTTTTGGTTGAAAATTCAACTGTTTTGGTAGAAAATTAATCTGATTTGGTTGAGGAATCAGCTGTTTTGTCGAAAAGTCGTCTTTTTTGTTTAAATCCAACTGTGATTGATTTTAAATTAAAATCTTTTTTGGTTGAAATAATATCAACTGTTATATTTTTCGTTAAGAGTTCATCTATTTTGGTTGAAAATTCATGTATTTAAAAAAAATTCAACTATTTTGGTAGAAAATTCAACTATTTTCTTGTAAATTAACGTTTTTGTTGAAAATTCATATTTTCGGTTTGAAAATGCAACAGTTTTGTAGAAAATTTGTCTTTTTGGCTTGAAAACTAAACGATTTATAGAAATTTTTGTCTTTCTTTTTTAAAATTTCGGCTTTTTCGTTTTAAACTTGATCTCTTTTGGTAAAAAATGTTGTTTTTTAAAAGTCAACTATTTTGGTAGAAAATTAATCTGATTTGGTTGAGGATTCAGATATTTTATTGAAAATTCGTCTTTTTTTGTTGAATTCAACTGTGTTTGATTTCAAAATAAAATCTTTTTTGGTAGAAATAATGTCAACTATTATATTTCTCATCGTGAATTTATCTAATTTAATTGAAAATTCGTATATTTTATGAAAAATTCATTTTTTTTTGTAGAAATTTAAACTAGTTGGTTTAAAAAGTAATGAACATTTTCGTTGAAAATTCATATTTTCGGTTCAAAAATTCAATTCTTTTGTTGAAAAGTGTTGGTTTAAAAATTGATCTCTTTTGGTAACAAAAATTCTGTAGAGGGTTCAGCTTTCTTGTTGAAAATTCGTCTTTTCTGGTTAAAAATTTAACGACTTGATTGAAAGTAGAACTAATTTGTTAAAAATTTAGCTGTTTGGTTGACAATTCGTGAGTTAAGTTGAAAATTTAACTATTTTGTTGTAAATCAGTTTTTTTTTGGTAGAAAATTCAAATTTTTTGGTAGAAAATCAGTTGTTTTTTTTCGTTGGAAATGTAACTACTTTGTTGATAATTGAACTACTTTCTTGAAAATCCAGCTTTTTTGTTGAAGAATCATAATTTTAGTTGAAAATTCATCTCTTGGGTTACAAATTTAACTATTTTGTTTCAGATTCTTTTTTTTTTTTTTTGTAGAAAATTCATATACTTGGTTTCAAAATGAACCTTTTTGTTGTGAATTTAACTTTTTTGTTGAAAACTCGTATTTTTTTGTTGAAAATTTAACTGCTTGGTTGAAAGCTGAACTAATTTTTTTTAAATTCAGTTATTTGGTTGAAGACTCATAATTTTAGTTTAAAATTTATCTCTCTGGTTGAAAATGTAACTTTTTTTTGTCAAATTCTTTTTTTTTTTGGTAGAAATGTAAGTGGTTTGTTAGAAAATTAAACTGTTCGGTTGAAAATTACTTTTTTTATTGTGAATTTAACTCTTTTTATTAAAAATTCGTATTTTTTGGTTGAAAATTCAACTTCTTGGTTGAAAGTTGAACTACTTTGTTAAAAATGCAGTTGTTTATGTTAAATATTCATAATTTTAGTTGAAAATTCATCTCATTGGTTGAAAATGTAACTATTTTGTTTCAAATGTAAAAACTTCAAATATTTGAAGAAAAATAAACTATTTGGATGAAAATAATTAACTGCTTTGTTGAGAATTTAACTCATTTGTTGAAAATTCGTCTTTTTGGTTTGAAAATGGTAGAAAATTCGACGATTTGGTTGAAAAGTAACTTTTTTGTTGAAATATATTGTTTATCTTCTATTTACTTCAACTAATGCCTATTTCTTTTTAAATTTGGTTTGTATGAATTATCATCTTAGTTATTTTAATTTTTAAATTATAAAACTTCATATTTCATATTTTTTTAGTTCTTTTCGCGCTTTGATCCCTGATATTGACTTTTGTTAAAAGAAAGTGACTCAAAATGACTGTCGTGACAGTGGCAGTCCAGATAATTTAAGGACGTTTTCAAACTGATACTTAATTTGTATTTTCGTTTAATAATTTCAGGAAAATACTGGCAATCTAGGAACTCTTTGGCGGCAGGCTGCAGATTTTCATTTACGAGGTGGAGAAGTCACGGTTGCAGCTGCTAGTTTGGAAGAGTTGCTCGCTGCTTCTCCCTCAGACACTAAAACCCTAGCGCAATTGGTTATTGCCTACGCCCAATTCGATCCAACAAGAGCTCAACTTTTATCTAAACGTTTACCACCACTCGATCATCTTGCGGAAAATACGGATGTCGATGCTTTGGAAAGTAGTAATTGGGTCATTGGAAGCAAAGTCGTAAAAGGAAAAGTGGAACCTTCCCCAGGGTATGAAATAATTTCAGGGTTGCTACAGAACCAGGAAAAGGGAGCGTCCACATATTACGTGACATTAAAGCTGACCCCCTCTCATTTTTAAATACGAAATATACACTGGAACTTGGATTTAAGACCGGTTTGGAATGTGATTGCAGTGGCCTTGATCGTATATCCAGACAATCGAAGCGTAAAGAGTCAAGACCGCATGAACCATTACTTTTGGATTTATATGCATGCTAATAATTTATAAATTTAGGTTCTATTACCTAAATTTATAAATTATTCAATTTTCCCAGACGTAAAAAAAGAAAATTTTATTCTTATAAATTGCATGCTAATAGTTGACGCGTCTAACGCGCTGAGGGTACTCCCCTCATGCTGTTTGTCACGCATGGCTGAGCATCGCCTCTCTCTCGGTCCCGCGGCTCCCTTCATCACGAAATTGCCGAGGACATCAATTCGCGGATCGCCGTAAATCCGGACTTCTTAAATCCAAGTTTCAGTGTAAATGTAATTTTATATAACCGTCAATCGAACAATGAATAATGAGTTTAAACTATTAGATACTAGTATGAGAATATTTTTCATTAAATTCTTTAGATATTTTTTTTCATTTGAGAACATTGATGTAATTTAAAGATTAGGGGCCGTCCACAAAAGTCTTTTCCCTTTTTTTAAAGAATTCTTATTTTTCCCCGATTTCAAGAACCTTAACCTTTTTCTCGTTTTTGTTCGCTTAATTTTGACCTTAATTAATATAGTCCAATAAGAAAATCAAACTATTCCTGGTTTAAAGTTAATCTCTTTTTTTTTTAAGTCTACCGATATATTTTGAGTTCGGAATTCATCTTGTTTGGTATAAAATGCTAGTATTTGGGTGAAAATTTAATTATTTTGTTTGAAAATGCAGTTGCTCACTTTTTTGGTTGAAAATTCATCTCTTTGGTTGAAAATTTATATTTTTTAGTTTAAAAATCAACTATTTGGTTGAAAATTAATCTTTTTTAATTGTAAATGCATGTATTTTGTTTATAATTCATCTTCTTTTGTAGAACATTAAAAAATTTCAATCAACTTTTTTGTTGAAAATTCAACTCTTTCATTAAATGTTGAAATCTTTTCTTGAAAATTCATTTTTTTTTGTTTAAAATTTAAATATTTTGCTGAAAATTCTTTTTTTGTTGTTGTTGAAAATTGATATTTTAAATGGAAAATCAAACTTTTCTGGTTGAAAATTCATGTATTGTGTTAAAAATTCGTCTTTTCGGTAGAAAATTAATCATCTCATTTTAAAATGTATTGTTTTTGGTTAAAAATGCAACTAATTAGTTGAACGTTGAACTACTTTGTAAAACATTCATTTTCTTTGTTGAATATTTATAATTTTAGGTGAAAATTCGACTATTTGGTAGAAAATTAAACTATTCAATTGAAAATTAACTATTCTGTTGGAATTTCGTTTTTTTTTGTTAAAAATTAATTATTTTATCTGACAACGTAGAATATTCCATTTTTATTTGAAAATGTATTCTTTATAAGTTGAAAATTCAACTATTTGGTAGGAAATTCATGTATTTTCTTTAAAAAATCCTCTATTGGTGTAGAAAATTAATCATGTTTGTCTAAAATTCATCATTTTGATTGAGAATTCAACTATTTTGTTAAAAATTCGTCTTTTGTAGTTCAATTCAGCTAATTGAAAATTCTTTTTCTGTTTTTGAAAATTAGTTTTTTAAACCTCGATATTTAGAGATTCCATTTTTGGTTGAATTGTTGAAAATTCTTCTTTTCCAATATAAAAGTCAACCGTTTTCTAAAACTTTCGACTTTTTAGCTTGAAAACTTAACTATTTTTTTTTAAATTCATGTAATTGGTTGAGGATTTAACTATTTTGGTAAAAATTCCTTTTTCGTTGCATTAAACTGGTTAACAATTCGTTTTTTAACTGCAAATTTAACTGTTTCATTTTTGGTTAAAAACTTATCTTTTTTAGTTGAAAATTCAACTCGTTGGTTGAAAATCCATGTATTTTGTTGAAAATTAGTCTTTTGATAGAAAATTAATCTTCTTGGTTAAAAATTCAACTATTTTGTTGAAAGTTTACTTGCCTTGTTGAAAATTCAACTATTTTGTTAAAGTCAACTGTCTTCTAAAGAATTCCTCTTTTTGGCTTGAAAATTCAACTATTTTGTTGAAAATGCAACTACTACATTTTTTTGTTGATAATATTGGTCTTTAATGTATCGACACAGATTTAAATACTGCCGATCCCCCCCCCCCCCCCCCCCCGAGTGTCACGTAATATGTGGATGCTCCCAAACCTGGAAATCCTGGAAAAGTCCTGGAATTTTGAAAACGTGCTTGGAAATTTGTATTGAAATTTCTTTTTGAAGTTTTAATAATTATTTTAGTACTTTTTTTCTTATTTTACAAATTTAGATTTTCTATATGAAAAAAGTTTGGTTTAAAATGAAATAATGGTCCAAAAGCCTGATTTTTCAAGCTGTTGCTAATGTGCCTCATTTTTAAAAATATTATCATGAATTTTTCCCATCATAATGTCAATTTAATAAAAAGATATTGCAAAAGACGTCAAATTTCGATGTTTTCGTAAAGTTGGGATAACTCTAGAAATAATCATCATTTTTCAAAGCTCTTCAGCTAATTTTGAAGCTAAGTCTCTATAGTATTTTGCTAAATTGTTAAGATGCTCTTTCCCTAGATTCTACCCTAGGGTCAACTTGGTGCAAAAAAGTCACAAAATTTCCAATTATAATTGTACTCGACACATAATTCAAACAAATTCAAAACAATATTTTATTAATATTATTAAAATTGATTAAAATTAATAAATAATGATTTTTAAGAAATTTTTGTATTTACAAATTTTTGAAATTTTGCTACTTTTTGCACCAAGTTTGACTCTAGCTCAAAATCTAGGCACAACATTTTAAAAATATCTTAATTATTTCGTAAACAACCATGGAGACTTGCCTTTAAAATGAGCCCATGAACTTTAGAAAATGTTAATTATTTCCAGAGTTATTGTAATTTTTCGAAAAAATCTCAATTTTACGTTATTTTGCAATATCTTTTTATAAAATTTACATTTTGCCTGGAACTTGGGCTTCTTAGACGCGAAATTGTATTCCTTTCGCGCTTTTACGAGAAAAAAAAATGTCGTGTTATTATAGTCAAAATTAAGGCACTTTATCAACAGCTCAAAACTAAAAAAAACAGGCGTGTAGATAATTTTCGCTGGTAGTAAACAAGAATTTTTCTGGAAATTATATTGCAAACAAGTACAATGCTTTGAAATTAATTTGAGTTAAAATTTTGAATATAATTTTTTTTTTAATTATCCTGGAAATTTTTCAAATTTGACCTGGAAAGCCTGAAAATATCTTGGAATTTTGAAATCTGACTTCTGTAGGCACCCTGAATTTGAATTAACAGCTTGATCCTTTTGTTTCCGTAGATTCTAAAAAGATTTTACTAATTTTTCATTTAGAAAACCACCTAGCTCAGACTTGACGCAAAAGAAAAGCAAGAAACGTAAGCGCAAGGGAAAACTACCGAAAAATTATGATGCTAGCGCAGACCCAGATCCAGAAAGATGGTTGCCGAGACACGAGCGAAGTGGATTCAGGAAAAAGAGAGATAGAAGAAACAGAGATGTTGCGATGAAAGGAACCCAGGGAGCCGCTATGGGAGCCAGTGATCAGTAGTAAGTGTTTTTTTTCATCAATAATAAATAATTGCACATAATAAATAAACAGGATGACCTTAGGTCAGGGAAAACCTGGAAAACAGGGACAAGTAAGGAAGAGTCAGGGATTTTGTAGAAAATCATGCAAAAGTCCGGAATATTCTATAATATATAATTTTTTTAAATAACTATTACGGATAATAAATTTGAAATTTTTCGATTTTAATTTAAAATTGATTTATTCCGTTTATAGAAGATTCTATTTTAAAAAAGTTACGAAATTAAGATTCTGGTCTGTGAATATTAATTATCAGGGAAAATGAAAAATTGGCTAGGGAAAAATGAATACATTTTGAAAATGAAGTTTTGCGAACACCCTGATATAATATTATTGTCAGTAATTTATGTGCCTTGTATTGCTATTTCTTTTTTTGCAGTTGCTTCCTCCTGTCGATTGTATTTTTAAGTTTTATTATATGATTGAAAAATGAAAAAAAATTGAAGAAACAATTTTAGTAAAAAGCCATCCTTTTTCGTTGAAAATTCAACTGTTCTGTTGAAAACTCGTCTTTTTGGGTTGAACATTCAACTATTTTTCTTGTTTTTTTAATTCGTCTTTTTAGTTAAAAAATCAATCTGTTCTAGTAGAAATTTCATCTATTTTAGATAAAAATGCAACTGTTTGGTGGAAAATTAATCTTATTTCGAGTATTCAACTCTTTTGTTGAAAATTCGTCATTTTTGGTTGAATTCAACTGTTTCTTATTTAAAATTAAAATCTTTGTTAGTTGAAGTATCTACTATTACATTATTCGTCAAAAATTTATCTTTTATGTTTGAAATTTGAACTACTTGGTTGAAAATTGAACCACTTTGTTAAAAAATCTTTTTTGTTCTTCTTGAAAATTCATCATTTTAGTTAAAAAATTAATCTCTTTGGTTGAAAATTTAACTATTTTTTTGAAAATTCGTTTGTTCAAAACTAATTTTTTAAACTAAAAATGCAATTTTTCCATTTTGGTATAAAAATTCATCTTTTTGGTTTAAAAATTAATTTCTGTTAGTAGAAGTTTAATCGTTTTTGGATAAAAATGCAACTGTTTGGTGGAAAATTAATCTTAGCTTGAGTATTCAACTATTTTTTTGAAATTAGTCATTTTTGGTTGAATTCAACTATTTCTTATTTAAAATTAAAATCTTTGTTAGTTGAAGTATCTACTATTACATTATTCGTCAAAAATTTATCTTTTATGTTTGAAATTTGAACTACTTGGTTCAAAATTGAACCACTTTGTTAAAAAATCTTTTTTGTTCTTCTTGAAAATTCATCATTTTAGTTAAAAAATTAATCTCTTTGGTTGAAAATTTAACTATTTTTTTGAAAATTCGTTTGTTTAAAACTAATTTTTTAAACTAAAAATGCAATTTTTCCATTTTAGTATAAAAATTCATCTTTTTGGTTTAAAAATTAATTTATGTTAGTAGAAGTTTAATCTTTTTTTGTTAAAAATTCAACTTTTTGGTTTAAAATCAATCTTAGCTTGAGTATTCAACTATTTTGTTGAAAATTAGTCATTTTTGATTGAATTCAACTGTTTCTTATGTAAAATTAAACTATTTTTTCGTTGAAATATCTACTGTTATATTATTAACCATGAAAGATAAATTTTCAACTAATAATGTAACAGTTGAATTCAACCAAAAATGACTAATTATTTTTAATTTAATTATTTGTTAAGAAGGTGGTTCACACCTTGTTAAAAAATAATTTTTTGGTTGAAGACTTATCGTTTTAGTTTCAAATTAATCTCTTTGGTTGAAAATTCGCTTTTTTTGTTGAATACTAATACTATTTATAACTGATAATTTATCCGTTCAATTCGAAAATTCATTATTTTATTTGGAAATTCATCCCTCTGGTTAAAAGTTCATCTCTTTGAGTGAAAATTTAACTACTTTGTTGAAAATTCGTTTGTTCTTGTTCAAAATTAATTTTTCAAACAGAAAATGTAACTTTTCCACTTTAGTTTAAAAATTGATCTTGTTTAGTTGAAAATTCATCTTTTTGGTTTAAAAATTAGTTTGTGTTAGTAGAAGCTTAGCCTTTTTTGGATAAAAATGCAACTGTTTGGTTGAAAATTAATCTTAGCTTGAGTATTCAACTATTTTTTTGAAAATTAGTCATTTTTGGTTGAATTCAACTGTTTCTTATGTAAAATTAAACTATTTTTTCGTTGAAATATCTACTGTTATATTATTAACCATGAAAGATAAATTTTCAACTAATAATGTATCAGTTGAATTCAACCAAAAATGGCTAATTATTTTTAATTTAATTATTTGTTAAGAAGGTGGTTCACACCTTGTTAAAAAATAATTTTTTTGTTGAAGACTTATCATTTTAGTTTCAAATTAATCTCTTTGGTTGAAAATTCGCTTTTTTTGTTCAATAGTAATACTATTTATAACTGATAATTTATACGTTCAATTCGAAAATTCATTATTTTAGTTGGAAATTCGTCCCTTTGGTTAAAAGTTCATCTCTTTGGTTAAAAATTGAACTAATTTATTGAAAATTCGTTTGTTGTTGTTCAAAATTAATTTTTTAAACTGAAAATGTAACTTTTCCATTTTTGTTTAAAAATTGATCTTTTTTAGTTGAAAAATTCATCTTTTTGGTTTAAAAATTAGTTTGTGTTAGTAGAAGTTTAATCTTTTTGGATAAAAATGCAACTATTTGGTTGAAAATTAAGCTTAGCTTGAGTATTCATCTATTTTGTTAAAAATTCGTCATTTTTGGTTTAATTCTACTGTTTCTTATGTAAAATTAAACTGTTTTTTCGTTGAAATATCTACTGTTACATAATTATTAGTTGAAAATTTATCTTTCATGCTTTATTTACCATGAAAGATAAATTTTCAACTAATGATTTTTCTAACTAAATTTTTCAACTAATGATAATCATGGTTTATTAACCATGAAAGATAAATTTTCAACTAATAATTTAACAGTAGATATTTCAACGAAAAAATAGTTTAATTTTACATAAGAATCAGTTCAATTCAACCAAAAATGAGTAATTATTTTTAATTTAATTATTTTTTAACAAGGTGATTCGCACCTTGTTAAAAAATATTTTTTTGTTGAAGACTTATCATTTTAGTTTAAAATTAATCTCTTTGGTTGAAAATTCGCTTTTTTTGTTGAATAGTAATACTATTTATAACTGATAATTTATACGTTCAATTCGAAA
>CAKNYM010053159.1:833686-859324 GCA_932195095.1 Andricus curvator | reverse complement strand
CGGGGCACATTTTGTCCGCTGGGACCCTTGTCCGCACGCATATTTTTAGATTTTATTGTTGATTCTATTTCATTTTGCAACTATATTTAACAATATCAACTTTCCAGCTGTTGCATATTCTCAATATTACATGAAAATGGACCAATAATTGAATTGACACGATTCCCGGGGCACATTTTTTCCGATTTGGCACTTTTGTGGTGATGGAAGAGTAATGTGGAAGTTTCAGTGCATATCTCGTAGATAATGTGTATCGAAATGGAAAGAAGAAAAGCATTGAAATTATTTTTTTTTTTGTGAAAAATTAACATTTTTCGAAAAAAACTTTTTTTTGCTCCCATTTTGTTTTTTTAGCAAAATTCAAAAAAACGGAAGTGCAAATATCTTTTATAAACATTATACTACAGTAATATGCAAAAAAAATTATGAAAAATTGAAAATTCGAAAAATTAGTGAAACTGTCACCGGTAGACGTCTCTAACTTCAGCGCAATGAACTACTGTCTCAAAAATTCATTTTTTTGTATAAAGATGCATAATTTTAGTTGAAAATTCATCTATTTGGTTGAAAATTAAACTGTTTTGTACAAAGCTCATCTTTCTGGCTTGAAAATTCAACATTTTGGATGAAGTTTTTTTTCTTTATTATCTGGAAAATTTTTCTTGGATTTGAAAGTTTATCTGTTTTGATACATATTTCATCTTTTTTTCAATTCAACTGTTTTCGATTTAAAATAAAAATCTTTTCTTGGTTAAAATATTAACTATCACTTGTTTTTTTTTTTGAATTCTTAGGCTTTGTTGGCCCCTTAGATCAGATTAGAGATTAGACTATTTAAAAGTTAAGCATTAAAACTTTATTAAGTTAAAAAAAAAGATATGCAAAATTAAAGTAATAATATATATTAAAACTTAAACAATTTTGAATTTAAAGTATTTTAAACTAACAATATAAAATTATTTATTCGAAGTCAATAACTTTTAAACTTGTATGAATTACAAGTAAATTATTATTCAATTTATGTGCAATTTATAATAATTGCATTATAAATTTGCCAAGGCAACAAATAAAAAGCTATACAAATACAATCGGTGAACGGAAGGGAAGGAATCGGGTAATGGGGAATATAATATTTCAGAATATTTGTGAATACATATCTAGGAATGCTACGGTATATGTGAGAATATGTAGGAATATAAGGGAATATTTGGGAATATAAAAAATATGAAGAATATCAAGAATATCTGGGAATATTTAATGAAATCATATCTAAGGTCACGCTGGCGAAAATTAACAATATTAAAAAAGAACGTACTTGGAAGGGGGGCAAGGTCAAAATATTTTGTCACGGTTTGTCACATTGGGGAGGGGAGGTCGTGAAAAGTGGCACTAATCCATTACATGATTTAAGTACAGCCCCTGAGGTAAAGATTATCCTGTTTTTAAAGAAATTGTAAAATTTCAATCTTAAAAAAATTGTTTGAGAAAGACTTTTCTAGCATTTGTTGGTACCGCGGAATATCCACTGCTTATCAACAAAACAAATCTTTTGTGAATTTTACACGTATAGTAAACTGCGTAAAATGACCCCTATTTGAATTATTTTCGATAATTCAACTTTTGCTTCCTTACAGAGGAAGCTTTATAACGATGAATATATTGAAATTTCAGTTTGTAAAATATCTTGTTATGATAACTCGAAAACAATTGAGTTCTGGTCATTAAATTAGAAGGGATTGTAGTCCTAAATAATTCATACTATTGATTAAGTTCATAGGCAGATCAGATAAGAATAAGTTTTTTATCTCGATTTTATGTTTTACTCAAAAACCGTTTTAGACGTGAATTTGTTTGAAACAAAAGTTTCTGTTTGTACAAAATAGTGTTAAAAAATCCTGAAACTTAAGCAGTCATAGAAAGACATCATACTCAATCAAAAAGGAATGTGAATAAATAACCAAAGTTCAATTCCCGTATTCATTTAGTGCTTCAAACGAGTCGGTTTTTTAGAATAATACAAAATACGGCTACAAAGATGAATTATTTTAAGTAATGTTTTTATCACATAATCTGAAGGCTTATACATGTGCATGACTAGAGCTCTTATTTCAAAAAAAGGTCTTCTTGTCTTTTTTTTGTTAATTGAAACGCACTTTGAAACGATGAGCGCCTGTTTTCGGTTCACCATGGGTACACTCCCAGCGGCGCATAGCCCGTTTCCTGGCGCAGAAAATTCAGCAAATTTTCAATGAACAAAAAAAACAAGATCATTTTCCGAAAAAAGGAATAGTCATTCACATGTATGTGCCTTTAGATTATGTGGTAAAAATATTACATTAAACCATTCATCCTTGTGGCCGTTTTTTGTATTATTCTAAAAACCGACTTGTTTGAAGCACCTTAAGGGATTCCGTGCTCGAGATCCTCGTTCGCATTGAGGAAAAGGTAAAGAAAAAATGAAATTCTTCAATATCAAGAGTATCATAAGTATCATAAGTATCATAAGTTTTGAAGGATACATTGTAACACTAAGAAAATGTACTTCTGAAATAACATCCATTTTACCCAAGGTGAAATATCGAACGCAAATATTTCACCCTGGCTCTACACTCTTAAAATTAAACATTCATTCCAGAAAAAAATGCCTGCTTTCCTATAGGTAATAGGTATATCTAAAAATTCAAAAAATCTATCACATCAACAGACTCACTCCACGATTCTCATTCTCTCCGATCCGATGCAAAAGAACCTAGCTCTGGGGAATACGCCCCGAGACGTAAGCATTTTTCACATATAGAATATAATCCTGAAAATTATATTCAGTGTATTTGTTCGCATCCTTGAGACGCATCGATTGACCTATTGATAAACCTTTTATGACCCACCAGTACCTATTTATGAATTAAAAAAAAAGGTTCATTCTGTTTATACATGAAAATTCGGTTGATATTCAAAACACGACAGTATTACATGTAGAGTATTTGTTCGCGTCCTAGAGACGCATCGATTGACCTATTGGTGAACCTTTTATGGCCGACCAGTACCGATTTATGAAGTTTGAACAAAATTTGTGTATTCTGTTTATATGAGAAAAACTTTGTTCATATGAGTTCTCAGTGGTGTAGTCGAGGCCTGACGCCGCCTGGGTACTTTTCCGAAGGCCTGGCGGCGCCAGGCCTCTTTCTTGTCACACTGAAAATTTTTCCAGTTATGGGCCATCCATAAACTATGTTACCAATTTTGGACTTTTTTGATCTCCCCCAAAAGTAACGTAGCTGTTGGCTAAAGACAGATTTTACGTTTATAAATTCTTTTAAATAAAATTAATGTAGATAACGTATTGGATTCAATGCAAAACACTTGAAATTCCTAAGATTTCAAGCCGAAATATATTGCATTTTTAAGAAAACAGTTGATTCTTCAACCAAAAAAGGTTTTCTACCCAAAGAGATGAATTTTCAACAACAAAAATTTTTTAAACAAAAAAAAATTAATTTTGAAGCAAACAGTTGCATTAACAACCAAATAGATTAACTTTTCAGTAAAAGCGACGAGTTTTCCAAAATATAGTCCAAGATTTAACCAAATAATAACATTTTCAAGACAAAAAGACGAATGATTTCGAAGATAGTTGAATTAAAAAAAAAGTTACTTTCGTTAATTTTCTTTTAAAATATCTTAAAATCTAACAGGTCCTGTAAAATCGTCCCATTTCTTCCTAAATTTAAGAACATTCTTTATCCTAAAATATTTCAAGCGCTTTGAAATCCCTTCAAATTAATAATAATAGTAGAATTCCTTGGAATCTTTTCAAATCCCCTAAAATATTTAAAATTCTTTGAAATCTTTTGAAATCCCTTGAAACTTTTGAAAGTCTCGAAAATTCCTTAGAATGTTTAAAAATACATTAAAATCTTTAAAATCTATCCAGGTTATTGAAATCTATTCAAAAATTTTCGGAATCTTTAAAAATACCCTGAAATATTTCAAAATAATTCAAGAAAATTCAGAAATAGGTATACATAGAATATATATTGACTAGTGAGTAACCCATGATTTACTTATTCAAAAAAAGTGCCTTTTTCTTACAAAGTGACTATAGTGGCTTTATCTTAAAAAAATAACTAAAAAGTGATTTGAGAAAAAAAGTGACTGAATATAGGGTACAATAGGGGATATAGGGATATAGGTCTGTGAGGCCTGAAATAATACGATTAATGAATTAATTGATTTCGTCATTTCGGGCAAAAAATGTAACCAAAAGTAACCTTTTCATAAAATAAGTAACTTTTTAGTAACCGCGGATCAAAAAAGTAACTAAGTTACTAAAAAGTAACCCGTTTCGAGCCTGGCTCTCTAACTGAGAATATGAAATGAGATGAATGCAATTACAATTACAGTTCAGAAAATACTTTTATTAATC
The DNA here is from genome assembly GCA_932195095.1 of Andricus curvator. Lineage (NCBI taxonomy): Eukaryota > Metazoa > Arthropoda > Insecta > Hymenoptera > Cynipidae > Andricus > Andricus curvator. Next base: position 854,901 of record CAKNYM010053159.1, on the reverse strand, counting down.
TCGACAGATAGTGTTTTCCAATCAACCATTACATATTGCAAAGTAACATTCAATATAGGTAACGTATTTCTCGTACAGTGACTAGGTCTGTCGATACACACTTTTATTTTTCATGGATAACAATTGTATATAAAAAATACAATTTGTCTTCAATTTGTATACTTGTACAGTCAAAAGCTGTCGTTTTATCATCGATCTCTAGAAGATTGTGCGTCGATTATTACTACAATTTTTATAACGGATCTAGAAGAATACACATTATGCACAGCTACACGACATAAACATGAATAATGCCACGATTTCGTTAGAAATGTTTTATCACTTAAATGTTATCTTTCTCTCATTTTATAAGAATACATATAACTCTATAAATATTCAATTTCACTCATAAAATTGCATCGATGTTTTCGTACACGAATTGACATTGCTCAACAACGGTTCCTTATTGTCCGGTAATTGCACATCGCAAATCTTCACATCAATACATAGTAATATGTAACAGAGGCAGCCATTGAGGTACGAAAATTAATATCATTTAACAGTTTCATCGTCGTAGTCTAATGCATTAAAACACATACACTGGTTGAGGTTGACCCACCCATTTTCTAGCATGAAATATAATCCATCAAAATAGATATTTCTTCTATAAAATGATATGAGATGACATTTAGAATATTCTCCGTTCTGATGCTTTACTTTCATCTCTCTACTTCAGAGAGTTCTTCCATAAAGATCCATAAAAAATGATGTCTTGACTCACTGTCTAACTCATCTATCAACAGAAATTACTAATATTTTCGAAGGTTATAACTAAATGAATAAGTGTAACGTAGATGAGTAAGGCACGCATGAGCAATTGTTATGCACACAAAAAGTTACTTATAAATAAAATGTTCCATCGCAGGTTACTTCTCGCCAATCACGCCTTCCCAGGCATCGTCCCGTTGCTTATTCGCCAATTTTTTCTTTTCTGAAAGTAACAATCCAAATTCAGAAAAAAAACAAATGTATAAATATCAGGGATGCCAGCGGTTCAGTCGTTCAAATTTAGGGAAAAAAGGGGATTTTTGGGGGAAAAAGGGTATTTCTTTGGGAAAAAGGGGATTTTTTAAAGCGTAAGGGGAGTGAAAATACATTAATAAATACTATATTTTTTATGACAATTGGTATTTTGCTACAGGAATATAGATGGAGGCCCAAAAAGACGGCTATAGTCTTTTGAAATTTAATTTTGTTGAATAAAGTAAATAGTTTCTTAATTTAACCAAATGTTTTGGATAAAAATTTTGCTGCAGATTTTACACAAACAAAAATTTTGTTGATTCCACGAAAAATTTGAAATAATATTTGTTTTCAATTAATGTAATACTGAATGTTGTTTATTATAAATAAACTGAAAGACGCTCTTTAGGAACGTTTAATTGTCAAAAATATTTTCACTTCTAATAAGTGTAATAATAAAAGCTTTTTTACAATAAAGAATCTATCATTTGCTCTTTCGGAGCGTGTAATTGTCAAAAAAAATGTATTTCACTTTAAATTACTATAATAATGAATGCTTTTTCATTATATAGAATCTGTGATTTGCTCTTTCGAAGCGTGTGTAATTGTCAAAAATAATTTTACTTCAAATAAATGTGACACTAAATGTCCTTTCATAAAGAAATACCTGAAAGGTTTTTTTGGAGAAAAGTTTTAAACAATTATTACATTAATTTTTTGACACAAAAATTAAAACTGTACGTAATATTTCTGCCTTACTCAAAAATATTGTATATCGTAATATTTTTACAAATCGTAATTACAAATTTTCAAATGTATTGGTAATTATATATACAATTTAATAATTACATTTTTGCCTGTGAAAAATGTACTTCAATGCAAGTAAACAAGGAATATTATCTGAAAAAAATCGAATTTGAGCAAAATTGCTTATTTATATGGAAAAAAAATTTTCCTACCTAGTACTAGAAATTTTTCCTACAAAATGTTTTGTAAAATTACTCCTGAAATTGAAAATTTTTCTAAATAGTATGGAATTTTCTTATTCCCGAACTTATGTGCAAATTTTTCCAAGGGAAAATAGAATATTTCCTATGGAACTGAGAATTTTTCTGAGTATAAATTGGGAAAATTTCCTAAATATTGTAGGAATCTTTCATTCCCAAACATCTATATAAAATTTCCCAAACAGATCGAAATATTTCCATTCAAAAAGGAAAATTTTCCAAAGTATTGGGAAAATTTCCAACTTTTTTAGGAAAATAATTTTTCCTACCCAAAGTTGGAAATTTTACCTACAAAATTAGTGGGAAAATTTCCGAAATTTTTTCCAGTGTACCTTAAAACCTAAAACACGTATCTAATACTCATTCTTACTCACCCAATAAGAGTTTTTTAATGTATTGAAACTATGTGATAATTCTTACAAAAATGAATCTATACTTTGTGAAAAAAAGGGAGAAATTGGGTCAATATTTTAGATTTTAGGAATTTAAGGGGATTTTTCAAATTTAAGGGGGAAAAGGGGAAAAAAGGGGATTAGGGAAAAAAGGGGACGGACTGGCATCTCCGAAATATTTATTTTAAAGAATTTCTCATTCAAAAATAGGAGTATTAGAATATTAGTTTTTGAGGAATAGAAATTTAACTATGAACAGGGATCACAGCGCAAAAGGAGCTCAAAAAAGGGGAAATAGGGTGATTTTCTCACGAAAAAGGGAAAAATAGGGGAAAGATTAAACATTTATTTTTATATATCGAAAAGCACAAACAATATTTTTATAAGAAAAGTTATATTTTTAAATAATTTTCAATGATTTTTCAATGATTTCTGCCATTAAAGAATATATTTTTAAAAATTGGATATCTTAAGTCGTTGGAAATCCACTCACAGTGATGTAAAAAAGTCCGAGAAAAAAATAAAATTAATCGAACACACAATTTTATTATGTTTAACATCATAAATATTTATTTCCAAGATTTGTCATTCCTTCCTTACTATAATTAATACTTTCAATGTAAATTTAAAACCACACTCTTCAATAGAGCAAAGTAAAAATGCTAAAATTAATCGAATCGTTTGAGCTGAGGGATAATAATTTGTGGTTCGACATCCAAAACAAGTGAAGACAAAATTTTGAAATCGGTTAATATCTTCTGTTCTCTTTTTTAAATTTACAATAAAAAATTTTTTAATTAAACAAAAAAAATTTATTTAAAACTGTTCGAAAATGTACAAAAACAGGTTTTTTTGGATTGATTCGAACTTGAAATTTCTTCAGCTTGAATCAAAGGAACATGTTATTATTTTTTATTCATGGGAAACATTTTTTGTTCGTGGTGTATACAACTTTCCAAAATCACAAAACATATGAAATCCCAAAAATCCTAAATCACGACAAAAGTTTTTTTCCGAAAAAGCAAAATGATAAAATGTTTGATTGAAGCTGAATAAATTTCATGTTCGACATATTCAACTTTTTTTTTAAAATGGGTGCATATGATTCAATCCAAAAAAACATGTTTTTGCACATTTTCCAAAAAATTGTTCCTGCGCAAAAAATTTATTTTTATATTTCGTAATTTTTTATTATTGTTCACTAGTAAAAGCTGTAAATATAACAAATATCTTATATACTTATACTTAAAGAGAAAAGGGGAAAAAGGGGAAGTTTTTTGAGAATAGGGGAAAAAGGAGAATTTAAAAAAAAAGGGGAAACTAAGAAAAAAAGGGGAAAACTGTGCACCCCGTATGCATCATACAGACTTCACAGCCCAAAATGTTCTTAAGACAGGGGAAACAGGGTAATTTTTTTACGAAAATAGGGGAATCAATTCTTTTAAATAAAATTAAAGTAGATACCACATTGAATTAAAATCTGAAACGTTTTAAATTCCTAAGATTTCAAGTCCAACTATATCGCATTTTCATCAAATTAGTTGAATCTTCAACCAAAAAAAATGAATTTTTAACAAAGTAGTTCAACTTTCAACCAAATAGCGGGATTTTCAACCAAAATAGTAAATTTTCAACCAAGATTAATTTTCTACCACAAAAGACGAATTTTTGAAAACATACATGAATTTTCAACTAAAAGACCAAACGAAAAATAAAACTTAAAGATAAAAAATGGAATAGTTAACTTTTCAGTAAAAAAAAATTAAGTTTCAACTGACAAAAAGCTGAATTTTCAACAAAGATTAATTTTTTACCAAAAAAGACGAATTTTTAATAACATACATACATTTTAAAAAAAAGATCAATTTTTAACATACCAAATGTTCTGTACGTTCAAATGAACGAAATATTTTTTCCTAATTCCATTTTATCTATAAATATTGTTCCAAATACAATTAAAAATAATGCATTATAAGTTTCTTTTGTAATTTATTATTTGCAACATTAATAAATGAACATTTTTACCACTGCTTCTAGTTTTCAAAGCCAAAAGTAAAAAATGTTGTTCAGGGTTTTTTTTTTATTTATTTTTTTTTTTTAGAAAATACGTTATACGTTTAGGGGTGGGGGGACTCTGTCGAAGTATCATTCTCCATGCTAAGAACAATGGAAAAAGTATCACGAGGGGGGGCGGCCCCCAGAAGTTTCTGAAAAATGTATCACGTATTTTGTGAATGGCCCCTCATTTAAACGTTTAGAACTTCAAGCACATCAATTATTAGCCAAAAATGGAAGAATTAAATTTTAAGTAGAGGGACTTCCGGTGGAAGTGAGTCAGGGCAAACGTGTTGTGTGTGAGGTGCGGTAGAAAGCCGGTTTTTGAGTAAAAAAGGTGGAAATTGGAGATAGGCTGAGTGCGTGTCGAAAGGGCTAGTGTATTGTGATAATTTGGAATATTAGAACTGGATGAGAGAGGTGAGATAACGTGGAAAGTGTGCAATTTTTTTGGACGGTTGAGGTTGGGTTGAACATGAAGGAGGCAGGAATGGCAGGAACGAAGGATTGCGAAACGGATATGACGACCAGTGAGATGGTGGCCAGTGATGGGGAGGAACAAGAGATGGCGCAGCAAGTTGAGGTCGGTAAAAAAGGAAGAGGTAGACCGCGAAAAGTGACAGACGGGGAGGGAAATTCAAAATGTAAAAAGAATAATAAGGTAAGAACACTGGAAAATTATTGGTTAAAAGATCCGAATAGCGAGAGGGAGAAAGAAATAGGCAACTTAAATACAGATGCTCAAGAGGGAGGCCAGGTGGAGAGGGTAATGGATAATAATGAAAAAGAAGCATTTTCAGCAAAAGGGGAATTGACGAGGACTCCAATAAAAAAGAGAATATCAAAGGAGGAGGGGGGTATACAAAGTGTACAATCAGAGGATGTTATTGGTTTATTTTTGGAGTGGAAAAACGGTTGGGAAAAAAAAGAGGAAGAAAAATGGGATAGAAGAATGGCAGAATTAGAAGAAATGTTGAGGAAAGAGTATACTTGTAGACATGATAGATGTGGAGAATGTGAAAAGAAAAGGAAGGGGGAGGCAGAAAAGGAAGCGGAAGTAGAACAGCTAAAAAGAGAAGTTGAAAGAGGTAGGATGGAAATTATTAAATTAAATAAATTATTAGAACAGCGTCAGGAAGGGGGGGGACAATACGGCGAGATGGAGATGCCCCTGTCGGCGGAGGCAATGACTCTAGCACATGCTGCCGGTTCGGTGGCAGGAGGGTTGGTGGTTGCTGATGCGGGCGGGGGTGACGGGGGGACGGGTTTGGCAAAGCCACCACCTAAAAGGCTAAGTAGAGAGGAATGGGATGAAGAGGTACAGTTAAGAAGGGCAAAGAAAAAGACTGTCATAATTAAAGGGCTGACACTCGTAACAAGAGAAAAGAAGGAAGAATTGGAAGGATGGTTGTGGAACATATTGCAAATAAAAGCTAGGGTGAACAAACTGGAAAGAATTGAGGGAGGACTGAAAGTTGAATTTGAGGAGTGGAAATCCAAATTAAAGTTAATGAAAGAAAAGATAAGTTTAAGAGACTTAGGCTGGGGAGTCTGGATTTTGGACGATCTAACATAGAGACAAGAAGAGGTACAAACATGGTTAGAAAAAGAAGCGGAAGCATGGAGGTTTAAAGGGAAGAGGGCCAGAATGGGGTATCAGAGACTCTGGGTAGATGATATATGTCTAGAATGGGATGAGCTGGAAGGAGAATTGAAACTTAAGAATGAAAGGGAGGAAAGAAATTTTTTTCGTGACAATGGAAGAGGAAGTACTGGCAGATAGTGAATTGGTATTGATGCAATGGAATGTTCAGGGTATGGCAAACGTGAAGAAAAATTGGAAATTGTGGGAGAGTGTGGACATTGTTGTTTTCCAAGAAACTTTTTTGGAAGGGAAAAGAATGGAAAGATGTATAAAAACGTTAGATAAGAAATTTGAATGGTTCGGCAAGGCAGCAGTCAGGAAACATACTAAAGGCAGAGCAAGTGGAGGGCACCTGATTGGTGTTAAGAAAAGGATAGAGGCTAGTTGGAATCTGACGGAATGGGAGTACGGATTACAGTTACAAATAAAAAAGAAGGACAGTGAGGATAATTACGTGTTGATCACGGGCTATAATAACAAACCTAATAATATAAAATTATTTTTGAAGAAGCTGGATCAAAAAGTGGATAGCCTAGAAGGACACACAGCAAGATTGATACTGGCGGGGGATCTGAACGCAAAAATAGGAACAAGCCAGGGAGTGGCGGAATGCGGCTTGGACGAAGAAATGGATTTTTGTATAAGAAATTCAGAAGATAAAGAAATACGGTCTGAGGGTAAACTTTTACTAAATTGGTGCGAGGCAAGAGCGATGTTAATTATGAACGGTAGAACGGAAGAAGATAGGGAAGGAAAGGTAACGTGTATTGGGCACGGGAAAGGACTAGGTGGTGTATTGGATTTAGTCATGGTCAAAATGGAGGAAGGAATAGACAAACCAGAATGGTTTAGGGGACTCCGGATTGCAGCTCAGGAAGGATCAGATCATTTACCAGTAATATATCGAGTGAAATGGGGCAAAACAGAAAGAAAATCAGAAAGGGAAAGAAAGAAAGTAAGACGACTAAAGTGGAAAGAGGAAAAAGAGGAAGAATTCCGTAAAGAATGGCTTGAATGTTGGAAGGAAAGAGATACAGAAGAGAATCCAGATCCTGAGACAAGATGGAGAAACATAATAGAGACAATTGAAGAAGCAGCAAGGAGGACTGGTATGACAACTAAGGGAGGAGGAAAAAATAGGCGGGAGGAAACGTGGGATAACGGCGAATACAAGTTGAAAAGAAGAGAAACATTTAAGCTGCTACACAGATTTAGAGGAAACAGGGATTGGAATAACAAGAAAGCGTACATGAGCAGTAGAAAGGAACTAGCAGAACTGAGGGAAAAATTGATCAAGGATTGGCTGGATAAAAAGCAGAAGCAGGTAGCAGAGAGTAGAAATATTACAGAATGGTGGAAGGCCATGAGTTGGTATAGAAAGAAAAGGAGTATGGTGGGTAACACAATTAAGAAAGAAGTATGGCTAGAACATTTTATGTCATTACTGGAGGGAGCTGAGGAATTTATAGAAGAGGCTGATGAGAAGAAGGGAAAGAAGAGAGTTGACGATTTGAGGTTTGAGGATGATAGAAAGAAGAAAGAATTGAATGATAATGAAGAGAAAGAGAGCGAAGAAAAAGAAGAGAGAAGTGAAGAAGTATTAGAAGAGGATGATTTAAACAAACCTCTAGAGCAAGAAGAAATACTTACAAGGATAAGGAAGTTAAAAAAAGGTAAGGCTGCAGGAGAGGATGGGATTGTAGCAGAATTTTTGATGGGCATGCCTAAAGAAGGAATGGAAGAACTTATACAATTGATCAAGGACATATGGCAGAAGAAGCGATTAATAAAACGATGGCGTACGGCATCGATCTATACTATTCACAAAAAAGGGGATGAGAATTTGACAGATAACTACAGAGGAATTTCATTGTTGGATATAGGTTATAAAATATTGGCGTCGATAATGGCAGGAAGGTTGAGCGAAAAGCTGGAGAGAGAAAAGAAATTAACGGAAGCTCAAGCAGGGTTTAGAAAAGGAAGAAGCACCATAGAGCAGATCTTTGTCTTGAATACAATAATAGGAAACAGACTGAGAAGAAAGAGAGGCAAGTTGTATGCAGTATTTGTTGATTTTAAAAAGGCGTTTGATATGGTGGATAGGAAAAGGCTGTGGACGAAAATGGAAAGGATGGGGATAAATGGAAGGTTCCTAGAAATGACCAAAGAAATTTACAAAGAGACGTGGAATGAAGTAATAGTAGGAGAGGAAAAGACTGAAAAATTCACAACAAAAAAGGGTATGAGACAGGGGTGCCCGCTCAGCCCCATCTTATTCAATATCTATATTAACGACTTAGAAACAGAACTAAGAAGAAAAGGAGATGGAGGCACGGTTCTTAGTCCAGGTTCAAATATAAAAATCTATGCATTGCTCTATGCAGATGATGCGGTGATAGTAGCGGAAAGTAAGGAGGAACTAGATAAAATGATTGAGAATGTAGAAAGATGGACGGAGAAGAACGGGATGGAGGTAAATGTAGAGAAAACAAAGATTATGGTGTTTAGGAATGGAGGGAAAAAGAAAAAGGAAAGCTGGAAATATAAAAACAGTGAGTTAGAAGTAGTAAGGGAGTTTAATTATCTTGGATTTTGGTTTACAACTACAAATCAATACAATACACATGTTAAGAAGGCATCAGGAAAAACGCAGCGATTAATTAATAAGGTATGGAGCGAAACAAATAGAGCTGCGATAACAAACTTAAAGAGAAAATTATTTTTTATGGACTCAACGGTGAAAACGGCGGCAGTGTATGGGGTAGAAATTTGGGGATGGAAAAGAAAAGAAGCGATAGAGAAGGTACAGAGCAGATATGTGAAATCGAGCATGGGACTAGGAAAGAACACACCTGATTACATATGGAAGATGGAAGCAGGGCGAAGGAGTGTGGAAATAGAGGCAAGAAGAAGGGCTGGCGCTTTTATAATAAAGGTACTCTCTATGGAGGAGGATAGATGGTCAAGAAAGTGTATAAAGGAGGAAATAAGGAATATTAGGAATGGCAATCCAACTAGCTGGGGGAGGTCGTTGGAGGAAGCAATGAAAAATATGGGAGACGGACAAATAATTAGAATGATAGGAGAAGGAAAACCAGTAGAAAAAATTGCGGAAAGACTAGTTGAGCTGGAAATGATAGCAGAAGCCCAAGACATACAGAAAGATTGGGAAAAAATAGAACAATCCAGTTTCTGCAGCTATTATAAAGAGATTAAGAATAATACAGAGATGGAGACATATTGGCAAAGGGAAAAACTAAAGGTGAGACAGAAGCAAGTATGGGCTCGATGGAGGTGTGGAAATGCCGTAAAGGAAGGAAAGAAAGGCTTTAAAGACAACAATTGCAGGGCTTGCAAGGTCGAAGAGGAAACATTACAACATGTAATCGAGTGTGAAGAAGTAATGAAAAAGTTAAAAACACCGGGAAAAGAATGGTGGAGAAGTTGGAGAGAAAAGAATAGACAGAAGGACTGGAGGAAGGAGTTACTGGCAGATTTACAGAAGGAAGTGGACGAAGACTTGTGTTTAAATTTGGGCAAGATAGAGGATATATTAAATGTTAAAAATTAGTGATACAGGCTAAATGTGATTTAGGTTAAGTCATTATGTAAATAGTTGTAATTAAACTAGTTTGTAAGTGTTCATATTGTTAATGAAGGAAAAAGGGCGAGTGAAGGAGTGAAGGTGTAAAACTGAAATGTAGCACCAAAGAAAGAATAAATAAATAAAATAATAAAAATAATAATAATAAATTTTAAGTAGAAAAAAAATTAATTTTCAACCAACATAAACGAATTTTCAACCAAAGAGATGAATTTTCAACTAAAAGAATGAATTTTTAACAAAGTCGTTAAACTTTCATTAAAAAAAAAGTAATAATTTTTAACAAAACAGATGAATCTTTAACGACAACAAACATTTAATAAAATAGTTCAATTTTCTACCAAGTAGTTGAAATTTCAACCACAAAGGTGAACTTCAGCCAAGAAGATTAATTTTCTGCCCGAAAGACGAATTTTTAACAACATGCATGAATTTTCTACAAAAAAAAATAAAAACTTAATAAAAATGGAATAGCTAAATTTTCATTTAAAAAAATGAATTTTAACAAAGTAGTTCGAGTTTCAACCAGTTAGTTCAAATTTCAACCAAAAAATATTTTTATTTTAAATCAAAAACAGTTGAATTATCAAACCAAAAAGACGAATTTTCAAAAAAAGAGTTGAATTTTCAAACCAAAAAGACGAATTTTAACCCAGAAGATTAATTTTCTACCAAAAAATTAAATTTTAATTTAATTATTAATTTAAAAAATGAATGTTCAACCAAGAAAGACAAATTTTCAATCAAATACACTGCCGTGCAAAAGTTTTTGACCAACTCTTTTTTGATGACTGATTAAGTTCTCTTAATTTTAATTAGGTCAAAGCTAAAAAATTTCGCTTCAAAGGGTTGAATGCTCTCAAAATTCTGTTTAAAGTGAGCCCAAGAACATTACAAAATATTTATTGTTACGGGAGTTATAGAAAATGTAGGAAAACATTGAAATTTACATTATTTTTGCAATATCTACTTAAAAAATAAACAAATTGGCTTCATCCTGGGCTCATTTTATACATAATTTTGAGAGCATCCAACCCTTTAAAGAGAAAATTTCTTAGCTCTGACATAATTAAAATTAAGAGAACTTAATCAGTCAACAAAAAATAGGTAGTCCAAAAGTTTTTCAGGGCAGTGTAAATGAATTAAAAAATAATAATAATTTTCAAGCAAACTGTTGAACTTTCGAACAAACGAAACGAATTTGGAAAAAATATTTAAATTTTCAAACCAAAAAGACTAATTTTTTTAGAACACAGTTGAATTTTCAACACGGAAAGTTTAATTTTCAACAAAAAAGTTCATTTTTAGCCAAGAAAGATAAATTGTCAACCACAAGATGAATGTGAAATTCAAGAGACGAATTTTCTTGCCAAAAAGAGAAATGTTTAACAAAATAGTTGAATTTTCGACCCAAAAAGATTACTTTTTAACAAAGCAGTTAAATTTGTAACCTACAAAGAAGACTTTTCAAACACAAAAGATCAAATTTGAACAGAAACAGTTGTATTTTCAACCGAATAGTTGAATTTCAAACCAAAAAAGATTAATTTTGTAACAAAAAAATGAATTTTTTTATCCAAAAAGAGAACAGGGTGTCCAGAGATTATTAGAAAAAAATGCAAGGTCTTTTCCAGGTTTTCAAGGTCAAGAAATCAAGTTTTTCCGGGTCTCCTTTTTTTTTACCTCAAATATTGAAATAACCGTTTATTATAGATGTAAAAATATGAGCCATTTTATTTTTTATTGGCCAACAATTTTTAAAGAAAGCAGAAACATAAATAAACAAATTCTTAATTTTTTGCGAACATAAGTCTTTGTGAAATATTTTTAAATCTTTGTGACGTTATTGACATCCATAAAATCTTTGCAATCTTCGTTAAATATTTGAAATCTTAAAATCTTTGTGAATTCGTTTAAATCTTTTGAAGTATTTAAAATCTTTTGGAATCTTGTAAAATGTTTGGAAAATCACTGAAATCCTTGAAATCTTTGTGAAAATTTTTTTAATCTTTTGAAATCTTTGAAATATTTGTTTGTGAAATCTTTTGTATTCGTTTGAAATCATTGAAATCTTTTGAAATCTTCTCAAATTTGTTAAAACCTTTTGAAATCGTTTAAAATCTTCCAAATGTTTTGAAATATTTAAAACCTGGTGTTCTGTCCCCTTTTTGAAATCTTTGAAATTCTTGTATTCTTTTGAAATCTTTCAAATTTTGATGAGATCATTGAAATATTTGTGAAATCTTTTGTATTAATTTGAAATCATAAAAATATTTAAAATCTTTGTGACGTCTTTTGAAATCTTCTAAAAAGTTTTGTAATCGTTTCGAATCTTTAAAAGGTTTTGAAATCTTAAAAATCTGGTGTGTAGGCCTTTTCAAAATCTTTGAAATCTTTGTGAAATGTTGAAAATCCTTTTAAATATTTTGAAATCTTTTGAAATCTAAAGAAATACTTTGCAACCTTTTGAAACCTGATGTGTAATCAAAAACAAAATGGTCAACCCGTCGAAAAATCGGTTGTATGGCCAAGGCTCATTCTAATTGTGAAATTTAATTAACATCGAAATTTTAAACTAATAATTTTTATAATTTGTAAGTTGAATATCAGAAAAAAATGTATACTTTAACATTCTACATTAGCGGAGAAGAAATTAAAAACTTATAGAATTAATCACAATATTAATGTCTGTCCATTGCAATCTATAAAATAATTGGTACAGTCCACAAAAAGTGTCTTGAAATATCTTTACTTATTCTGTAATAAACAAAAGATATATTATATCTTGATAAATAAAAAAACTTTTCAGTAGCAAGATTTCTTCTAAACGAGATGTCAAGTTTTTCAATTTTCCCGGTCAACTAAAAGTAACGTATTCATATTTGCCGCTAAACGCAAACATTTATTTTAATTCATGACGTTCATTCTAAGCATCATTTAACACAACAGAGCAAAAAATTGCAAAATAAATGAATTTTGAAACAAATACTGAAATTTTCCATTAAAAAATTTAAATTTCCAACAAAAAATGGAATAGTTAAACTTTTAGTTGAAAAAATTAATTTTCAACCAAAAAACGGATTTTCAAGAAAATAGTTCAATTTTTAACCTAAGTGATGAATTTTCAATTAAAATGATGAATCTTCAACTGGAATAGTTGGATATTAAACCAAAAAGATGAGTTTTCAACTAAAACAATCAATCTTGAACTGAAATAGTTGAATATTCAACAACAACAAAATTAATTTTCATTAAAAAAGATAAATTGTCAACCAAAACTTCAATAATTAAATTTTGGGTTAAAAAATTAATGTTCAACTAAACATATTTATTTTCAACTACAACTATGCAATATTTAATTGGAATAAGTTACATTTTCAGTTTAAAAAATTACTTTCCACAATAAAACTGACTTTCGACAAAAAAACTTTCAAAACAAAAAAATACATTTTCAAACAAAGTGATGAATTTTCAACTAAAATTTGAAATCTTTAAGTGGAATAGTTCAATTTTAAACCAGAAAGATGAATTTTCAACTAAAATTATGAACCTTTAACTAGAACTGTTGAATTTTTGACCAAAGAGATGAATTTTCAACCAAGAAGATTCATCTCGACTAAAAAAGATGAATTTTCAACTAAAAAACATCACTTTTCAACCAAAAATTGAATAATTAAATTTTTAGTCAAAAAATGAATGTTCAGCCAAAGAGATAAATCTTCAACTAAAATTATGGAATATTCAACTGGAATAATAGTTACATTTACAGTTCAAATAAATAATAATGTTCAACCAAAAAAGAAACAAATTTTCAACAAAATAGTTAAATTTTCGGCAAAAAAAAATTCCTTTTCATTCAAAGAAAAAATAAGTTTTCAATCAAATAGCTTATTTATATTTCAACCAAATAAATAAATTTTTAATTAAAATGATGAATCAACCAAAAAAAATTTATTTTTTAACAAAAGAGTTTAACTTTCAACCAAGTTATTTTATTTCCATCCTAAAAGATGAATTTTCAACTAAAATGATAAATATTTAACTGGAATACTTGAATTTTTAACCGAAAAGAAGAATTTTTGAACAAGATATTTAAAGTTGGAGGAATTAATTTTCAACCATCTGATGAATTTTCATCTAAAATGATGAATCTTCAGCTGGAATAGTTGAATTTTATACCAAAAAGATGAATTTTCAACTATAAAGATTAATTTTCTACAAAAAAGGCGAATTTTTCACAAAGTACATAAATTGTCAAACAACTAGTTTAATTTCTAAATAAAAAATATCAATTTTCAACCAAATAGTCGAATTTTCATCCAAAAAATATACATGTTCAACCAAAAATAGAATGGTTAATTTTCTGTTAAAAATCTAATTCTTAACCAAAAAAGAACGAATTTTGAGCAAAATAGTTAAATTTTCAATTAAAAAAATTGATTTCAACAAAGCAGTTACATTTTCAACCAGAGATGAATTTTCAATTAAAATGATGAATCTTCAACCAAAAAAATAATTTTTAACAAAAGAGTTTAACTTTAAACCAAGTAGTTGAATTTGTAACTAAAGAAAAATGAATTTGCAACGAACAATGTAAAAATGTTCTATTATAATTCGGCAATATTTCTTCTTTGAAATACTACTTCTACTCTAAAAACTACTTGAAGTACTTTCTTTATCCAAAATTTGGAAGAGAAAACTTTCAAATTGTGACAATTTCTGACTTTGAACAGGTATTCTTTTAAATTTCTTTCTTCTAAATCCGAATTATAATTCTTTTAAAACATTCCCGTTCAATGTCAAAAATTCCCTGTTCCTAGTGAAATTATATTTCTTCACAGAAACTACCTATCCTAAAATAAAAATAAGTATTTTCTAAAATTGCCTGTTCCAAGTCAGGATAAATTAGGGGTAAGCGAATAAAAAATTATAAATCCATGTTTTGACAAAATTGAGAAAATTATTGTTTCTGTATGTTTGGGCTATCATCAATTCGATTATCAAACTTAAGTCAGCGAAAAAAAATCTCACAGAGCAAAAAATTGCAAAAGGTTTTTCTCATGATGGAAAATAATAAAAATTTCATAATAAATTATAATTTAATTAGAGTAAACCGAGATAATCTGAAAAATCTGCGACTGTAGATAAAGTAGAAATCACTTTTCTAAATTTAACAAAATTATTAAAATGAAAACTTGAATTTTTCTACGATCAAAAGTAAATTCCCGGTTTTTTAAATAAATTCCCGGTCATTGCCCGGTTAAGTCGCCACCCTGTAACTGTTTTAAAAGCAAACAAAAAAATTCAAAGTCAATTTTTTGTGTGAAAAATTCAAGGAGATTTCCACGTTTTCCAGGTTTAAAAAAAATGCCAGGAGAATGCCAGGTTTTCAAGGTCGCTGGACATCCTGAAGAATACAATAGTAGACTTTGCAAGCAAAAAGAATTAACTTTCACCTAAAAACAGTCGGATTTTCTTATTTAGTTCTATTAATTCACTTCGCATTTAAACGAAACGAAAACCCATGAAAAAGGGGAAGTTTATTGAAAACAGGAGAAAAAAAGAGGAATTTTTTAAAAAGGGGGAAAAGAGGGAAATGGGGGAAAGAGTGTGAAGTCTGATCATATGTACGGATATAATAATACAAGTACCTTTAGCTTCACGCAACACAATCTTCTCGCGCTCTCGCTCTTGTCTAGCGGTTGCTAGCCTAACTCCCAGAGCACCCGTGACCAAACGTCTGGCCAAAGCGGCGCAAGTTTCTGGTCGATTTCTATAAGGCTGTAAAAATTCCGAGCCTTTTCTCGCTTTTGTTTTACTCAGGGCAGTGGCCTCGCTGAGCGGCCGTGTTTTTACAAACGGATGATCCGAAGCCAGCACCTCCGCAGCTGCAAATCAAAATACAAACCACATTCCACTTTAGAAGATTATTTTTAGGCACGACTTGTTATAAACTTTCTACTACATACTTTCAAGTACTTTCTTTGAATATAATAAGAGAAATATGTTACATTTTTATTACGACACATTCGCAGTGACTTTGCCGTTTTATCTACAGAATAGCTTAAAAACAAAATAATAATTTTTGTTTTCATTTTCCATGACCTCTATTATTTAAAGACAGAAATCTTAATTTTGTAACGTTTTCAATATAGAATCTTCTATAAATCAGGGTGGCCGTTTTAATTAAAGAAAAAAATTCCCTGTCATTTCCCGGTTCGCAAACATTTTTCACGGTCAATGGAATTAAAAAATTCGAACTCTAAAGCTAAAAATTTGTTCATTTGAAGCAATAAAAACTGAGCTGCAAATCAAAGCACACAAATTGGAACTTTTGAATTTAAAAAATTTTAAATTGAGGTTTAAAAGTTTTTTAATTACAAAAATTTTGTATTCAAATGCTCGATAATTTACACGTATAAAATGGAAGCTACTAGCACTTTTCAACTGAATTTTAAATTAAATGCAGTAAAACTGCCAAATTAAAATTTTAAGCTTTTATAAATTGTAGAATTCAAAGATGCAGATTCGGTTCCAAAAATATAAATCCACGCTATTATTTTCAATGCTCTAAATTAAAGAACCAATCACTGAATTAATTTTTTTTTAAATATATCATTTTATTTAATTTTAAGCTAGAAATATTAAACACTGCAGAGTTACATTTTTTATAAGCTGAACACTTCTTAAATTGAAAGTTAAGTTATTTTTATTTTAAATAGTTTTAAAATCTTTAAAATGCTTCAAAATTTTATTTCAAAATCATGAAAAATCTAGATGTTATTTTACATTTTTTCACATTTTAAACTATATTTGAAATTTTTTCAACGTACTCGAATTTTTTCTAATAATAATAGGGGCTCAATTATTATTTATACATCAAAATTCAACAATTTGACTTATAAATTAAGTTTTTTTAAATAGAACAATTACAAATGTAACGTCCAAAGTTTAGTTTCTTTGTTTTTAGTTTTGAATATTTGATTTATAATTACTGATTTTAAACGAACAGTCAGATATTTCTAAATATTAAGTAATTGTTTTTTTTCTCAATTGAACAATTTCAAATTGAATGGTTTAAAAATGGAACATTTTAGACTGAAACAGTATTTGAAATTTAATAAAAGCCTTTAATTATGAATATTTTATTTTGAAGTTATTTTAAAATTGAAAATAGTTTATAAAGTTTCAATCGGGCGTTTTCATTTGTTTGACTAATAAGACTTTCCAATTGAAACAGTTTAATTTTTAACGTTAAACTCTGTAAATTCTAAAATTGTGAACTGATTCCGAATCGACTTGTAAAATCAATTATTATTCACTTTTTAATCCTGAAAGAACAGTTCAATTTTAAAAATCATTAATTAATTTATATTGACAGTTGATCAACTAAAATTATTTTTTATCAAAAATCTTCGATTTCAAACGCTTCTAATTTTTAATTGTTTATTCAAGTCTTTAAAACTGCATTTTAAAATTCTTTTAATTAAAATGTACGCTTAAAAATTAAGATCTAAAATGGAAATTTTTTAAATTTAAATATTTTCGAATTACGCATTCTAAACTGAATGATATCATAATTGAAAAATATAATAATTTAACTAGTTATTTAAAATAAGTTTGAAATCAAAGTTAGACCGATTTTTTTCTAAAAATTTGTAAAATTCCCGTTCCAAAAATAAATTCACTGTCATTTTCCGGTTTTCCTCGCTCTCATAAAAATTCCCGGCCATTTCCCGGTCCAGGGGCCGGGAAATGGCTTGGAGAAAGTCACCGAAAGTAACTAATTTCTAGCACAAAAAGCGACTAAAAGTGATTAATGTGCATTAATAATGCGACCAATGTTCTTTTAAATTTAAATGAATTGAAAATAATTCGATTCATAAAACTTCAAAACAATTAAAGTTAAATTCAAAAAAATTCAAATGAATTTCAGTTAAACTTGAGTGAATTTAGTGGAATTTCAGAGAAATGAGTAAGTTTGAAATGAATTCAGAAAAATTCAAAAGGATTTGATGAAATGCCTAAGAATTCAACATGAATTTAAAAGACATCGAGATGAATTAAACAAAGAGTAAAAAAAATTAAAATAATCCATTGAATTGAGTAGAATTGAATGAATTTAGAAGCATTCAAGAAAAATTTAAGGAATTGAAAAGAATTCAGGATAAATTAATAAGAATTCAGGGTAAATTTAAAATGAATTGCAAAAAATATTTGAAAATCTCTTTAAATCTTTGACACCCAACGAAATCCCTCACTTCTTGTGAATAAATTCTTTGAAATCCATTAAAATATTATAAAATTCTGTGAAATTCTATGAAATTTGATATTTTCTGAAATCGTGGCAAATTGATTAAAACATCTTGAAAGCTTTTAAAATTCCTTTAAATCATCTTTTAAAATATCCTAAAACCTAATAGGCCCTATAAAATCGTTCGACACCTCCCGAAATTGTAGGAAATTCTTTAAAATCCCAAGCAATTTTTTGAATCCTCTAAAATAATTAAAATCCTTGGAAATCCCTCGTAATGTTTTAAGTCTCTTGAAAATACACTGGAATCTTTTCAAATACCCTAAAAATTTTTTTATTCTTTGAAACCCATGCAAATTATCGAGCTCTTTACAAAGTTCCTTGGAATCTATTGAAATACACTAAAATATTTTTAATGCTTTGAACCCCCTTGATATTTTTTAAAGCTGTTGAAAATTCTTTGTAATTTATAAAAATACCCTTCCAAAATTCAAATCCTTTGAAATCTTTTTAAATCCCCTGAAGCTTTTTAAAGCTCTTGGAAATTCCTTGGAATTTTTAAGAATACCCTCAAGTCGTTAATATTTTTTTAAATCCCTTCAAATTATTGAAATCAATTGCAAATTCTTTGGAATCTTTTCAAATATCGTAAATTGTTTGAAATTCTTTCAAATCTTTGATTATACCCTGAAATAATTGAAAATCTTTGAAATCCTACGAAATCCCTCAATTCTTATGAATAAATTCTTTGAAACCCATTAAAATACTATAAAATCCTGTGAAATTCTATGAAATCTGATCATTCCTAAAATCCTGGAAAATGTTGTTAATACTTTAAAAATACCGTAAAATATTTCAAATCCTTTGAAATCCCTTGTTCTTTAAAATTCCCTGGATGTTTGAAAAATGCCCTAAAATCTTTAGGATCCTTTGTAATCCCTTTAAATTATTGAAAATTATTAAAAAATTCCGTGGAAATCTTTTGAAATTCCTTAAAACTTTCAAAAGCTCTTGAAAATTCTTAGAAATTAAAAAAAAAAAAACTAAAATCCTTAAATTCCGGTGAAATATCTTCAAACTATTAAGTTAATTCAAAAATTGCTTGGAATCTTTTAAAATACCCTAAAAGATTTCAAGAAAATTCTAGTGACTTTATCTTCAAAAAGTGATTTGAGAGAAAAGATTAGAAGAGACTGCATGGCAGCCCTGATTATTCTTGACAGAAATCCAATTACTTTTGAATTTTTATCTTCAAAATCCCTGAATTTCCCTGATTTGCAGGGTTTCCCTGTGGTAAGTTACCGTTACTTTTTAAAAAAATAACGCGTTAACATACCTTTACTCTTTTTTATTAAATTTTTAACAGGTAATTTTAAATTTCCAAAAGCTTTAGACAGTTTTTTTTATATTTTAAAGTGTTTTAAAACTTAACAATTATATTTCGATCTGCATAAAGTAATCAAGAATTTTCCATTAATCATCTGTAAACTGTGTTTATGTTATGCTGTTATTAATTTTAACCCGAAAACTTTGAACAGAATTTCTTTTTCTTTTCATAAAACTAGTTTTTAAAAAGTTTATCACTAAAAAAATTTTAACAATAAGAATGAATCCTGCTATGCCGAACAATAATCGAAATAGGGTTTAAATGAAAATTTTTATCAGCTTTTTATGGCCAATAGGTTTATCAAGGGCATTCCATATATCGGATATAAATATCCCAAACAAAAATCCCAATTATGGGATTTTAGAAAATTTTGTTGGATGAGTGAACAAATTATAGGGAATTTTTTGTGTACTTTTTTTGTCTGCGGATAAGCAGAGTAAAAACAAACAAAAATTTTATTCAAAGTATAATTTTACGAAGATGACTAAAAGTAACCATTATGTTCACTTTGCGTACTTTTCCATTTATTTACAAAAAAATAAATAAAAATAAAATGTGTGTTGGCTTATTTCTTTAATGAACATTGATCAAACGATTAAAAATCATCTAAGATTTGAAAAAAGTTTTTTTGATCATGTATTTTATTAATTTCTTGTTTTGGACTTATGCAAATATAGGATACATCATAATGGGAAGCAAAAAATATTCTCCGATTTTAAAATATTTTTTCGTTTCCACACTATTAGAATTTTTTGGTAAAAGATTAGATTTTTTCACTCCACGCCAATTTTTATTGGGGAAAAAATGTTTGGTTGTTGGTCCAATATATAAAAATAAAATACTAGAAAGAAAATATGTTTTTTGATTGGATAACTAGGGTAAAATTTGGATACTCCCAAATAAACCGCAAGTTTACAGTGAATTTTTTCTTCGATTTGAGTCGCCATGAAGCTAATAATATTTTAGTGAGAGTACGCACGTAGATCATAAAATCGTAACGTTTCTAACAGACATGTCATAATAAGCAAATAAACGAAAGTTCTAGAAGTGTATGGAGGTTTTCATTTTACTACGTTGATTGAGCGCGTAAAAACGTTACATAATCAGTGGCTTGACGATAGAAAGTTGTGACCGAAGGCTTCCTTAGAAACCCTCTGTTCTACTTCCAACCTTGACCTACACGAATCCATTAAGTAATTGATATTCTACAAAAATTTTACTATTAGAATTTTTTGTGAGCAAAGAATTAGAAAAATATTGCTATATGAGATAAAAAAAACTATAACTCACGCAACACTGGTAAGTTACTTTTTTTTGACTAACTAGTTACAGTTACTACATAAAGTAACTTCAAGTTACCTAAAAAGTTAGTTTTTTCACTTCCTTAATTTTATAGTTTAAAAATAAAAATAACTAAGATGATACTTCATAAAAACTTAATTAAAAAATAAATAGGCATTAGTTAAAGTAAGATTTTTTAGTCACATTTGTTAACCAAACATTTGTATTTTTACCCAAAAAATATTAAAAAATTTTACCGGAAAAAAATAAATTGTTAAGCCAAAAGGACGAATTTCCAACAAAAAAGTTAATTTTCGACAAAACTTTGATTTTCTACCAAAATACTTACATTTTCAACCAAATACATGAATTTTTAACCAAATTATTGAATTTTCATACCAAAAGTATTAAATTCCATTTAAAAAAATAATTTTTCACCAAATAGTTGCACTTTCTACCATTTTCAAACTAAAAAGACTAATTTCCAATAAAACAGTTAAATTTCCAACAAAAATGTAAATTTTCAACCAAAAAGATGAATTTTCTACAAAAGAGTTAATTTTCGACAAAATTTGGACTTTCTACCAA
>CAKNYM010053159.1:785858-833676 GCA_932195095.1 Andricus curvator | reverse complement strand
CATGAATTTTCATACCGAAAACATTAATTTTTAACAAAAAAGTTAATTTTCAACTAAATAGTTGAATTTTCTAGTATTTTCAAACCAAAAACACGAATTTTCTACAAAAGAGTTAAATTTCCGACAAAAAAGTTAATTTTCGACCAAATTTGGACTTTCTACCGAAATACTTAAATTTTCAACAAAATACATGAATTTTCAACCAAATGGCTGAATTTTCACACCGAAAATATTAATTTTCATAAAAAAATTAAATTTTTAACCAAAGAATTTAATTTTCTACTACTTTCAAACCAAAGAGATTAATTTCCAACAAAAAAGTTAATTTTCAACCAAATAGTTGAATTGTGAAGCAAAATATTTGAATTTTACACCCTAAAAAAATAGAGTTTGAAAGAAAATAGTAGTTACATTTTTAACGAGAGATGAATTTTCAATCAAACAACAGAATTTTTAACAAAGTAGGTGAACTTTCAAACATTTTCCACCAGAGAATACAAATTTAAAAAAAAAAACTAGCCGAACCCTCTTCAGAAATTTTTTACCAAAACAGGTGAATTTCCCAACAAAAATCAACATTTTACAAAAAAAAGAAAATAGTTGAATTCTCAACAAAAATGTTCGTTATTTTTCAACCAAATAGTTGAACTTTATACCAAAATAGTTGAATTCAACCAAAGTAGACGAATGTTCGAGCATATAGCTGAATCCTCAACCAAATTAAGTTAATTTTCTATCAAAATAGTTACATTTTCAACCAAAATAAATTAGATTTTTTTAACCAAAAGAGCTCAATTTTGGAACGAAACAGTCGAATTTTGAAAGAAAGAAAAAATTGCCCACTGATTTGTTACATTTTCAAGTCAAGAAGGTGAATTTTCTACAAAACAGTTGTATTTTCGAATGGAAAATATGAATTTTCAACAAAGAAGTTACTTCTCAACCAAATAAAATAGTTAAATTTTTAACAAAATGCATGAATTTTCAACCAAAATAGATGAATTCTCAACGAAAAATATAATAGTTGATATTATTTCAACCAAAAAAGACTTTAATTTGAAATCAATCAGAATTGAATTCAACCAAAAAAGATGAATTTTCAAGAAAATATCTGAATCCTCAACTAAAAGAGATTAATTTTCTACCCATAACTGAACCATAAACCTTTCTCAATAGGAGATAATATACAAAAAACACAGAAAATAACTTCAAAGTAACTAAAATTGAAGTTCCAAGTTACTGCAAAAATCGTAACTAAGTTAAATTACAAGTTACTTTTTTTTTAAATAACGAATTTACTTTAAAAATTACAAATAACGTAACTTTTCAGTAACTTAGTTCCTTATAACAAATGACTAGCCAACTCTGTAACTCACCCACTCGAGGACTGCTAAAAACGCCTAAACAATGCGTATCGTCTACCCATTTCAATTCAAAACCGCCACTCTTGAAGGGGCTAAAAACTGCAATCAAGTCGCAGGTCTTGAATTCTGACGGAAAATTGTAGATCTCCACGACATGTGCGAATTCATCGCTAGAAACTTCAATAATCTTGGTGTAGGCTTTGTAGGTGTTCTTGGGTTGCTCGATTGTTACTTCGCCAACTGCTGATGAGAGCTAAAATAAAGTCAATACATTAACATATTAAGCGTCTACAGATTTTTCTAAATTTAATCTATTGAGTTTATTTCAAATTTTGATTTAAAATGCCAGTACAGAGCTGTGAAACACACCAAAAAATAATTTTTGAATCAGTTCGCTATTCACATTTTTAATTAGTTACAATATTCAGACTCACTTAAATAAATAGTGCGGGGATCACAGCGGTTCAGTAGTTTAATTTTAGGTAAAAAAGGGGATTTCATTTATTATTCGAAAATTTTATATCATATGGGTATCTCTGCACACTGAACGAAAGTACACTAGTGTCCTCTAACAGTAGCGCCTTTTTTTAGCCAGTTTTCTAGTCATTTATGTTTTTAAAAATTTTACCTAGCTTTGAAAATAGATAAACAGAATAAAAAAATGTTCATGTTTGAATTTTTTAAATATATTAAATCAGAAAATAGATTTTGATTCCTTATTCTCATCCATTTTTTTCTAGTGTATTCTTTTCAGTACAGAACTCTGAGTTGTTCAAATTATTTTTTATAAATAAGCTAAAAAGAAATAATTTGGAAAACACAAAAATGACTATTTGAAAACCCCACTTTTTTTGCTTTTGTGCTTTCTTGCGGCGTTAAAATTTCTTTCTCATGTGTTTTTATCAGATGAAAGCTCTCAGATGTTCAAAACATTTTTATTGTCGGCAAAAAAAAATATTATAGTGTAAAAAGAAAGAATTAAAAATATTACTTACGAAAATAACAAAATTATTAATATCACTAATCCTAATAAACGCTACTTTTTTGCATATTATTTTCGATTTCCAAATTTTTGCTTCTCCAATCATAACTAACGTACTTTTTTCTGATATGCGTTTAACGTATTTTATGACATATTTTAAAAGTATTAAAAATGAGTGAAAATTCCTATTTATTTACCGCAGGCTTCACAGGTTTTTCCCTATTCCCCTCTTCGCCCCTTTTACTCGTTTTTCACTCAATTTCGAATTAAATTACAAGAACCCAATAAGAAAATCCAACTATTTTTGGTTAAAAGATCATTCTTTTTGGTTGAGAAGTCTATCATATTTTTAATTGAGAATTCATCTTATTTGGATACAAATTTTATTATTTGAATGAAAATTTAATTATTTTTACTTTTTGGATTCAAAATTTAACTATTTTGTTAGAAAACTCAACTATTTGATTGAAAATTAACTTTTTTGTTGAAAATTCAACGGTTTTGTACAAAAATCGTCTTTTTGGCTTGAAAATTCAACTATTTAGTGTAAATCTTTTTTCCTTGATTGTCTAATCTTTCTTGGTTGAAGACTCATATCTCTGGTTGAAAATTAACTTTTTTGTAGAAAATCCACATTTTCTGTAGAAAATCCACATTTTCTGTAGAAAATTCACATTTTCGGGTTTAAAATTTACTTTTTGGTTGAAAATTCATATTTTGCGTTGCAAATTTAGTTGTTTTGTTAGAAAATTCGTCTTTTTGATTGAAAATGCAACAATTTAGTTAAATTTTTTTTCTTCGTTTAAGATTGATCTCTCTGGTTGAAAATGAACTTTTTTTTTTGAAAATTCATATTTTTGACTTGAAAATTCGTCTTCCGACTTAAACATTTATCAATTTGGTTAAATTTTTTTTCTTTCTTAACTTTCTTTCATATTTTTCATGTTGAAGATTCATCTCTTAGATTGAAAATGTAACTATTTTGTAGAAAATTCGTTTTTTGTTGTTGAAATTTCTCATTTCTGGGTTGAAAATTCATATTTTGGGTTGAAAATGTAACGGTTTTGTAGAAAATTAGACTTTTTGCTTGAAAATTCAACAATTCAGTTTACATTTTTTTCTTGGTTGAAGATTTATCTCTTTGGTTAAAAATGAACTTTTTTGGTGAAAATTCATATGTCCGATTTGAAAACTAGTCTTTTAGCTTAAAAATTCAAAAATTTGGTTGAAAAATAAATCATTTTTTCTGAAAAATCGTCTTTTTATACGAATTCAATGATTTTGTATTCAAAATAAAAATATTTGTTAATAAAAGTTGAACCACTTTGGTAGAACTTCATTTTTTTTTAAGATTCATCATTTTAGTTGAAATTCGTCTTTTTGGTTAATAATTCGTCTTTTTTGGTAGAAAACTAAATCTTCTTAGTTGAATATTCATCTTTTTTGTTGAAAATTCAACTATTTGGTTAAAAATTCATCTATTTTGTTGAGAATGCAATACTTTTACTTGAAGTACTAGAAATTTGAAGCGTTTCAATTTGAATTTAATATTAGTACCAACATTAACGTAGGTTTTTAGAGCATTTTGGCCTGTGAAGCCTCTATAAAGATGTTTTTTTAATTTGCAACTACAGAATCAATTTATCTTTCATGTTTACTTTCTCGATTGATATGTTATCGATTATATCGCTGTCGACGATCTCCTATAAATCTAGAAAATCAGCAAATAAATCGTTCAGGAAATATTTCAAACTGGTATCATAAAAAACTCAAAAAGAATCTCTTTAAAAGCTTTTTTTCTAACGTCTTGAATTTCTGTTTATGATTCTTAAAAAATGAATCGAAACCTTGTAAAAAATGGGAGAAAAGAAGACAATTGGGTCAAAATTCTCGATTTTAGGTGTTTCAGGGGATTTTTCAAATTTAAGGGGAAAAAGGGGAATTACTAATGCTATTAATGTACTTAGAATCATACTTCGTCTATAAGAGTTGGATCTAGGCAATCTCCGTTGTCATCGAAAAGACTATCCCAATCGCATTCTTCCCTGTTAACTTTTACATGAGGTGAGGGAGGTGCTGCAGGTTTGCTTTTTGGTCTCTCGATTTTCTTCACTTTCTTCTCAGGTGGTGTCATGGGAGTGACAGAAATTTCCGGATGAACTGCATCTTCTCTCTTTCTCTGAGTGGAAATAATGAGTACATCAGACTCTGAATTATGGCTAACTCTCTTATTCTTCTGATTCGCTGCCTTATCCCGCCTGGAAGCATCATCCTCGACCTTGGGGCAATTCTGCGCTGTCGACATTTCGATATCACAATTTTCTTCATTTGACGCGGACACTGAATTGTCTTTAACCTCAACCTCGCACCTTTTTCTTCTATCAATTGGTGATGAATCACTTTTGCTTTCACAGACTCGATTATTCTCTTCAACTCTATTATTTACTGTAATATTAATGTTAAACGTTAAACTATCAGAAGCTGATCTACTCGAATCATCTTCTGTTTCTAAAGATTGACTTTCAGCACTTATGGGTTCTTGTCTTCCAACGGCATTGTCGAAATTATCGTCCAGCTTAGAAGGCTTCAGAATGAAATCGCTTGAATTGGAAGACTCGCCATCTAGAGAATTTTCAGGATTCCTCCACAAGGAGTCATATTTTGAACTATTAGTTGTATCAGGTTGCTGGCTTTCTAAGAAATTGCAGGTGTTTGGTTCTTCCGGCTGAGATTCTAAATTTAATTCCTCGTTGTTGGCTTCCTGTATGCACATAACAGGATTGCGAGAGGTTTTTGCAGTGTGAACTGGAGAGATCACTGAATCACGGTCTCGTGGTCGATCTGATCGACTCTTTTCCTGTCGTACGGGACTGCCTTCTGCCTCTAAACTACGTCGGTGCCTTGGCACGTAAACGGCGCGATCTGGTCGCTTTTGTCGACTAGTTCTGAAAAAAGTAGAAATAAATCAAATAAACACTTTCTTCGATCCTTTTCAACAAACAAAGCATTGAAATCAAAAACAGCTAAAGTCCATTTTCAGAAATCAGTTTTTATCCATACAAATTAAAAAATCTGTGTCTTATCTGAAAGAAAGGTGGAACGAAATTATCGAAAATCTCGCAATCATTGTTGTTGACTACCTGATTGGTGGCTGTTTTCAGATTGTTCTTTTGAATTTTCTCGAATTTTGTAAATCACAATTTCCAAATGAGGAATTTATTTCTAAAAGAGAAACTTTATGTTGTAAATGATTCTTTAATAATTAAACGCAACAATATTCTGTTCATAACGTTTTGACCCATGTTTTTAAAATGACAAAAGGATTCTATTCATAACCCACTGGCCATATTAAATGAGATTAATAAAGATTAAGAATTTTCTGCACCATCAATTTAGTAAATCAAAATCTCCAAATAGTAATTCTATTTCATGATAAAAATTATTTCTGAATGCTTCTAAACATGATTAATCAAAGAAAATATTTTAATTGTCATTATTTTGTAATATTGGGAAATAATTCCGTTCTCAAAATTTTGCTACCAGAAGACTATAATTTGTAAACTTTTTCACACGTTCAAAGAGGTGAGAAAAATTAAATTATGGACAAAAATTTAGAATACATTAGTTTGCGAAATGTATAGGCTGTAGGTAACGATAAAACAATTACCGGTACCGATAAATTTTAAAAAAAGTGTAGATTTTTGAAGATTTTGACATAAAAGTTTGAAGCTTTTCAAAAAGTTTGAAGATTTTAAGATAATGAAATTTTTTCTTGAGATTCCATGGAAAATTTAAAGTAATTTAGTTTTAAATTAATTTAAAGAGAATATTTTAAAAGATTTCAAATGATTTCCTAAAATTTCGGAAAAGAATGTAGAAAATTTCCAAGCAAACTTATTCAATTTTGCAAAATTACAAATTTTAGAAAAAATTCGAGTAAGTTTAAGATACATTTAGAAGTTTTGAAAGGATACAAAGATAATTTTATTTATAACAAAATGTAGATTTCGACGATTTTGAACAAAAAATTTGGAAGCTTTTTAAGAATTTTGAAAGGTTTCAAGAGAATAAAAAAATTTCCTAAGATTCCTCGAAAAATTGTTTATGATGTTTTATTTTACAACATTTATTTTAAGAGAATATTTACAAAGAATTCGAAACATTCCAAAAGATTTCCAAAATTATAGGAAAAATTCAAATTATTTAAAAAGATATTTAGGATTTTTAAAAAAATGTCAAAAATAATTAAAAATTTCAAAAAACTTAAAACAAAACATAGATTTTGGAAGATTTCAAAATAAAGCTTGCAAGTTTCTTAAAGATTTTGAAAGGTTTCAAGATAATAACTAAATTTTTTTAAGATTCCTGGGAATATTTAAATTTTTTCTTCATTTTTTAAAATTAATTTTAAAAGAATATTCAAAAAAGATTATAAAACATTACAAAAGAGTTCCAAAATTATCAAAAATAATTCCGGAATATTTTAAAACAATATTAGGAATAATTCGAGTCAGTTTAAAAGATATTTAGGAATTTTTGGAATTTTGAAGAGATTCAAAATATTGTAAAACATTAAAAGATTTACGAACATTTATAAAATATTCTTACATTTTTTTCAACCGTCAAAAATTCTTAAATATCTTTCAAATCGATTAAATTTTTCCTAAAATTTTGTAAAAACCTGTGACATAATACAAAAATTCTTAGGAATTTTTTAGATACTTTTTCGACATATCTGAAATCTTAAAAAATCTTTTTGAATTTTCTCGAGAAACCTAGGAAAGTTATATTTTTATATCTTTAAAGCAAATAAACAAAGAAAATTTAAAAAATAGTTATTCGAAATTTTTATTTTGTGTTAAAAATTATTTTTTTCTTCAAATTATAATTTGCCTACAATATTTTTTTATTCTGGACTGAAAAATCTTTTTCGGTTGCAAATTTAAAATTTGTGTTGAAAAGTCATCTCCTTCGGTAGAAACTTCATCTTTTTTTTTATTAAAATTGCAAATTTTTGTTTTAAAATTAAAATCATTTTTGGCTGAGGATTGAACTATTTTGATGAAAAATCGTTGGCTTTTTTATGAATTCAAATCTTTTTGATTAAAAATTATAACTCTTTTTTAGTTTACTTATAAACTATTATACTTTTCGTTGAGAATTCATCTTATTTGGTTGAAAATTCATCTCTGATTGAAAATGTAACCATTTTGTCGAAAATTTGTCTTTTTTGGCAGGAAATTAATCTTCTTGGTTGAAAATTCATCTTTGTGGTTTAGGATTCACCTACTGTGTTGATTTTTTTATGAATTCAACTGTTTTTGATTTAAAATTAAAATCTTTTTGGATTGAAATATTAACCATTACATTTTTTGTTTAGAATTAATCATTTTTCGTTGAAAAGACAACTACTTTGTTAAAAAGTCATTTTTTGTTTGAAGATTCATGATTTTAGTTGGAAATTTATCTTTTTTGTTATAAAATTAATCTTCTTTGTAGAAAATTCATGTATTTGGCTGAAAATTCAATTATTTGGTTCAAAATTAACTTTTTTGTTAAAATTTTGATTTAATATATCCGAAATTTTTAATTTTTTTTAAATTTTCTCAAGATTCTTAAGAAAATTATATTTAAAAATAAAACAATTAAATAAACAAGTAAATCCAAAAAATTGTTATTCTTAATTTGTATCTTGTATTCAAAATTGATTTGCCCCTTAAAACGAGAAGCGCACGATTGATGATGCTAGTGAAATTTAAAAAATGTCCTTTGAAAACGAGATTGAGCTGTTCTTTTCAAAGGAATAAACGTAAATGAAAGTTAGATCTTTTTAAAAATTAATTCTTCATATTTAAACTAAGCAGCACAAGTTATTCTGCCTACTTATCAGGCACAAGCATTTTAAAAAATTGTACAGTAAAACATCTTTTATTTCTACCTATTTTAAATTTTTATTTCTTGTAATTTACGTCTTGAAATCCCTAAATTTTAGCTAAAGAGGCAAATGAAAGAAGTTTTACTGCAAAGTATTCGAATATTAATTGTATACAAGCGATGTAGAAATAGTCCTGGGAAGGAGGAGATTTATAAAATATTAGGGGAAAGCTTTTCCTAAAAGTTTAAATGACAAAGTTAGTTCTGCTGCGAAAATTTCCACCATATAAGCGACCAATTTAAAACTACTTTTAAAAACCAAGTGTTCGGGCAAACTCTGTGTGAACTTTAAGGACTTTAAGAAAATTCTTTAATATGTGAAACCTATATTAACATGTGCGATGAAACCAGAATAATAATATAATGTCTCACTATTTTGGTTTAAATGGTTTAAATAGAAATATGTAGTCAAGTATTAGAGTAAGAAGGAAACGTCGGTCGAAAGGAGAGAAAGGGTGGGGCCTTAGAGACAAGGGGAAAAATGAAAAGTTTGAAGTGAGTGGGAGAACCTGAGGGACCAGGACGAAAAAGGACGCAGGGCAGTACGCCTACGGAAAAGTTTATGACCGGACGTTTTCTTCTTGTGTTGCCGAGAATCTTATCCGCAATTTTCCAAAATTACATTTATTGTCAATTTCAAATTTAATTCGATTCAATATCTTGCATATCATCTTTCGAGTCACCTCAGTGTATTTTTCAATAATTAATTAAAGTGAGATAACGAGAACAGGGTCTTTTCTTTGTTTAGCATCCCTACCCACGCTTCGTCACGAACACCAAGTTTGTTAAGTAATTGCGTATCGTTTTGTACATTCCAGTGTCAATTAGTACCAGTCGACTTACGTGTCATCACTTGCTCAATTTCTGTTATCTTTGATAACTTGTAATGAATAAACATTTGCCTCCAAAATAGCTCGAAACCTATCAGGATTTTAACACTAAATGAGCACAAGGTGAATTGTCTGCGTCAATTCAGTAAGTCATTTCTGTTAGTCGAGTCTGTAAAAAGATATTAAGAAATTAGTATAATTTTCAGGGTGTCTAGCGGACCGGGGAGTAGGGAAAACCATGCAAATTTTATTTAGGATCGGAATTTTTTTACTTCTATCGCATAATCGACTTTTTTTCTCATTTATCATCTCTTTATTGTTTAGTCGAGAATCAGAGAGAGGAAAATTTGATTTAATGAAAGTTAAAATTTGTTTCCTTAAATAGGTTGAAACATATCAGAATTCTCTATATAAGAAGCCAGGATGAAGACAGTTGGTCAATTGTTTAAGTAGATATTGCAAAAATAGAGCGAATTGCAAGGTTTTCTTCAAATTCGAATAAAATTTAATATAATAAACATTTTACAAAGTTTATACAAAAAAGTTGAACAAATTTAAAGACATCTCATATTTAGGAAAACAATACTAAAAATAAAGTGAATATATATACATTTTTTTTTAATTTAACAAAAGCCTCATGATTACGTATTTCATGTAATTAGCAAAATTATTTCTTTCAACAGAAAAAAAATTAAAATTTGCCAAACATTTTTGTTTTATTTATTTTATTTTCTGAAAAGTTCCTAGGGCTAAGTAGCTATGTTGCACCATGCAACCATGGTGGTTTTGTATATGCATAGTGTGTTAAAATTCCTACTTATATACGTTTGTTTACGGCTAATTACAAAAAGACATCTTTAAATTGGCCAGGGGGGAAATGTGGTCGGGAACCCTGCATTTTTAATCAAGGTTTTAATCAAAGTTTAAAAAAATTCTTGGTCATTACAATTTTCAAATTAAAGCCTTTTGAGCTGAAGATTTTTAAATTAAAAGTATTCAAAACGTTCAATATTATAAGATTTTCAATTCAAAGTTGATTATGTTTAATTTCAAGGGCTTCTAAATTTGTATAGGATCTCTAAATGAAAAACGTTTAGAATCATACACTTCGAGATTGAATTGGGGGAACAATTCAATAATGAAGAAATATTTGATTTATAACTTTTTTGTACAAACGTTTAATATTGAAAAAATTTTAATTGGAAGAGGGCAAACATGAATAATTTTAAATAACCCCGCACCAAATGTACAGAAAATGGCTTTTTATCGAAATATATAATTATAATTTTTTCTGTAATTTCAAACCTGCAGATTTATAACAAATTTGCAAAAAAAAGTTACCAGAAAAATGGACAGCTTTTACTCAAACAATTGACAAAGTTTAATTTTTAATTGTATTTTAATAGGAAAATTGGTCTATTATTGAAATGTTTATCCTTCTCAAAAACTTGTTGTTAGATTTGGCTAAATGTCGCATATTTTGTAGATCAGACCCGCTGAACCAAAAGTTTTGTACCCATGAACTTGACAGATTCACGATTTTGTGTATAGAGGATGTTTGGTGGTTGTTTTAACATCCCTTGAAGATTTAAGCAAGGAAACCGACATTTCCTAACAGCCAAAATCATCGCAGGGAAAGTCGTTGCAACTATTTTAAGAGGGTTTTTTAACACCCCCTAAACATTCAAACGGGAAAACCGACATTTCCCAAAAACACAAACCAAGGGAGATTTTTTGATTAAACTAATAAGAAAAAATCACTTTAAAATAAGTGCAGAAAACGTCCCTTACCAGGAAAGGGTTTGAATTTATTTGTAGTGTTTTTTCAACATCCCCAGGGCTCGGAAATGCTCAAGCTTCAAAAATAGTAAAATAGTAACCATACTTCTCTCAAAAAAAGTAACCGCAAAGTAACAATAATGTGGAAAAAAGTAACCAAAAAGAAAGATTTTTTACCAAAAAAGACGAAGTTTCTACCAAAATTATGAATCTTAAAAAAAAAACAATGTATGTTTAAGAAAGTAGTTCAACTTTTAACAAAATGGTTCCATTTTTCTGACTAAAAAAGATTAATTGTTAACGAAAAATGTAATATTGATATGATAACCAAAAAAAAGATTTTAATTTAATATAAAAAGCAGTAGAATTCATTCAAAAAAGACGATTTTTCAACAAAATAGGTTATTTTTCAACCAAATTGTTGAGCTTTTACGCCAAAAAGTCAAATTTTTACAAAACAGTTAAATTTTCAACCAGTAAATATGGATTTTTGACAAAAGAGTTATCTGTCAATCAAATAGTTGAATTTTCTATGAAAACAGGGGAATCTTCAACCGAAAAAGACGAATTTTCAACAAAATAAGTACATTTCGAACCAAAAAGATGAATTTTCAAATAAAATTATGCATTTTTAAACAAAAGGGTGATTTTCAATCAAAAAGATTAATTTTCTAACAAAAAAGACGAATTTGCAACTAAAATGATGAATTTTCAACAACAAAATAAAGTTTTAACAAAAATTGTTCAACATTTTAACTGAATTTCAACCAAAGAAGATAAATTCTCATCGAAAAATATAATACATAGTTCGATATTTCAACAAAAAAGAATTAAATTTTAAATTAAAAACTAGCCATTTCAGATAAATTGCAATGTTTATCACGATTCATAATAATTCAATTGACAACCCTTTTTATACATTTTACATAGAAACTAATTATTATTTTATTGTTATTCCCTAATTTTCTCGGCTCTAAAGTGCCAAATTTACTGAAAAAATTTGAATTTTTACATTCAACTACCTATTCTCGTCAGTGAAAATATTTTTTGGACAAAAATTCATATGTTTTGTTGAACATTCGTCTTTTTGGATAGAAAATTATTCTTTTGGTAGAAAAGTCATCTTTTTTATTGAAAATTCAGCTTTAAAAGTTTTAAATTATCTCTCTTTAAATAAAAAGCCTACTACCATTGTTTTGGTCCAAAATTATTTTCGTTTGGTTAAAAATTCTACTATTTGGTTGAAAATATAATTATTCTGTTTAAAATTCAAATACGTTCTTAAAAAGTAATCTTTTTTGGTTAAAAGTTAAATCTTTTTATTTAAAAAGTCTACTATTATATTTTGGTTTTATAATTCATCTCTTATAGTTAAAAATTCTACTATTTGGTGGAAAATTTCACTATTTTCTTAAACAGTCATCTTTTTTGGTCGAAAATTCAACTGTTTTGTTGAAAATTCGTCTTTTTGGACAGAAAATTCATCCTTTTGGACTGAAAATTAATCTTTTAGCAGAAAAGTCATATTTTTTTTTGTTAAAAATTCATTTTTTATAGTTGAAAGTTAATTCTTTTTTATAAAATATTCTACTATATGGTTGAAAATTAAATTATTTTGTTGAAAATTCAACTATTTTGTTAAAAAGTAATCTTTTTTGGTTGAAAGCTAATTCTTTTTATTTGAAAAGTCTACTATTATATTTCTGGTTCAGAATTCATTTCTTTTGGTTAAAAAATTCGATTATTTGGTGGAAAATTTCATTATTCCCTTGAAAGGTCATCTTTTTTTATCAATAATTCGACTGTTTCGTTGAACATTTGTCTTTTTACAATGTGCAAAAAATTCCAGATATAGTAGATCCAAAACTGTTATTCCTTTCTTCGATCGTTATAAATTTAAAAAATTTAAAATTATAACGTTAAAAATATATAACAGACGAAGAAACGAATAACAGCTTTGGATCTGATGTATCTGGAATTGTTTGCATATTGTAATTACAAGGTCAGTAACTTCAATGTTTTTTGACTCAGGTATGACAATAACTATTTAATTTTTATTTTTGTAAAACTCGTATTTTAATGACGACATAAATTATGTGACTGTAAAATTCCTTCCGTTTTTAAATTATAGATTTCTTTTATCGACCCTTGAAAAAGACCCGCAGTGTTGGTCGAAACGTTGATTTCTTCTTTTTTTTTTTAATAAATATGTTTTTTACATATTTTTGGAAATTTTATTTTGACTTCATTTTGTCCATAAGACCGACTATAGTAGCAATAATTTGCTGAAATATTTAGTGGAGATTTGTCTTTTTGGATTAAAAATTCATCTTTTTGTAGAAAAGACGTATTTTTTCGTTGAAAATTGATCTTTTATGGTGGAAAGTAAATTATTTTTTATTAAAAAGTCTATTATCATATTTTTGGTCCAAAATTCATCTCTTTTGGTTAAAAATAATAATATTTGGTTGAAAATTCAATTATATTGTTGAAAATTCAGCTATTTTCTTAAAGAGTCATATTTATTGGTTGAAAGTTAATTATTTTTATTTGAAAAGTCTACTATTATACTTTGGGTTCAGAATTAATCTTTTTTGGTTAAAAATTCGACTATTTTATTATTTATTTATTATATTAAATATTTATTATTCTACTATTTTCTTAAACAGTGATCTTTTTTGGTCGAAAATTCTACTGTTTTGTTGAACATTCGTCTTTTTGGATTGAAAATTCATCATTTTAGATTGAAAATTAATCTTTTGATAGAAAAGTCATCTTTTTTGGTTGTAAATGCAACTATTTAGTTGAAAATTCAACTATTTGGTTGAAAAATCTCTCTTTTCTTGAAAATGTGTGTAAACGCTTAAAAGTCAACCCGGAAAAATGTAATTTTTAACCGCGAAAACCGAGAAATAGCCTGGATTTTTTTTAAAGTTTGAGTGGCCACCTTGGTCCGATCTACAAAACATATAAGGCATTTACCCAAATCTAACAAAAAATTGTTAAGAAGGATAAAATTTCAAAAATAGACGAATTTTTCTATTAGAATATATACATGTAAAAATTGGAAGTTTGGCAATTGTTTGAGTAAAAATTGTCCATTTTTTTATCATTTTCTTTCGAATTATTGATCTGCAGGTTCGAATTACAAAAAAAAAGATATATAATTAGAGGTTTTGACAAAAAGCCTATCTTCGCAAAAAAGCAATGAAATTTATAAATTTGTAATTTATAAGAAAATCAATAATTCAGGATAAAAAATTGTTAATGAAATCTTTACAAGTTTTAAATCTGATACGAGGTCACGCAAATTAAACCAGACTAATTTTTGAACAAAATTTTTTCAGATTTTTTTCTCGTTTCTCCAGAAAATTATTTGACCAGTAATCGGCAATATCTAAGATCGAAATTTAATTAATTAATTACCTCGGTCGACAAAATAACATCAATTATTAAATTATGTTCAGATTCGGTGAATTTATTCAGACTAGTAGAAAACTGTTAACAATTATACACTTGAAGGCGTAAGGGATTTACTTTGGAGTTATTTTTTAAATTCATGAATATAGAGATATTTTTGAGAGAAAAGTGCGAAACTCATGACTCTCAAAACATCTTGAAACAAAATTTAATCGTTGATCGATTAATCGTCAACTTCTTCCTTTCTCTCTTTTTTTTTAAATAATTATTAAATCAATTGCCCTTACTTAGTGGAGACACAAGATTCCTGTATTGGCTGATCGGTCGACGAATCCGAAGTTACAGCCACGCTTCTTGGTTTTCTGGCAGCCGGTGGTCGGTAGATCTCGACGGTAGGAACTGTCTTTACTAAAACACGACACCAAAAAAAAACACTTATCTCTCACGTTTTCTGTCTGATAAAATCCAAACGCTGTAGAATTATTTTCACACACCTGGTCTTTGTTTTTGTACGCCATACTCTGGCGCAGATGGAGGTGAACATTGTCCTTGAACACCCATCGTACTCGTTTTAGTATCACAACTCGTTCTGAACGTTGAAACATTCAATTTCGGGTCCCTTTCAAACAAAATATGTTTTACACATCATGGATCAACGCAAAATTGGCTTATTTTATTTTCTCGCATGATGTTTCATCGGGTGTGAGACTTCTGCAATTCAGGTGTAATGATTACCGATGAAAACAAAATAGATATGAAAATGGGAATGGAAAAACGTATGAAATTGTGAAATTTGGAACTTAATTTTTGAGTTAGACAAGATGCGACAAAAAAATTGATATCTTTTGATTTATTTTTATGAAAATAAACAATTTGGTTAACCAGGATTTGTAGATTTTATTATAACTTGGGGGGTTTCCTTTCTATTTTATTCCGTTTGGATCAACAATCTTTCCATCAGGAAATAGTACTTGAAATATTGCAATGCTTGAGACTGGTTTCTGCGAAGTATGGTATGCCTCGTATTTTCACTTTTAATACGGATATTGTGCAATCTACGTCTCAAGGATTACATTCTTCGCCATACATTACTTTCATCGACTATCGATTTTATTTAACATTATCAACACCTCGATTAAGAAAATTATTGCACGAAATATATAATTTACTATCTCTATTATCGATTACCAAACTATAATTTAAAGAGAACATTAAAGAAAAAGAAAAAAGTATTTCAAGTATTTGTTTTCTCCAAAGCAATTACAGTTAATTAAAAATACTGGCAGGACGGACAACTTTTCCCGTTCGCCTACCTGATTAATTTAATTGTACAGAGCACTACAAGGGTTTCCTTCAAAAGAATGAAACAAAAGAACACGAAGCATTACAAATAAAGCAACCACATTTAGAAACCCCTTCAATCTCCATTGAAGATTCGATCATAATTAAGCAACAGTGCGTAGGACAAAATAAATAAAAGGGAAGAAATGAATGATTTGATCTCACACACGATGAATCACTTTGCAAAAGTTTAATTCTATTCGCACTTAATTATTCACCTTATCACATCGGTCTTAAAGCACACGACGGTTCTCCTCGCGACGCCCTGACCGATGGAGAACGTGCACAACAGGTCGACGAACCGTTCTTGAACGAGCTGGTGTATAAGAAATCTTCTATAGTTGTTTACCGGTGGAAACACGAGCACTCTGAAAGTGAAAAGATTGCTTGACACCGTCTAACCGCGACTGAAAGTAAAACCAAACTGGAAGATGTGAATGTAACTGAAAGAAGCTTGCTGGCGGCTGTCGTGAGATCCCACCAGCTATTAAACATCAGTTAACGTTTACATAACTTTACTTTCACTTTCATCGACTTCCTCGTCCTTGTTTTGTTTCGGCAATCCTTTACCCCCGAAATTTCACCGGTAGTGCATAACAAATGTGCTACTTAATTAGCTGCTAATCAACTAGTTGCATAACTCAGGGTGGTCGCAAAACTTCATTTTCAAAACTCTGACTTTTCCCTCACTAATTTTTCACTTTCCCTGACCATTAAAATTTTAAATACCAAAATTCTAATCTTGTAACATTTTTAATCTAGAATCGTTTACAAATGTGAAAAAACAATTTTATATTTATAATTTTTTAATTTATTATTCTCAGAGCTGCAACAGCCTACTTCACTTTAAAAAAAGTAAAAAAGCTACCTATTTAAAAAGGAAAAAGTGACTAATTTAATTCAAAATTTAATTAAAATAATTCAAAAGAATTAGATGAAATTTATAAGAATTCCAGGTAAATTAAAAAAATCAAGTGAATTGAAGAAATTAAAAGATATGAAAAAAATTAATTGAATTCAGTCAGCTTGAAATGAGTTTGGAAATCAAGGGAATTGAAAAGAATTTGATGAAATATCTAATAAGTCAATGCGAGTTTAGAATACTTCAGGACGAGTTAAACAAAAAATAAAAAAACCCAATTGAATTGAGTAAAATTGCATGAATTTAGAAGAATGCATGATAAATTAATAAAAATTAGGATCAATTACAAATGAATTGCAAAAAATATTTCAAATCCTCCTGAAATCTTTGAAACTCCGCGAAATCTCTCACTTCTCGTGAATAAATTCTGCGAAATCTGATATTTTTTTAATCCTGGGAAAATTAAAGTATCTTGAGAGCTTTTAAAATCCTTTAAAAATATTAAAATCCTCAGAAATCTCATAAAATCCCTTTTAATATTTTTAAATAGCTTAAAATCGTTCCGAATCTTCCGAAATTCTTTACGAAGACACACGCACATTTTTGTTTAATCTCTTCAAATCATTCTAAGCCTTGGAAATCCCTTGACATTTTTAAATCTCTTGAAAATGCCTTGAAATCTTTTAGAATGCCCTAGAACATTTAATATCCTGTGAAATCTCTTCAAATTATTTCAATTAATTAAAAATTTCTGGGAATCTTTTTGAATTCCCTAAAAAAATGTAATCCTTTGTAATCCCTTGAAACTTTTTAAAGCTCTTGAAAATGACTTGGAATCTTTTAAAACACCCTTAAATATTTCAAATCCTTTGAAATCTCATTAAATTATGCAAATTATTTGGAATCCTTTAGAATACACTAAAATATTTCAAAAACTTTAAAATATTTTGAAATTTTGCAGAGCTGTTGAAAATTTCTTTGAATTTTTAAAAATACCCTCAAATCGTTCAATTTCTTTGAAATCCCTTAAAATTATTGAAACCACTTCAAAATTCCTTTGAATCTTTAAAAATATCCTAAAACCTTTAACATTATTGAAAATAATTGGAAACACCTTGAAATATTTGAAAATCTTTAAAATCCTACGAAAACGCTTAACTATTATAAAGAAATTCTTTGAAATCCACTAAAATATTATAAAGTCCCGTGAAATCATATGAAATCTGATATTTCCTGAAATCCTGGAAAATTTATTAAAATACCTTGAGAGCTTTAAAATTTCTTAAAAACATTGAAATCCTCGGGAATCCCTTGGAATCTTTCAAGATAGCCTAAAACCTTATAGGTCCTATAAAATTATTACACATCTTCTGAAATTCTAGGAAATGCTTTAAACCCCCATGAAAATGGGTTTAAATTCCTTTAAATGATTAAAATCCTTGGAAATTTTTTATTTCTTGAAAATGCCTTGGAATCTTTTGTAATACCCTAAAATATTTTAAATCCTTTTTTAAAGCTCTTGAAAATTCTTTGGAAGTTTTAAAAATACCCTCAAATCTTTAAAATCCCTTCAAATTATTTAAACCCTACCAAATTATTGAAATCTTTAAAAAATTTCTTGGAATCATTAAAAATATCCTAAAATATTTCAAAATAATTTAAGAAAATTCAGAAATAGGTATAAACTTGCATTCAATAGTTGTTAACACATGCGTTAATTTATTAAAAGAAAAGTGACTAAAGTGATATTGTCATTTTAAAAAGTAATTACAGTGACTTTACCTTAAACAAGTAACTAGAGTGACTGTGTGTTAGCCCTGATTATTCTTGACATTTATTTAAAGTTATTCTTATAGAAATTCCCTGACTTTTCTAATTTTTTTTTCAAAATCCCTGACTTTCTCTTTAAAAAATCCCTGATTTCCCTGACAAAAAAGCCCCTGATTATCCTGACTAAAAATTCGCTGACTTCCCTAACCTGCGGCAACCATGATAAATTGAGACCAAAATATTGATAACAAACTTTTTTGCAAATACATTTGAAGGGTCCTGGGGCATAAGTACCAATCTTGGAATTTTTCAGCAGATACAAAAAATTTTTATCTTTAACGCTTTTAATTAAAAAAACAAACAAGAATTTTTTTTCGAGCTATTACTTTGCTCTATTGAATCGTGTAAGAAGCTTAAAAAGACAACCATTTTCGAGAAAACCCTTGTGAAAGGAATACATTTTTTATTTTTTACATTAAAAAAAAAACAAGAAAGCAATTTTGAGTTATCACTTAGCTCTACTAAACCATGGAAGGAACATCTTGAAAGAAGCAACCATCTCCGAGAAAAACCCTTGTCGAAGGTACGGCGCGTCCCAAAAAACCACTATATTGACGCACAAAGAGTTGCATAACTTTTTTATGTTTTAATTAAAAAAAAAAAAAGAAAGTACTTTCGATCTCTATCAAATCGTGAAAAAAGGCCAAAATAAGTGATCACTTTTTTTTTAAATTACCAAACATGGATTGTGACCACCTCCAAATTGAACTGGGCCATAATTTTCTACAGGCACGAGTTAGGTCAAAACAATTAGTTTAAGCCAATAAAAAGAATTTCCGGATTTGGTACTTAGCCCTGAGACTTTTCATTTGTTAAATTATCCAGTTATTTGTATGTATTTAAATTACTCAAGAGGCATTCTTTCGCGAGTCATTATTCACCCTTATGAAACCAACTTGTTTATTAGTCTTCTTTGAAATGTATGAAATTCTGTAATAGCCCTTCGGAAATATTATTTGAATACGAGAAGTTATTTTCTTGTAATCTTAATTTTCTTAAAAAGTTCTAAAAACTAATACTGAGCACTGATAAAGCACTGAGAAAACGATTCTTTTAGCTAGAGACGAGACATTATAATTAGTTATTAATTTTAGTTATTATTTATTAATTTTAGTTATTGCATTTATATTTTAATGAAGATATTAACAAGCCTGGAATGTGGAATGTTCGATGCGTATGAAAAATAAAGGAAAGTCCGTATTTGTACAACTCCAAAGTCAAAGATGTTCATACTAGATCTATAATTTTATCATGCGATCTATTAAATTATCTTTGTAATTTCAAGCACTAATTACAAGATACTAAAGTGGAATCGAGCGTGCAGATAGGTGATCACTTTTTAGTATTTTCTTTGCTTCGAAAGTTGGATCTTGCGCAGATTTATAAACTGACTATTCAGTTATTCTCTAATTATCCGTATGCAACTTGTAATTAAGCAATTAGATAAACAGTGTTAAGGAAATTGGAACTAGTTTGAGCACACATTAATTGCTTGCATAATAATTTGTGCTAATAGCCGATACTAGTTGGTCGCAAAATGATTCGGTCGTTGAACTCTGAAGAACTAGCAAAGTGAACAAGGATAGAAGGATAACGGGACTAGTCGTTGGTACCAAGAAAATAATTATTTCTGTGAAAATTACTTAAAAATCACTAGTGAGATTGCGAAAATTAATACTAAAAAATATTTTTCCATAGTTTATAATAATAAGTAGCTTATTTCACCCACGTATTAATTAAAATTGATTTATTAAGTGCAAACAATTTTATTGAATTTATTTATAATTGCTTGGTTTTTTTCATTCTCTCTCACTTTAGTATTATAATTTTGTCTTTTTTTTTTTAATTATTAGAAAGGTTCAATGGGCAAGAAAATTAATCAACATTTATGAACAAAAGTTCAATTCCTAAGATTTATGTAAAGAAAACTATATTTTATAAAGAATAAACTTTTTTTAGTTGCATTTAGTGGCTGTTTTCAGTTTGTTAATCTACTAATAAAGATTACGAATTTTCTACACCATCTACTTTATAAATCAAAATTTCCAAATAAGTAACATAATTTTATGATAAAATTTTTATTTAATTTTAAAAAAGATTTTTATTGTAAATGATTTTTTAATATTAAGCAATAATAATTTATAAACTTTTCACACTTTTATAGAGATAAGAAAATTAAAATTATCAACAAAAACAATCGGTACCGTCAATAAGATTTCTGGGAAAATTTTTAATGATTTAGGTTTTATTTTAGAAGATTAATTTTAAGTTTAAAAATTTTCAAAATGTGTTGAAAAAGAATGTGGAAGACTTTAAGCCAATTTTCTTAACTTTTCAGTATTTAAATTTTTTTCAACTAATTTTAATCTTGAGAAGATTTCAAAAATTGAAAACGAAATGTAGATTTTTGAAGATTTCAAAAAAATAAGCTTATTAAGAATTTTGAAAGGTTTCAAGAAAATACAAAAATTTTCTTAAGATACCTTGGAAAATTTTTTAATTATTGTTTTTATTCGGAAAAATTAATTTTCAAAGAAAATTTAAAAATATTACAAAAAATTTCAAAAGATTTCTAAAAATTTCGAAAAAAATCTGGAAGATATTAGGCTATTTTGAAATTTTTTAAAATAATTGTAGGTATAATTTGAGAATCAGTTTAAACGATGTTTAAAAACTCATCCCATTCGCTAAATTTTTTTTATAGAAAAGGAACTGTTTGGTTGCAAATTAATCTCTCTGGTTGAAAATGTAAATATTTTGCTGAAAATTTGTATTTTTTGGCAGAAAATTAATCTTCTTTGTCGAAAATTGATATTTTTGTATTAAAATATCAACTTTTACATTTTTCGTGGAGAATTCATCTTTTTTGGTTAAAAACTAAATTAGTTGGTTAAGATGTGAACCTCTTTGTTGAAAATTCACTTTTTGGTTGAAGATTCATCATTTAAGTTGAAAATTAATATCTTTGGTTAAAAATTTAACTATTTTGTTGAAAATTCGTCTTTTTGGTAGAAATTTCAATTATTTAGTTGAAAGTTAACTATTTTTGTTGAAAATTTGTCTTTTACGATACAAATTTTATCTTTTTTTGTTAAAAAAGCAACTGGTTGAAAATTAATCTTTTTGCTTGAGGATTCAACTCTTGTTGAAAATTCGTCTTTTTTTAATAAGTTCAACTGTGTTTTATTTTGAATCAAAATCATTTTTGGTTGAAAATTAACTTTTTTTGTTAAAATTATTTCTATTTATGATAAAATTTTCATCGTTTTTGGTTGAAACTTATTTTTTTATGAGAATTCAACTATTTTGTTGAAAATTCGTATTTTTTAATGAGTTCAACTGTGTATTGGTTAAAATTAAATTCGTTTTTGGTTGAAAATTAACTTTTTAAATGAAATTTTGATTTGACACATCCGTGATTTTCAAAAACCTTTCTGAATTTTTAAAAGCATCTTAGGAAAATTATATCTATGTAACCTTAAAAACAAATAAACTAAAAAAGTAGTTATTCGAAATTTTAATTTTGTATTAAAAACTGTTTTTCCCCACAAATCGGAAAATTTCACGCAGTTGATTGACCATTGATTGATTCACGCGCGACTGATGATCCTGGTGATATAATATAAATATTATACTACTAGTCTAATAATTCATATTTTACAGTTTTCATTGTTGTTACGTAAAACAATTAAAATCATCCAAGAATAAGAGAAATTCGTTGTAATTCACGACTGAATGAATATGCGCGCGAAATAAAAACGTTCTCAATTTGACATAAGTTTACAATCATCTTTGAAAAGCTGACAATAAGTTAAAGAATTGGATCAAGGTCTCATCATAGTTCATTTAAACCAGACGTAATTTGTTGCATCGATTTTTATACTATGCGTGTGTTTTCTAAGGGATGCGAGATTACTTAATGAGTTTCGGGCAGACGCTTCAGCAATTTAATCTTTTAATCGCACACAGAATAAACAAACATGAAAAACGAGTACAACTGCAAATGAATCAAGTGAACGGTCAGCCTTGAATGAAAAAATAGGCTCTTTGAGCAAAAGCAAGGGCAAAATGACATGGTGAATCTTAATTGTAAGGTTACGTCAACGAACAGCATAGCAAGAAACGTGCTCGTACTCAGTTTCGCTTACCTTTTTCGTCTCTCGTCTTTAGAAAAGAGTGTTATGTCGTTCTCCACATCCTCGGAGAATAAACTATCTTGCAAACTCATCTATTGCTACGTTTTCTTATCAATTATGCACAATAAAAATACTAAATGTACAAATTCCATCGGGTGGAGGAGTCGGGAGTCGGTTATGTTATTTTTGCATTCCTCATTTTCCACCTTCTTCACTCCAAAACTGTTTCATAAAACGCTTTTACGCTGGTGTGTGTAGTATGCAATGTGAAGTACTGTGCATATATATGTATACAACACATCCTTAAACTCACTGCTAACCGCAAATGAAACGTAAACACTCAACACTGGCAAGCACAATGATGCAAATAGTTTAAGAGGGGTGGAAGAAGAAATCTCTTTGCGCATGTTCGAGAACTCCTTCTCGATATATCGATTAATCGAAATTGAGCGGGAAGTTTTTGAAATTACTAATCACGTAATAATATTTGCAGGCGTCACAGACCGGTCCCTATATTCCCTATTGTACCCTATATTCAGTTGAGGTCCCTTAAGTACCCTATTTTCAAGATTTGGTCCCTATTTTACCCAATGCACAGCCCATAACGTAACTGTTTCTAACGTTACTTTTCTTTCAATAAATTCTGAGTTTGTTCTGAATTGTCTTGAATTCTTTTGAAATATTTCAGCGTATTTTCAAAGATTCCGAAAAATTGTCATTAGATTGCAATAATTTGAAGAGCTTTTAAAGATTTTGGGGTATTTTTGAAACATCTAAGGCATTTTCAAGAGCTTATAATTTGAAATATTTTAAAGATTCCAAGAAATTTTTTATTAATTTCATTAATTTGAAGGGATTTCAGGGCATTTTAAAATATTTTAAATAAATATTTCAATAAATTTTCCATAATTTCAGGGGAAAAAAAGAATTTATTCAAGAGATATTTTGTAAGGTTTCTAAGATTTGAAGAGTTTTTAAATTAATTTTTGGAATTCACCGCGAATTCTTTTTGATGTATCCTGATTTCATTTAAATTCTTTTGAATTCAATTAATGAAACGATCCAAGTATTTCAAATATTTTTTTTATCCCTTGGCATTTTCAAGAGCTTTAACAAATTTCAAGGGATTTCAAAAGATTTCAAATATTTTTTGGGGCATTGTGAAAGATTCCCAGAATTTGTTTATTTATTTCAATAATTTAAGGAATTTCAAAAACTTTGAAATATTTTAGAGTATTTTGAAAGATTCCAAGGCATTTTCAAAAGATTGAAAAAGTTTTAAGGGATTTCCAAGGGTTTTAATAAT
Organism: Andricus curvator; assembly: GCA_932195095.1. Taxonomy (NCBI): domain Eukaryota; kingdom Metazoa; phylum Arthropoda; class Insecta; order Hymenoptera; family Cynipidae; genus Andricus; species Andricus curvator. The sequence continues at coordinate 809,892 of CAKNYM010053159.1, read as the reverse complement.
TTTCAGGGATTTTAACAATTATTTCCAATTCATTTAAACTCTTTTGATTTCTTTTGCAGTCTTAGTCACTTTTTTGGTTAGAAATTAGTGGGGTTTCAGTGATTTGAAAAGATTTCCAAATATTTTTTGCAATTCATTTGGAATTCGTCCTGAATTTGTATTAATTTATCCTGAATTCTTTTTAATTCTTCTAAAATCACTCAATTCTACTCAATTCAATGGATTTTTAAAAAGTATTTGTTTAATTCCTCTTGAAGTTTTTAAAACTCACCTTTAATTCTTAGGCATTTCATCAAATTCTTTTAAATTCTCTTTAATTTTTCTAAACTCGTTTCAAACTTACTCAATTTGCATTTTAAATTCAGCTTGATTTTTTATGAAGTTCATCGAATTTTTTTCATTTTTCTTAAATTGCTCTAAATTCACTCAAATTTTACTGAAATCAATGGAATTTTTTTAATTATTTCCAATTCATTTGAATTCGTTTTTGTTTATAAATTAGTAGGGTTCCAAAGATTTGAAATTATTTTTTGGAATTAACCCTGAATCCTTTTAAATTCTTTGGAATTCTCTTGAGTTTTTTTTTAATTCGCTTGAATTCTTCTCAATTCTACTTAATTCAATAGATTTTTTTAAATTTCTAAACGTTTTTATTTAATTGATCCTAAGACTTTTAACCTCCCTTGAATTCTTAGGCATTTCATCAAATTCTTTTGAATTTCCTTTAATTTTTCGAAGCTCATTTTAAAGTTACTGAATTCAATCAGTTTTTTCATATTTTTAAATTGTTTTCAATTCATTTGATTTTTTTTTAATTCACCTTGAATTTTTATGAATTTTATGGAATTCTTTTCGTTTCCCTTAAATTCCTCTATATTCATTCCAATTTTACCGAAATCAATGGAATTTTTTTGATTTTAAAAGTATCGTTCAGAATATTGTTCAGAATTTTGTCAGAGAATAAGAAGAAATAATAAATTTGAGGGTCATTCTTATGGGTCCCAAAAGAAAACCCCATAAGTGACAAATTTGAATTTTACTTAATATTGCAGTTTATTAACGCTTTTAAAAAGTTTCATTTATAAATAATGTTTACATGAATTGTTTAAACAATTTATTATTGTTTTTAGCAATTTTCTCTTAGAATTGAGTTAGAAAGACACGGTTTTTTTATGAAATATAAATTTTTTGTCAACTTTTCACTCAGAGTGAGGTGAGAATTGATTTAAATTAATAAACATAATTGTTTGAACAATTTATTATTATTTTAAATAATATTATCTGTGAATGATGCTACATAGTTGCGGTTTTTTCTGAAATATTTAATTTTTTGTCCACTTTTCACTTAGAGCAAGGTAAAAATTAATACAATTTAACAAACGGAATTTTTTAAACAAAATATTATTGTTTATAACTATCTTCTCTTATAGTAATGCAAGATAATTGCGGTTTTTTCGGAAACTTTTCACTTTTTGTCAACTTTTGACTTAGTGAGGTAATAATTTATGCAAGTTAACAAACACAATTGTTTAAGCAATTGTTTATAACTATATTTTCTTAGAAAATTGCTAGAAAGTTGTGGTTTTTTCTGAAATTTTTTACTTTGCTTTGGCTTTTTAGCTATGTACAAATAATAAATAAACAATATAGATAATCATTTTTTAAACAATTTCTTTCTTTTTGGTGAATATATTTTTCTGAAATAAAATAGATATTTAAAATAGTCTTCAAATGTTGTATATGAATCATATTAAATGTAAATTTTCCTTGAAGTAGTTACTAAGAGCCTTTTTGTTTAAATTAATATTAATATTTATAATTGTTCCTAACTAAAAAGTTAAACAAACAAAAAACGTCTTTTTTTCTTATGGGAAATACGTGTTGAACTTCATGAGGTTTGCGGAATCTCTAAATATAATTTTTTTAACGCATTTATTTTTTTCTGTTAAAAATTAAGCTATTTTTATGAAAATTTAACTATTTGCTTAAAAGTTCTATTGGTTGTTAATACAACCGTTTGGTTGAAACTATTTTTTTTAATATTCGTATTTTTGGGTAAAAAATGCATTTCTTTTAGTAGAAAAAGTGTTTTGGTTGAAAATTGGTAACGTAGTATTTTAATTTAATAATTTGTACCAGTCAAAATTTTATTTTTTATTTTTGGTGATCGACCTCTTCACCCCCTCCCCAATTCGTTCGGTTTCCAGAAAAAGAAATTTCCTAATTTTTTTTTTCGAATCGGTCAATATTAACATTTTGAAATTAACATGGAATTTTAAGTGGGAAAAGCTCAATTTTCGAAAAAAGTGAAAAAAGTACTGTTAGTAACTTTTTGTTGATTTAAGGTTAGTCACTTCTTAACAATAATAATTTTTCAATTGTTCAAACAAGTTTTTTTTCAGAAAATCGTGAAAAGTTATTATTTTCCAGGAATTAATTATACATTTAACGAATATTAGAAGTAATATTGTTTTATTTAGGATATTTCGCAATTATTTTAACAATTTTAATTTGTTTACACTATTTTTTCCCCTGTAAATCATCAAAAGTTATTATTTTTGGAAATTAATAACGTTAAGAGTGATGCTTTTTGTGAAAGGCAAGTTTTTTAAATCTCTTAAACTATGATTATTAATTGTTTAAATAATTGAAAACTATCTTTCACAAAAAATATCACTCTTAACAATTATTAACTGCATCGCTAATTCCAGAAAATAACAATTTTTCAAGATTTACAGGAAACAAAAATTGTTGAAGCAAATGAAAATTGTTAAGAAAATTACACTGTCCTTCACAAAAAATATTACTCTTAAAATCTATTAACTGTGTCAATAATTCCAGAAAATAATAACTTTTTACGATTTATCCCAAAAAAAAGAATAATTTTTCATGATTCGCAGGGGGAAAAGATTGTTCAAAGAAATAATAATTATTTGAACAATTCGTTCGAAATTTTGGCCCTTTCGTGTAGAAAAGTTTTTTTTTTACTGAAACTGTTTTAAATTATTGTACGAATGAATGCTAGTCACACAATTATTTTAAAACTTTAAAATAAACATTGTTACTAACAATTCTTGTGATAAAATATTTAAATTTGAGGGTTTTCAGATTATAATTTCCTTTAATCGCCGGAACTGTTACAGATATCCCTAAAAATAATATATCTTTAACAATATTTAGTGAACTATAACCATTTAAATAATTTGTAAACAGTTAAGATAAACAAATTTAAAATTTTGCCATATGAGACAAGTTAGTCGCAAATATTAATAAAAATGCATTAATAAATAATTGAATATTTTTATGCTAAATTTACCATAGTTCTTAATTATACAATCTTAGCATGCAGTGTTATTATTCATTCATAAAAAAACTCAGTCTCAGAGTATTTTAATTTAAAAACTGATTTTTTTCTACGTGAAATGCCAACATTTTGAATTTGTTTATCTTCACCGTTTATAAACGAAAAAGTGTATTATTGATGTTAAAAGTAAACCAAGAATAGAGATCGAAATAAGCATTATGTAATTATTCTCCTTAGTATATAATCAATTTGAGGTAATTTTTAATTCTACAACCTTATCTAAAAAATAAATCTAAAGTCTTTAAGTAACTATTCATGAAGACATGACTTATTTTACTGTACAAAACATATTTATTGAATAATTTAGAGCGATACACACATAGTGCACATAGTACAAGCTTTTTCCGTATGCTGCTACTTGCAAACTGATTTCGATTTCTCTAATATTATATACAATCACACTTTATTTTTAACATCTCATTATTTATTCACTACAAGCGATAAATTCTGTCTTGAATTTTGCTCAAAGTTCCATTTGCAATTATAATATAATTCATCCTTTTTTCCAATTTACTCTCTAAAATATCTCCCTTGCGCGGCAAAATCGTCTGAGCAAAATATCAAGCTGAAATCTCCGATCGATGGACCTTCAGTATAATATTAAATAATTCCCTTCCGTTCACAAAATGTTTCCCCTGAATAATATTCTCTATAATATTACTTTTTCGTTCCGTAACTGTAAAATTAACTTTTAAATCTAGAATCAATCAAATTGTAATTACATCACATTTTTAATTACATCAGATTTTGTCTAATCTTATCAGCTTTTAGTTTAAATAAAAAGAAAATGTTATATCTCGAAAGTCCATCGATCTATCTATGTGTAATATAAAGGTAAAAATATTCAGCTCATAACTCTCAGGCCTAGCAACAATCTTTTCAAGTGTCGAAACGGGTATCTAGATTCAAAATTCTGTCAAAAATATTCTATATACAATACAGTAGTTGATAAAATCAAATTTACACGAATATGTTACAAGCATGAAGGTCATTTAGTCTTTGTCATATTAAATGTACGAGTTAACGCTCAGTAATTAGTGGAAGAAAAGGGAAGATTTCTTTTTACTTTCGAACAGAAGAATTAATCAAGCAAATCAGACAGAACCTACACTTAATAAAATATCTAATGCCAGTGCTAAGTCACTTTGTTCACTAAAATTAAATTAATAGCGTTATGCTATGTCCACCACTTTTTAATATACTCTTATTAAAAAAAGGTTGCTGACATAGACAAATTATGTCTCAATGTTTCCCTGCACCAGCCACATTTACATAATTAATCGCTATAATTATGTAAAATTATTCATTTCTTTACTAGAGTAATAGACGAGACATTGGAATATAATACAATAATTTAAGATATGATAATGTAAGATATAAGAATAATACAATAATGAGATGACTTTTGACGCCGCATTTTTTAGAGCTTTTCGAGAGCTGCAGGTCAAATCTTCGATGATTAAATTCATTGAGAATCACATGAAAGCACGGAAAATCGAAGACAATTGATTAATAAAAAAAAAGAAGTAACGCGTCGAAATATCTCGAAAATAAAAATGAATTACACTCTTTTTAATTAAAATCGTTAAAAAAGAGCCACCTTTTAATTGTAAAAAGTGTAGATAAAATATAAAGTATATTACTTTTCCTCACTAGAACTCGCGATAGCAAAACGACTAAGTCGCTCGTGAGGATAAACTGCCAAGATTGATCCTGGCAATCTCAGTCTTCAAAAATCAGATTGAGACGAGAGTAGCAAATCACTCGAGTATAAATATATTAAGCTATGAGCTATCCAAGCTATTGCTTATACAATCAGACATTTTTCGAACCAGTAACGCAATGGCTGATTCGAAAACATTTCTACTGTATACGTGTGCTAAAATATTCTGATGACATCGGTTCGCCTTTGGTACTCAAATCCAAAGTCGGTGTCTAAAGTCGTTTCTTCCTTAAATCTGCTGAATCAGAATTCTCTATCTTACAGTTGATTGGGGTGTGATATATGAAAAGAACACATATATAAGTACTACGAAATGACAGAAGAATGGAATTAAAGATAAGGTAAAACGCGACAGGAGATTTTTCTTCTCGTCACTTGTCCTGTAATTTAAGAGTTCCTCTATATATCTATTCGAGGTCGATATTGTAACCTTAAAGGTGGGTCCCGGAACCTCCATCTTGTTACGTACACGAACTTCAACGTGTGGTCTTTCCCTAGGAGCTCGTCATTGCACAAAATATCAATCTAGAAATTAAAAACACAAATTATTATTGTAAGTTTTCTCTAGAGTAAGATTGAAATTTTTCTTGGCGAGGATCTCCAAGTTTTTAGTTAAAAGAAGAGCGTGAAAGTCTTCCACATTAAAATGAACAATTAATAATTTAATAATAATAGTTCCGAGGGGTTGATCACTCTTGAAGTCTGATGTACAAGGTTTCGTGAAATCTTTGAAACTTTTGAAATTTTTGAGATATTTTGCAATCTTTTGAAATCTTAAAAATCTTTGCGAAATCGTTTAAATATTTTGAAATCTTTGCACGTTTTAAAATCTTTGTAATATTTCTGAAAACATTTAAATCTTCTGAAATCTTTTTTCAATAATTGAAATCTTTTAAAAAGTTTGAAATCTTTGTAAAATCATTGAAATCGCTGAAATATTTTAGAATCTTTGCAATCTTTACAATTCTTGTGAAATCTTTGAAACCTTCTCAAATCTTTTGAAATCTGTGAAATCTTTTGAAGTATTTCGGAATTTTTTGAAGAAATTGTAAAATGTTTGAAATCTTTGTGATATCTTTTAGAATCTTTGAAATCTTTTGGAACTTTGCGAAATCTTTAAAATATTTCAGAAATATTTGCAAAATGTTTGTGATGTCTGAAATCCTTGGAAACTTCGCGAATATTTTGGAATATTTGTGAAACCTTTGCAAAAGGGCATTTTTGAAACCTTTATGAAATATTTCTGAAATCTTTGAAATCTTTTGAAGTCATTGTAAAATCTTTGAAATCTTTGTGAAATTTTTTGGAATCCTTGAAATCTTGAGAAACTTTGTGAAATATTTTGAAATTTTGTAATCTTTTGTTATCATAAAAATCTTTGTGAAATCTTTGAAACCTTTGCGAATTCTTTGAAATATTTCTAAAATCTTTGTGAAATCATTGAAATCGTTAAAATCTTTAAAACATTTTAAAATCTTTATGAAATTTTGAAATCTTCTGAAAGCTTTGTCAAATTTTTGAAATCTTTTGTAATTATTAACATCTTTGTGAAATCTTAGAAATTTTTGCAAAATCTTTGAAATCTTCTGAATTATTTGAGAAAACTTTGCGAAATCTTTGAAATATTTCTGAAATCTTTGAAAGTTATTGTAAAATCTTTGTGAATCTTTGAAATCCGTAGGAACTTTGCGAAAACTTTGCAATATTTACAAAAGCTTTGAAATATTTTGAAATCTTTTGAAACCTTTGCGAAAATTTAAAAATCTTTGTGAAATCTATTAAATATTTCTAAAATATTTAAAATCTTTTGAAGTCATCGTGAAATCTTATAAATCTTTTGGAATCCTTGAAATCTTTAGAAACTTTGGGAAACCTTTGAAATATTTCTGAAATATTTGCAAAATCTTTGAAACCTTTGAAATCTGAAATCTTTTGAAATCTCTGAAATCTTTGCGAAAATTTTAAAATCTTTGTGAAATCTTCGAAACCCTTGCGAAATCTTTGAAATATGTATATCTGAAATCTTCTGAAATATTTTTGAAACCTTTGAAAACTGTGAAATTTTTGGAAATGGTTGAAATACTTCTGAAATCTTTTAAAACATTTTATCTTTGAAATCTTTGTTAAACCTATGCGAGATCTTTGAAACTTTTGCGAAATCTTCTGAAATCTTTGTGAAATTTTTTAAATCTTTTATAATCATTCAAATTTTTGTGAAATCTTAGAAATTTTTGAAATCTTTTGAATTATTTGGGAAACCTTTGCGAAATCTTTGAAATATTTCTGAAATCTTTTAAAGTTATTGTAAAATCTTTAAAATATTTGTAAATCTTTGAAATCTGTAGGAACTTTGCAAAAACTTTGAAATATTTACAAAATCTTTGACATATTTTGAAAGGGTCCATATCATCTCACATGCGGCAAGTCTCTCTGCGGCAAGTCACACCTGCGGCATCTCTACCTAGCGGCATCTCTCACCAGTGGAAAGGGGACCAATATTATTTCTGTTGCTAGTCACAGGGGTGCCTTCCCGCCCCCACGAGACGTTGGAAAAGGGGTAGGGGTTTGACCAACATTATTTCTTTGGCCAGTCACAGGGGTGCGGTGAGAGATGCCGCAAAAATGTCAATTTTACTGTGAAAAATGCCGCGCGGGAGAGAAGCCGCTAGATAGAGATGCCGCAGTTGTGACATGCCGCAGAGAGACTTGCCGCATGTGAGATGATATGTCCCCTTTTGAAACCTTTGCGAAAATGTAAAAATATTTGTAAAATTTTTGAAATATATTTTAAATCTTTAAAACTTTGCGAAATCTTTGAAACATTTCCAAAATCTTTGAAATCTTCTGAAATCTTTGATATAATTGCAAAATCTTTGTGAAATCTATTAAATATTTCTAAAATATTTAAAATCTTTTGAAGTCATCGTAAAATTTCAGAAATCTTTTGGAATCCTTGAAATCTTTAGAAACTTTGGGAAATCTTTGAAATATTTCTGAAATATTTGCAAAATCTTTGTAATCTGAAATCTTTTAAAATCTCTGAAATCGTTGCGAAAATTTTAAAATCTTTGTGAAATTTTTGAAGTTTTTTTTTTAAATCTTTGAAACCGTTGCGAAATCTTTGAAATATGTGTATCTGAAATCTGTCAAATTTTTGCGAAATGGTTGAAATATTTCTGAAATCTTTTAAAATATTTTATCTTTGAAATCTTTGAAACTTTTCCGAAATCTTAGAAATATTTTGAAGTAATTGGAAAATCTTTGTGAAATCGTTTGAAACATTGCGGAATCTTTTGAAATTTCTCAAATCTTTGCAAATTTTTTAAAATTTTTGTGAGATATTTGAAATATTTTTAAAAATTTTGAAATATTTTGGAAACTTTGCAATTTTTTTTTAATCTTTGAAACCTTTGCAAAAATTTTGAAGTATATCTGACATTTTTTAAATCTTCTGAAATCTTTTTAAATCTTTGTGAAATCTATGAAATTTTTGTGAAATCCTTGAAACATTTCTGAAATACTTTGCAACATTTTATCTTTGAACTCTTCTGTAAATCTTTTGGAGTCATTGTAAAACCTTTGAAATCTTTGTGAAATTATTTAAAATTTTGAAATCTGATGCACACTCAAAAACGGAGTAGTCAACCCCTTGTTGTCCTGATGATAAAAATTCCAATATTTCTAAAAGTTACGAAATTTGTAGAAGTCAACCTTACAACATTTAAATTTTCTTTCAGATTCCAATTGGAAACTAAAACTCTCAAATTTGAAAAGCTTTAAATTTTCTCAAATAATGTAACTTTTTTAACACACAAATGTCTAAAAAAATAACGAGTCGTGACTTTATCATTATTATTATGTTTCATGGAAGGAAGTTAATTTTGTTTTTGTTTTTTGTCAGCATTTTATCTCATCGTGAAGCTGACCGTTGAAATAACATGTCAGTAATGTTTCTGGTTAAGATTTGCTGATGAAAAAAGTTACTCTTCCCTTCACGTTGAAAGACGAAAATAAAATATTTGTTTTCAAATCTTGATGTAAATTGTAAATGCTTTAAATTTACAATTGCTTGCCATTTATGACTCAAAAATGTAAAAATTTAACTATGTAGTTACAACCTTGAACACTTTAAAGTTTTTAATTAATTTCCAAACGCTTTAAAGTTGAAATTAATCAGTTTTAAACCACTGAATTTAATAAGAATACAGAAAAAAGCTTTCTTTTTTACGTTAATTGTAATTTCAAATAGTACTTACATCACGATACTTTTCCATTCCATTTAGAACTTTTTTCGCTATAAATTTCTTTAGATGAGTAATAGTAGCTTGTGCTGAACATCTGATAAATCTTCGTCTCAGAGTCTTCAAGCTTGCATTTATGCATTCCAGACATACATTGACCTGGGAATAAATAAATTCAATTTAGTTTCGCAAAGTGCTTATTAATTGACAAAAAAGAAGCTTGAAAGTACATACTTGTTCATCCGCTCTATGATAATCAGCTTCAGCATGTGTATCTGCCGCGGATTTTTCTTCTTCCATTTCACCAGAATTTGGCAAAATGTCTTTGGGACAAGGCAAGCCTCGAGCTCTGTAGAATTCTCTTTCTCTTTTGATCTCATCTGCAAAAAGCAGATTTAAATTGGAGTTCAAATTTAAATTAATCAGGGTGTCCAGTGCAGACCTACGATAAAATTCTCGCAGGCTTTTTGAAAAATCCCATACAAATCTGTTTTAAACATTTTTTTCTTATATACGTGATTTTCGTGACAAATTATTGTATTCCAAAAAAAAAGGGTTGATAATATACACAAAATAAGTATACGAATATTGTATATTGTAGGTATATTTAAACTCGATAGTTCAACTCTTATCCTCCGTCTTTTGTTAGCAAATTAAATTAACTCATAATAATAATAATTCCTGTTTAACAGACCCCCGTTCTTAACAAAAACTTAAAAAATGCCACTTGATACCTTCAACTTCATAACTTTTTTCGAGTATTCTCATAAGTTGAAATTCTGAGGTATTTAAAATATTGTTTAACAATAGTTTTAAAAAATTATTTAAATAAACTGAAAATTATATATGGAACACTGCCTTCTTTTGCGCTTTTCAGGCCTTGGGATTGTCAATTTCGTTTATGGTGATTTCTTTTTTCTATTGTTTTTCTTTCATCAGTACGAAGTTTCAAAATATATTTAAAAAATTTGTCAGGTTATAGCTAGAAAAAAATTATTCAGAAACCCATAAAAATGACTATATGGAAAATATGTTTTCTTTCCGTTTTTGATTTGCTTAGACTTGTCAATTTATTCTAGCGTATAATAAGTAATACAATTTTTTAGTTGTCCAAAATATCTTTGTAAGCTGAGCTGAATAAATATATTTTTTTAATTCATACATCTCTGTAAAATAAAAATGTGCTGCCCTTACATTTTTTATTCTCTAGACATATCCAATTTTTTTAGCGAATTTTTATCAAAAAAAGTCTTAAATGTATTTAAAACGTCTTTTATGGTGCCGTGTACACAAATAATTTTTTGGAAGGACTTCTAACCCCCCGAAAAAATAAAAAAATTAATTATGAAAATAACTATAAAATGATGAAAATAATCATTTTCTCAGGAACAACTAAATAAACATCGTATTTTTTCAATAATTTCTTTCCTTTTAGTTTCAATTTCTGTTGCCAAAACTTCCCCTTTTTATTATGAAACTTACGTTTTATGTCTCTGAATCATTTGAACATTCCCAAGCAGGGTGGCCAACAAACTTCATTTTCAAAATGCCTGACTTTTCCCTGACTATTAATATTTCAAGACCAAAATTTTAATCTTGTAACATTTGTAATATAGAATCTTTTATAAATGGAATAAAACAATTTTAAATTTAAATTCCTAAATTTTGATTTTATTCTTCTGAGGGCTGTCACAGCAAAATTTTTTTTTTTTTTAAATGACTAAAAGTTACTAATGTGCATTAATAATGCCAATCATTTTCTTTTGAATTTAAAAGAATTCAAAAGAACTTGATTCATAAGACTTCAAAATAATTCAAGTTAAGTTCAAAAGAATTGGACTTTTTTTAAACTCTAATTTTAAGGAAGTAAAGGGAAATGAGAAGAATTCAACGAAATTCATAAAAATCAAGGTGAATTAAAAAAAAATCTCGAAGTGAATTGAAAGAAATTAAGAATCATGAAAAAATTCAGTAAATCTGAAATGAGTTTAGAAAAATTCAAGGGAATTCAAAAGAATTGTATGAAATGCCTAAGAATTCAAGGTGAGTTTAAAAGACTGCAATATGAATAAATCAAATTTTTTTTTAAAAATCCATTAAATGGCGTAGAATTTACTGAATCTAGAAGAATTCACGCGAATTAAAAAAATGCAAGAGAATTTCAAAGAATTCAAAAGAATTTAAAAGAATTTAGCATAAATTAATAAGAATTCAGGATGAATTCCAAGTGAATTCAAATGAATTGCAAAGAATATTTGAAAATCTCTTTAAATCTTTGAAGCCCTACGAAATCCCTCCCTACTTGTGAATAAATCCTTTGAAATTCATTAAAATATTATAAAATTCCGTGAAATTCCATAAAATCTGATATTTCTTGAAATCCCGGGGAAAATTTATTAAAATCCCTTATCAATACCCTAAAATATTTTACATCATTTGAAATCCCATTAAATTACATAAATCAATGGAAAATTAATTGGAATCTTTTAAAATACCCTAAAATATTTAAAATCCTTTGAAATCCCATTACATTACAGAAATCAATTACAAATTCCTTGAAATCTTTTAAAATGCCCTAAAATATTTAAAATCCTTTGAAATCTTTTCAAATCCCTTGAAACTTCTTAGAGTTCTTGGGATTTTTAAAAATGCTCTAAAATCCTTTGAAATCCCTTCCAATTATTGAAATCTATTCAAAATGTCTTGGAATCTTTTCAAATACTCTAATCTAAAAGATTTCAAGAAAATTCAGAAATAGGTGATAAAATTCAAGTAAATTTATAGGAATTTAATGGAAAAGAAAAGAATGCGATGAAATTCATAAAAAGACAAGGTGAATTATTAAAAAATTCGAATGAATTCGAAAAATCCTAACTATGCCACTGATTTCAGTAAAATTGGACTGAATTTAGAAAAATTCAAGGGAAATCAAAAGGATTTGATAAAATGCCTAAGAATTTAGGGTGAGTTTTAAATAATTAATACAAATACATTTTTTATCCATTTAATTGAGAATTTAGAAGAATTTGAATTTACAAGTGAATTTGGAAGAATTCAAGTGAATTAAACAGAATTCAGCAAGAGTTAAAAAATCAAAAGAATTTCAAAGAATTCAACTTTTTTTAAAAAGAATTCAGGATGAATTGATAAGAATTCAAGGTGGATTCCAAATGAATGTAAATGAGTTGAAAAAATTCAAAAAATACCAAATATTCCACTGAATACTGAAAAAAATTGTACTCCGTTTAGAAGAATTCGAATAAAAAAAATGTCCATCTAATTGAGTAATTTGGGAATAAACAGAAATTAGGGTGAATTTAACAGAATTTAAGTGAAATGAAAAAAACCAACGAATGACATAAAATTCGAGTGAATTTAGAGAAATTAGAAGAATTTGATGGAATTCATTCAAAATCAAGGTGAATTAAACAAATTTCAAGTGAATGGAAAACAAATAAATTTTTGTTATATCATTGCATTAATTAAAATTGGAATAAATTGTGAAACATACGAGGGAATTCAAAATAATTTAAAATAATTATGGATAAATTAATAAGAATGCAGAGTGAATTCAAATGAATTGAAAAAAATTCGAAAAATCCAAAACATTCCATTTATTTCAGTGAAATTGGAGTGAATTTCGAAGAATTCAAGAGAACTCAAGACAATTCTATGAAACCCATACGAGATCAAGATATTAAAAAATAAATAAATTAATTAAAAATAATTCAATTGAATAGAACAAAATTGTTGTAATCCAAAAAATTCCATTGAATTCTGGTAAAAAGAAAGAAAAGCCATAAGAATTCAAAATTAATTTGAAAGTCTTCAGGGTGAATTAAAAAAATGTTAAATCCAAAAAAGATCCTTTGAATTCAGTGGATTTCAACAGAATTTCAAAGAATTCAGGTTGAATTCAAAATAATTAAAAGGAATTTTTTTTAAATCAATAAAATTGAGAAATCCTTGTGTTTTCTGTTTTAATTTATTTAAAGAAGTGACTAAAGTGATCTTTCCCTTTTAAAAAAGTGATTGCAGTGACTTTGTCTTAAAAGTGACTAAAAAATGATTTGAGAAAAAAAGTTTATAAAAGTCACTGTGTGGCATCCCTGATTATTCTTGACAGTTACTTAATAGTAATAGTCCTTAATAGTCCTTCTTACAGAAATTCCCTGACTTTTGCCATTTTTCCTGAAATCCCTGACTTTTCCAGATTTTCCCTGACCTCCGCTCCGGGCACCCCTCAAGCCATGTTGTACTTTTTGGTAGAAAATTTAGTGGAAAAATACGTTGATTGAAAAAATAAAGAAAGTTTCCATCCTGTTTTCTGTTTGAAACATAAAAAAAATTCCCGCTTCAAAAATAAAATCCCGTACAATTCCCGCTTTTCCCGCACGCTGGACACGTTAATCTACATCAGTTGAGCTTTTTTGATGCGACTTACTTTCTTGAAGATCAGGAACCAGCTTGTAAACAATATCTTGCATCGTTCTGTCGAAACTGATATATTGCAGAGGATGCGATTGGTGAATAACTATTTGGCATGTTGGGCAAGTGTGTTTTTCTTCCAGATGCTTGACCAAACAACTCTTGCAGAAGGTGTGTAGGCACTCGGTCACAGTGGTTGCGTCGATTAAATACCCGCGACATATTTTGCAGGTTATATGACTATTTAAGGTTTTTAGCTTAATCCGTCGCTCCATAGCACCGGTGAGCACCATTTAAACGGCAGAAGTTACCACCTGGAAAAGAAATAAAATCGGTTGAAACATGAACTTGGCTGTTGTCATTAAGGTAGTTGTGCCGAAAATCATATCTCTGAAAAAAATAATACATCTATCATTTTAAGAATCAAAATAATTATTTCAAATCAAAATAATTATTATTTTGAATTAAAAAAATGTATTTTCAAAAAACAATGAGTTTGACAATGTTTTTTGCAATGGGGGAGTTTACCATTGACCAGAGTGCGCGATCTGTTCGGGTCCGAGTACTGCGAAAATTTAAATTTAATAAATCAAAAATAGCTTTTGTTTTATACAAATTATTGATAAAAGTTTATAGTTCATTTGTAACATAAAGCAAAAGAGTAAGTCATTCAGTTTGAAGAGAAAAAATTTAATATTTTAATTACTGGCCTTTTTTTCTTGCGTAGTTCTGAATTTTACAAACATAACATGATTGTCTACTAAAAAAATTAAAAGTACGTCTTTTGATAAAATTCTCTATTTTTTTTTAGCAAATAGTAGAATTTTCAACTAATAAAGATAAATTTTGAACCAAAAATGAAATAGTTAAATTTTCAACCGAAATGATGACTTTTCAAACAAGAAGATTAAGTTTCTACTAGAAAGACAAATTTTCAACAAAATACATAAATTTCCAACTAAATATTTGAAGTTCAAACTGAAAAAGGTAAATTTTCTACTAAAAGAAAACGAATTTCCAACAAAATTGTTAAATTTTAAACTAAAAAAGAAAACATTTTCTACCAAAAATGGAATAGTCGAATTTTCAGCCATACAGATGAATTTTCAACTAAAGTAATGAATCTTCAACCAAAAAAATTACTTTTTAACGAAGTAGTTTAATTTTAATCCCAAAAGATGAATTTTCACTAAAAAATGGAATAGCTGATATTCCAACCAAAAAAGATTTTAATATTGAATACAAAACAATTGAATTTAAATAAAAAAGACCAAAAAAATATTCAATAAAATAGTTAAATTTTAATCAAAAGAAATGAATTTTCAACTAAAAAAAATGTGTAACCAAAAATGAAACAGTTCACTTTTCAGTTCAAAAAATATTTTGAACCAAGAAAAAGGAGGTTTAAACGAGATACTTATATTTTCAACTAAAAAATTAATTTTTAACAAAGTAGTTACATTTTTAACCAAAGAAATTAATTTTTAACCAAAATAAAGGAACTTGCAAACAAGAATAATAATTTTCTAAAAAAAAGTCAATTTTCAACCAAAAATGGAATAGTGAAATTTTCAGATAAAACAAATTAAATTTCCAACAATGAATCTTCAACCAAAAAAATTACTTTTTAAAAAGTAGTTTAATTTTAATCCCAAAAAGATGAATTTTCAACCAAAAATGGAATAGCTGATATTCCGACCAAAAAAAGATTTTAATATTAAATACAAAACATTGAATTTAAACAAAAAATACGAATTTTAAATGAAATACATACCTAATTTTTAAGTTCAAAAATTAATTTTCAACAACAAAAAAACAACAAATTTTCAATAAAATAGTTAAACTTTAATCACAAGAAATGAATTTTCAACTAAAAAAAACTTGTAACCAAAAATAAAATAGTTTGCTTTTCAGTTAAAAAAATAATTTTTATCCGAGAAAAAGGAGCTTTAAACGAGATACTTAAATTTTCAACCAAATATAATGATTCTTCAACCAAACAGATGAATTTTCAAACAATAATATTAATTTTCTACCAAAAAGTTGAGTTTTCAACTAAAAAAATAATTTTTAACAAAAAAACATATTTTTAACAAAGTATCTACATTTTTAAACAAAGAAATGAATTTTTAACCAAAATAAAGGAACTTGCAAACAAGAAGAATAATTTTCTGAAAAAAGTCAATTTTCAAACACATAGTTGAATTTTCAACTAAAAAGATAAATTTTCAAGAAAAGAAAAACGAATTTTTCAAAAATTTGTTAAATTTTCAACCGAAAACTAAAAGAGGCGAATTTTTAACCAAAAACGGACAAGTTTAATTTTCAGTTAATCAATTTTTAACGAAAAAAACTGATTTTCATCAAAATAGTTTATTTTAAACCAAAGAGACGAATCTTTATTCGTAATTTTTCAAATAGAAAAGATCAGTTTCAACCGATAAAATTGTAATCAAAAACAGTTGAATTCAATCAAACGAAAGAAGGCAACTTTTCTCCAAAACAGTTGGTTTTTTTAGTTTTGAAATATGGTTGTTTTGAGCTTTCACTATAAAAAAAAATAAAACTTTGAAAACGTGTACTTTGAAATGTTCTTTCAGTAAACAATAATGTTATGTTTGTGAAATTCAAGACTATGCAAGAAAAACTGACCGTATTTAAAATATTACATCTTTTCGCTTGAAACTGAATATCGTTTCTTACCAATTTTTTAAAAATTGTTGAATTTTAATAAATGATGACCTTTTTCGGAGAAAATTTTTTCTAGAAATCTACTGTTTTCAATATTTAAAGTCAATTTTTCTAAGGCTAAAATTGTAAAAGCCTTTTTTTTTAACAAATAAATGTATTTAAAGAATATGATTTATTTTCTAAATTAAAAATAATAGAGTTATAGGGAATGTTTTCCCCGGAGAAATAAGCTATAATTGATTAAAATTTAACCTTTTTTCTTCAATTGGTAAGAAGCGACAATAAGAAAAAATTCAATTACAAAAAATACTGTTAAAATAATTCTTTTTCGTAAGTTTTAAACATTTTCATAAAAAAATGTTATTTCTTTCATAAGAAATGACTGAGAATATTTTTTCAATTCTTAAAACCATAGAAAACTATGTTTTCAGAGACCTGATTTTCAGCCGAACAACTACCTTAATGTGAATAAAATGAGCCTTGGGGAAAATTGTAATAGTCTACGAAAATCAAGCCGGTTTCATGTACAGTTCGATTTTTTTTTTTATTTCGAAAAATCCAATGTTCCAAGCGTGTCTAATTTTGTACTGAAAATTCGAATAAAGGACTGCACACCTCTATTTTCAATTATTGCAGCCATTAAAAAATGCAGCCGTTTGTCAAAAAAGAGCCTAACTACTGAAATACCAATTTTGAGAAAAATAAAATAGAATAAAAACAAACATGAATTAATCATTACATGGATACTTTAATATCAGGCTAATAAACTCTTGATTTTCCTGAACCCTTTTTTGATTTTATAACTGTAAAGGAAAATTTAAATAATAGATAAATTCCTTTATCTTATTTTAGCCTTTTTCATTAGTGAAGTTCATCGAAATTGTTGGCTTTTATGAAATTTATATTCGTTTCTGACAATGAGATAACAGTTCATGATTTAGCTTGTAGGACCGATAGAGGTAGAAATGATAACGTAATTAGCATGATAAAGAGAAATATTCGAATGAAAAACAAATTAGTTTTCAACTTTTTTTATTACAACTGAAATGCTTTTAGAAAAGTCCAATTTGTAATTGTGTCATCTGGTCTTTTGATCTGAATTTTTCCTATATAAAGCACCTTTTATTACATTTTTTTAGGAATGAAGGAAGATATATTTTCCTGGAATATCTGTTGCCTTTTCGAAAACTTTACATTTGTATTATTTTTAATGATAAATTATGACAGGGTAATTGAGGAGTAAGTGAACAAAACTTAATAAATCCACTCGAGTTCCTTTCTCAATATTTAGAGATATATTGTAGCTTGAAATACACTGGAAAAATTATTTTTCGCCAACTTAAGTTTGATAATCGAATTGGTGATATTCCAAACATAAAGAAACAATCATTATTTCAATTTGGTAAAAAAAATGAATTTATCACAGTTTGTTCGCTTATTCCTCAATTAAAAATCTGACTCAAGGTAAGTGTGATATCTGTTTTTAGTTTTTTCTTTTTTATTGTGAAATACAAAAATCTGTCGAGAGCTCGAGGTTAGTTGAAGAGGTAAGTACATGATGATAAATGGTAAATAACATTTTACTATATATAATTTTACAAGGTAAAAAAAATTTAATCAATTTAGAGAAGATACAATTAAAAAAAATATAAGTTTTTCAATATCAATGAACCTTCATACCAAATTCAAATTATTATTTTTTTTTTCATTATTATTCTTGTGAATTACAAAAAATTTAAAGCAAATTTACATTATAAGAAACAGTGGACTCATTACGAAAGTTAGGAAAATACAATCCTTCTCTAAAAAATAGGTGTGTCAGGAAAATCTCGAAAGCATTGTCGCTTTTCCTCAATGCCGATTGGGTAATTTGAAAAACTCGAAGGAAAGAATGTTGCCAAATTTAAACACATAATTAAGAATTGGGTTTTCAGTTGAAGGGCAGTGACAATGTCACATTTTTATGCATAATAAAACTGACAAAAATTTATGATTAGTAATGTAAATTTTTATTATTTAACGAAAGCCAGACATATTCAGCAGAATTAAGTTAAAAAGAATTCAGTGAACTTAAAATTTATTTTTGACATGAGCAAAAGTAACTTTATTCTCAAATATAAATAAATTTAATTTAAGTTTTTCTTCTTCAATTAAAAATGGGACCTCCTTTTTTACCTTTTGAACCTTTGACGTGACAAATTTTACTTTAAAGTCGACTTTTCAGATGCTTTCCATATTTTCGGAGATGAATATCTCTTGAAGAGATAAAAATTTCTCAAAAATCGCTGTTTTGAGGTTCGGCATTTGGTTACGACTAAGTTCAAGTTGGTGTTCGTTATTCAGAAACGCTTCAAATTTTGAAGTACTTTGTTAATTTAATTTTCTTTACAAAAAATTTCATTATTTTCAAACCTAATGATCAAATTGTTTAATTAATGACTTCTGTAAATTTAATTCTCGAAGCTTAAAAATGCTGAACGTTTTAAATAATTTATTTATCATTTAATCAGTAAGATTACGATTAATGTCATTTTTTTGGTAAGAAAATGAAGTACAAGAAATATTTCAAAAAACAAATTTAGCGGTATCGAGTAATAAAATGTGCAATATCAGGGTTGATACGAAATCCGAATTTCGAAATTACCTGACTTTCCCTGAACAATTTTTCATTTCCCCTGACCGTTATAAATATATTTTGAACAAAAAATTGAAGATTTACATTTTCAGTTAAAATAATCAATTTTCAATCAAAGTGATAGTAAAGAAAATGAATTCCCAACAAAAAGTTTAATAGTTGATATTTCAACCAAAAAATATTTTAATTTTCAATAAAAAACAGAACTAAACCAAAAAATACGAATTTTCAACAAATTATTTGAATCCTTAACCAAAACAGACTAATTTTGACATCAAAAAGAGACATTTTCAAAAAATGAGTTGACTTTTCAACCAAGAACGATTTTTCAGTCAATAAAGAAAAAAAGTTCATTCAAAATGTTGAGTTTTCAATCCAAAAAGACGAATTTTCGACAAAAGTTAACGTTAGAACACAAAAATATGCATTTTCTGCCAAAATAATTGGACTTTTAACATAAAAAGGACAAGTTTTCAACATAATAAGTGATTTTTCAACTAAAAAATATCAATTTTCCAGAAAAAATGGAATAGCTAGATTTTTAGTACAAAAATCATTTTAAAAAAGACGAATTTTCAACATGATAGTTAAATCTTTAACCAAAGAAATGATTTTTTAACTAAAATAATGAATCTTCAACCAAGAAAATGAATTTTTAACCAAATAGTTAAAAATTTTCAAACCAAAAGATGAATTTTCTACAAAAAAGACACATTTTCAACAAAACAGTTAAATTCTGTACAAAAAAAAGGGTTTTCAACTAAAATGGTCAATCATCCACCAAAATAAGAAATTTCTAACAAAGTAGTTCCACTTTCAACTAAATACATAGTTGAATTTTGAACAAAAAAAGGTTTTTCATTTGCGATTTACGAATAGCGAAAATCTTGAAAATTTAATCAAATCGTTATATTAGTAGCCTGGAAAAATATGGAAAAACTCTAAAGTGCAAGTTTTTAAATGAAATTTGTCATATTGCGAGATCAATATGTAAAGAGAAGCTCAAATTTTCAATAGAACTAGAAAAAATTAACCGTTTGTGCTAAGTTTTGTTTTTCAGAATTATTATTTGAATGTAAATAATGGAATAAAAACATAGAAAAATTGTTATTTTTCAATTATTGTAAAAATACAATTTTGACTGTAATTTAACAATAAAGTTACTTGTGCTCATGCCAAATATAAATTGAAATACTGTTGTAAACTTGTATGCGTCTGTCTTGATTAAATGAAATGTTCCATTATAGATCTTGAATTTGTCTCAGTATCATCATGCACATAAATGTTACATTTCTCTTACTCTTGATATTAAAAAATTAAATTTTGATATAAAAATAAAATAATTTAATAAACTGACGTGACAAATATGACCAGAAAACGTGTTAAATGGAATCTTATAGAAAATTCGAATCAAATTCAAATAGTCGAATTTAATTCTACCTTGATGAATAGTTCATCCGGAAATAAGTTGAATATGTATTTTTTATGTTTTTTAAATGTTAAAAAAAATAATTGTATATAAAATAAAATAAATACAGGAATTTTCAACCAAATATTTTTATTTTTAATAGAATTTTTAACCTAATAATTGAATCTTCGACCAAAAAGTTAAATTTTCTACCAAAAAAAAAGACAAATTTTCAACAAAACAGATGAATTTTCAACCAAAAAAGAATAGTTTAATTTTTTGTTAAAGAAATAAGTTTCTAATCAAGTAAAATAAGGTTCAAACCAAACAAATGAATTTTGTACCAAAAAGATTAAATGTCTATAACAAAAATTCGACAAAAAATTTAGTTCCATTTTTAGTAAAAAAAAAATATTAATTTTCAATTTAAAAAAAAACTAATTTTCAACCAAAGAAATGAAATTTCAATTTCAAATTTTAATTTTTAATGGATTTTTGAACCTATAAGTTGAATTTTCAACTCAAGAAGATAAAAGTTCAACCAAACATGAAGTACTTAATTTCCCTATTAAAAAAATAATAAAAAGAAAAATGTTAACAAAATAATTAAATTTTGAACAGAAAAAACAAGATTTTTCAACTAAAATGATGAATCATCAACCAGAAAAATTAATTTTTAACAAAGTAGGTCCACTTTCAACTGAGTAATTGAATTTTGAACCAAAAAAAAATTTCCATTCGCTATTCATGATTAGCGAAAATCTTGGATATGTAATCAAATAGTTATATTAGAAAAAAATCCTGGGACCAAAGTCAAATTGACAGGATGATTCGAGCAAGAACTGATTTAAGTACCCTGTAAATTCTATATTTTTCTGTTTTTCTTTCAGGATTAATACGTAAAAAGAAGCTCAAAGTTTTAATAGAACTAGCAAAAATTAACCGTTTCTGCTAAATTTCATCATTAACATAAATGTCACATTTTTCTTACTCTTGAAATTTAAAAATAAAATATTGACATGAAAACAAAATAATGTAATACATTTATGTGAAAAATATGTCTAGAAAACGAATCAAATTCAAATGGTCGAATTTAATTCTACCTTGATGAATATTTCAACCGGAAATACCTTGAAAATGTATGTTTTACGTTTTGTAAATGTTAAAAAAATATTAAAGGTACGGTGTCAGATTATTAGGCACATGGAGAGGCATATTTTGTTAATGAGAAAAATAATCTGCTAATTTTAAATTAAAGAACTGTAAAAAAATGAAAATATGGAGTTATTCATATTGAATTTACTCAAACTTTGTCGCTATAATGAAGAAACTTCTGTAAATCATATATAACGTTCTCAAATTACATAAAATTTTGTATAAAATCTATAACAAAATGTTGGAAAATGAACCGAGTTTGCTTGTCTAAACCTAAACCAAAGGTAATTAGTGCACGCGTATCGCGCATAATTTTCTAGTCTTGTAAATTTTAGATCTTTTTACACGTATCACACTTACCCGTGTTGACGGAAGATCTGAAATCGCTGACACACTACCAAAGAAAATTGAAAAAATTTCTTCACGCAAGTTTTTGTTCAAATATTTGAAACACCATGTATACTTTTGTAATTTCGTATCACACTTACCTCTATCGACCCTATTTTTTTACTGAAGTGTTTTCTGATATACTTTATTTTTTAATTCTATTAAATTATGGTCCTTTTACGTAGATTTAATTATTTTTCACTTTTGTTTTCGTTTAGATTTACGTTTTTATTGTATTTTAGATTTTAACCTCGGATATGAGCAGACATTTTAAAAATTAGATTCCAATTAGATAGAACTGTGTAATAAATTTTATCAATAATTATACAATATTAATATAACATAATTCAGTATTTTAATTTCAGTTTGATAAAAGCACTACTTATTTTTTGATAAACGGCTTATTTATTTTTAAAAGTTGGACATGGTCACGTCCTTGAGAAAGGTCAGGTTTTACATACTAAAAACTTTAACTTTTAAGGGAATTTTATTTCAAGCGCATTGAAATTCGAAAGGTTTATGTTGGTTAATATTCAGAGTAGCCTTTAACACCGGGTTTCGTGCATTTAATTTTATTTTGAACTCTTTGAATTGTATTTTGAAAGCGCTCTTGAAACCAGTCTTCCAAAATAAGATCAAACATTAAAATGCTATCAATAAATGACTCTTAAAAGCCTTCTATGATTCCAATAGTCAAATAAAAATAACATCAACTTGGAATGAATCACTTTCAAGGATAATTCTCAGTATACTGGGTACTCCGGAGTAGCTGTCAGAGTTGTGCTCCGAAATTTCGAATTGGATATTTTCACTAAAAAGGATATTTCCACGATATTGGTTTACCTCGTGCACTGCTTATGAATTAAATAAATACATTTTCACTTGATAAATTTCACTTTATGTTGGTAGGGTCGACAGGCTTATAAAAAAGTGGGTTATTGTAGCATTCTAACCTCAATAGGGATGGCTACACTTTGTTAAATTATTCACTTGCTTCGCTGGCTCCTCACTGATCCAATTATGTATGCACAGGGCATCTCTTTTTCCTTTCGCGGCACATGTGGTTTATATAAAAGAAAAGGATTTTAACAAAACTTCTGTAAAAGGTGTAAAAACAAGCTCCTATATTGTAAATGTGGCTGATGACAACGATGACAACGATGACAACAAAACGGAGTAGGGACTGACTACAGCGCCATAGGCGACGAGTACGGAAACTCAAAGACACGCTGCAGCGGGGAAAAAAATTTTTTTTTTGGTTCAAAATAACCAAAGATAATAATATATAATATTGATCGATTTTGACAAAAAAAATTTTTAAAAAAACCTGATAAGATTTTCAAAAGAGTTTTTGAGCCTGATTTTCAAATTAGGCTTTCAATTTTTTTATAAATAAACAAATATGACGAAAAAAATTACCATTTTTTCTGTTTGACGTTCGTGGTGCTCGTCAATAAGACGTTGAAAATGTCTCAATATTATATGATAAACAAAAAAAATTTTCATAAACAAATTATTTGTTGAAAGAATGTTTTCTACGATTATCCACATTTTTACGTTTTTTTAAGTTATATCGCAAGAAATTTGAATGGAAACAATAAAATGATGAACAAATTTCTTCTTGAGATCATTATTGTCAATATTATAAACAAATTTAATAAACATATGCATTAATCAGGCATTTTTCGACAGAAAAATTCGTTTTTTTCGATGTCAATTTTTTAAATTAGGAACTTTATGATAATTTCAGCAAAATTAATAATTTGTTGATTAATTTTATGATTTTTTAAAACAAATTTAATAAACAAATGAACTATTCGGGCATTTATCGGCAGAAAAATTCGTTTTTTTTCAATGCCAGGCCTTTCAGTTGAGAACTTCATGACAATTTCAGCAACATTCATAATTAGTCGATAAATTTCATGATTTTTTTAAACAAATCTGATAAACAAATACATTAATCAGGCATTTGACGACAGAAAAATTCCTTTTTTTCGATGTC
>CAKNYM010053159.1:753112-776776 GCA_932195095.1 Andricus curvator | reverse complement strand
TTTGGGAAAACATTGAAATCTTTGGAAATCTTTGCGAAATATTAAAACAAAAATTTTAATATTTGGTAATATTTGTGAAATTATTAAAATGTTTGGGAAATCAATTAAGTCTTTGTGAAATATTTTTAATCTATCTGAAATCTCTGCGAAGTCTCTGAAATCTATCTGAATTCTTGGTGAAATAATTTAAATCTTTGTGCAATCTTTGAAATCTTTGGGAAATCATTGAAATCTTTGTGATATGTTTTAAATCTTTCCGAAATCTTTGCGAAATATTTGAAATATTTATGAAATCTTTCTGAAATCTTTGGAAAATAATTGAAGTCTGTGAAATATTTTAGATTCATCCGAAATCTTGGCGAAAACTTTGAAATCTTTGTGAAATCATTGAAATCCTTATGAAATCTTTAGGAAATCATATAAATCTTTGGAAATTTTTGAAATATTTTTATATTATTTGATAATATTTGTGAAATTACTGAAATCGTTGAAAAAATCATTGAAGTCTTTTTGAAATATTTTAAGTTTATCCTTATTTTTGGCGAAACCTTTGAAATCTTTGTGAATTCTTTGAAATCTTTAGGAAATCATTAAAATCTCTGGAAAATCATTGAAGCCTTTCTGAAATCTTTGGAAATCTCTGCGAAATATTTGAAATATTTTTTAAATATTTGGTAATATTTGTGAAATTATTGAAATCTTTGAGAAATCATTGAAGTCTGTGTGAATCTTTTAAATATATCCGAAATCTTTGCGAAACCCTTGAAATATTTTTGAAATCTTTGAAAAATCATTGAAATCTTCCTAAAATCTTTGGAAATTTTTGCGAATTATTTGAAATATTTTTATAATACATATTTGATAATATTTGTGAAATTACTGAAATCTTTGTGAAATCTTTGACAAATGATTGAAGTCTTTGTGAAATATTTTAAGTTTATCCGAATTTTTTGCGAAACCTTTGCAACCTTTGAAATCTTTAGGAAATCATTAAAATCTCTGGTAAATCTTTGAAATATTTGGGAATCTTTGAAATATTTTGAAAATATTTGGTAATATTTGTGGAATTATTGAAATCTTTGAGAAATCATTGAAATCTGTGTGAATCTTTTAAATGTATCCGAAATCTTTTAAATCTTTATCTGAAATCTTTGGAAAATCATTAAAATCTTCGTGAAATCTTCAAATCTTTCGGAAATCTTTTCCAAATCATTGAAATCTTTGTGCAATCTTTGAAATCTATCTGAAAAAATTCTGGAATTCCAAATCGTCCGCGCTACGCAAGAAAGTAGCCTATTGGGACCCTAAAATAGTATAATATAATTAATTTGGAACCATTTGGACTATTTTCTAAGTGATAAATTCTATTTAAGTTACCCCTATTTTCCGAAAAAATTCTTGACACTCGTGCGAGAAGATTTTTTTCGGGTATTAAAAAAGTTTCCAGTAACAAAATTGCACTAGGAAAAAAGTCGTAAAGACCCAGGAATCAAAATTGAAAATTAATAATTGAAATTTCGCTGTATTTCCAATTTCGATTTTTTTTTCTACTTTATTTTTGTCACTGGAAAGTTTTCAAGTACCCGAAAAAATTCTTCTCCTATTAACACGAGTATTAAGAATTTTTTCCAACAATAGGGGTAACTTAAGTAGGAATTATCTTTTAGAAAATGGTTATACTTTAAAATCCGCAAAAATTTTGGAAGATTCTTTTGACCTTGAGGGAGGTAGAAAATTTGAAAAACGAAAAAATATAAAACAAATAAGAAATTTTTTTACCATCTTTTTCGAGCGCGGGTAGCCAAGCGGCATGTCTATCGATTCCAAGTTAATTATATTATACTTTTTTAGCCCAATACGCTATTTTGTTGCGTAGCGACGATTTATAATTTCAGAATTTCTTCTATTAAATCCACCCCATTGTACACCGTTTATGAAATCTCGTAGATTTTTTTAAAAATATTGTAAATCCTTAAAAAAAAATTTAATTATGTAAAATTCCTTGAAATCCTTACAATTCCATGGATATTGTACATTATATTTTTATAGTTTCATACCATTAAGCCATTTCCCTTTCCGGGTAGGCGTGACTTGCTTTGAAATCCCTTTAAAAGAATTAAAGAATTAAGCTCCCTAAATCCCTCAGAATCCTTTAAAATTCAATGAAATCCAAAAAATCGCTTATCATCTTCGGAATCTCATAAAAATCTCTCATAATTTTTTTTAAATCCATGGAAAAATCGGTTAAACTCCTTGAAATATTTCGAAATATTACGAGATCCCTTGAAATCCCTTTAAATATTTTTAAATCCATTACAATTTTTTCAAATCTATTAAAATTCCTCGAAATCTGGTAAAATCCTTATAGTACGTGGAAATCTTTCTAAATTCCTTGAAATCTTACGAAATTGTCTAACATCAATTTTCCACATTAATTTTATTTTCAAGGAGATTTTTTTGGTTTCATGATGCCTTCACATCGAATTGATTTTCATAATTTAAACAAAAAATTCGGTAAGACCGTTAACTTGTTTTTCCGTGTCTACTTTAAAATCTGTTAAAATCTTTTAAAATCCTTTGAAATCCCGTGAAATCATCGTAAACCCTTTAAATCTCTTAATACCCGTTAAATTCCCTTGAATTTATTTGAAATATTTTCAAATCTTTTGAAATAATTTCAAACCCCTTCAAATCTTCGAAATACTAGAGGTAATTTCTTCAAACTCTTGAAATCTTTTAAAATTATTTGAAATTTGTGAAACCTCTTGTAATCTTTTTGAACTCTTTAAAATACCCTAAAACTTGTGCAATCCCTTGAAATCTTTCGAAATCTCTAAAAAGCTTTGGAAATCTCGTTATATTCCGTAAAAATATTTTAATCCTTACAATAGTGCATTTTTTTAATCCTTACAATAGTGAGGGGGGTCTAAAATTTCAAAAATCACCCCTACTTAATTAATGGACGTTCCCTTGACGGCTAAATTATAGCATAAAAAATGCTGTTCTTTTTTTAAATACCCTATACTTTTTTTAAATTCTGCACCCACGTGTTTTTTTTCTTTAAGTCCATTTTTCCGGATTTTAAAAATAATATCTAGAGCTCTGTGGATTATTTTTTTCAACTTTTACTTTATTCTTTAAATGTCCTTTAAAATAAGTTTTAAAAATTATCATAAAATTATAAACTTTCGAAGAAGATAAGCTTGAAGGAGCCCCAAATGTTATTGTTAAATTATAGAAGGAAAGAGAAAATAAAATTTCGACTTAATGAGTACAAATTTGATTTATTTGGAGTTTGAACTCGCGATACAATAACTTTACACGGACATGAAGTTCTTTTTTACGTATTGTAGATAAATGCTGTTTTACAGGCTAATTTCTGAGTTTTGATTGCCCTTGGCTTGTTTTTAAATAGTACACAAAATATTATCATTATTTACAATTTCTTAGGACCTAGCCTTACTTCTCCTAATTTCGTCAAGCACTTACGCTTCTTATTGTCCATACAAACGCAGGTTTCTCTTCATTTACGACTGCAAATGGAACAAATTACAGCCTTAACAACAGTAATCTTAAGTTATGTAAAAAAAGATTCATATTACAAATTTTCAATAGTTAATTTACACAGAATAAATTATCTAACACTAAGTATTTTACTTAACTTTCTATTTATACAATTTATATAGAATTCTTAACATTATATCAAGATGTGCTGATTTGACAGTCTGTTTAACAG
This sequence comes from Andricus curvator, assembly GCA_932195095.1. Lineage (NCBI taxonomy): Eukaryota > Metazoa > Arthropoda > Insecta > Hymenoptera > Cynipidae > Andricus > Andricus curvator. The sequence continues at coordinate 773,040 of CAKNYM010053159.1, read as the reverse complement.
TGAAAGTTTCTCTTAATAATTCTCTTTGTACAAAAATAACTGTTAAAAATACAACTTCAAACCTAACGAATTTCATCCAAATGATTTAATTTTAGGAAATAAATAATACTAGTTAAGAGAGATTTCTGTGCGACTGTGGCCCTGAATGCATAGATACAGAGTTACACTGTTACCCAGACGCAGTTTGTGAGTACGTTTACGATTACGTAACTTTTTGGCGAAGTTTGCTGTCTCGAAGCAAGATATTTCCATTCGGTGGACGGGCTATTTACAAATATATAGTCAAGTATCTATTCCTAATTAACGACTCTCTAATTACAGCACCCACTTCGTTTTTCCAATAACGTAAATAATGCACAAAATTAACAATAAATAACCATTGCTATCTCTACTCACGTAGAACCGTCACAAATACTTCTAAAATGTATAATCTATCAATGTACAAAAACTTGAGTATGAATTGACTAGTTACAAACGCAGTATTTCGTCGTCATCGAAAATGGTAACTGCGATTAATTGACGCAATCCCAATTTATTTGTTTTTTTTTTCTCGAAGTCTAATAGAAAAATATTCCCTTCAGTTTAACACTCAGGGCGGTTTAGATTTGTACAAAAACATCCGATAAAACTCTGCAATTTCGTTCTTTACCAGTATTGCCTTTTCATAAAAGATCAAGGCACTTCTTCATGGCACAATGTTAAGTAAAGCACCTACAGAGGGTCATTACTTTTTTTAAATCCTTAAAAAGATTTACCAGTCACCTTCTTCAAGTATTTTCTTTTACTTGCGTAAGTCCTTAAGTTCTATACAATTCTATACAATTCTGGTCAATACTGATTTGTATTATTTGGCGTGTTCGTTACATCAGTCGATTATTAATCAACACCACCTAACATACTTTCCTCCATTCGTATATCTTCCAATGTTCGTTCTTCTATTTCATCGCTTTTTCGATTGGACGTAGCTTTTGTGAGAATATTTTCTCAAGTCAACTTCCTCGAGTCTCATAACAAGTAGGGAAATGTTTCTTGACCATCTTCGTCCTCGTCTTCAGCTTCGCTGGATTCTTGGCTTGATGGGGGTGTGTCGAGTTGCGGGAGACCCAGATCCAAGTATTCCTTAAATAAAAAAAGTAAGTTAAAACCGGCAATTGAAAGAAGAAATTTTTGTATCAGGGTTGCTACGAAATCCCAGTTTCAAAATTCCCTGACTTTTGCCTGACCAATTTTACATTTTCCATGACTGTTCTTCTTTAAGGTATATAAAAACTACAGTCATAACGAATTTTATAAGGGGTCAAACAAATAGTTGAGTTTTCAATTCAAAAAGATTAATTGTGATTTCATTTTCAACTAAAAAAAAGGAATTTTTAACAAAATACTTAAATTTTCTACCAAAGTGATGAATCTTCGATCAAAAATAATGAATTCTCAACAAAAAGTTTAAAATTTCATATTTCCACCAACAAATAATTTTATTTGTTGGATGGATATAATTTGCAGTTAACACAATTAATTTTCAACTAAAAAAAAGGAATTTTTAACAAAATACTTAAATTTTCAACCAAAGTGATGAATCTTCGTTCCAAAATAATGAATTCTCAACAAAAAGTTTAAAATTTCATATTTCCACCAACAAATAATTTTATTTTTTAGAAGGATTAAATTTGCAGTTAAAACAATTAATTTTCAACTAAGAAAAAATGAATTTTTAACAAAATACTTCAATTTTCAACCAAAGTGATGAATCTTCGATCCAAAATAATGAATTCTCAACAAAAAGTTTAAAATTCCATATTTCCACCAGCAAATAATTTTATTTTCAATCAAAGACAGTTGAAATAAACCAAAAAATACACATTTTCATCAAATTAGTTGAATCATCAACCGAAACAGACTGTTGATATTTCCAACAACAAATATTTTAATTTTTAATCCAAAATAGTTGAATTAAACCAAAAAATAAGAATTTTCAACAAATTAGTTTGATTCTCAGCCAAAACAAACTAATTTTCTAAATAGAAAGACGAATTTTTAACAACGGTTGAATTTCTAACCAAAAAAATATTTTTTAGTTAATAAATAAAAAAGAACCTCATCCAAAATGTTGAATTTTCAAGCCAAAAAGGCGATTTTCTTCTAAAGAGTTCCGTTTTCAATCCGAAAATATGAACTTTTAACAAAAAAGTGGAATTTTCAAACCAAAAATATGAATTTTCTACCAAAATAATTAAATTTTCAGCCCAAAAGATGCATTTTTGAGCAAAATAAATGAATGTTCAACTAAAAAAGATCATTTTTTAACAACAAAAAAACATAATAGTTAAATTGACTGTTAGAAAAATAATATTTCAACAAAAGAAACGAATTTTCCACCAAAGAAATGAATTTTTATCCATAAAGATGAAGTTTCAACTAATGTGATTACTTTTCTACCAAAAATACTAATTTTTAACAAAATTTTTGAATTTTTAACCAAAAAAGATTTTCCAGTCAATAAAGAAAAAACATGAAAAATCTCATCCAAAATGTTGAATTTTCAAGCCAAAAATTTCGTCCAAAATGTTGAATTTTCAACCCAAAAGACGATTTTCTTGTGAAAGAGTTCCGTTTTCAATCCGAAAATATGAATTTTTAACAAAAAAGTGGAATTTTAAAAACAAAAATATGAATTTTCTACGAAAATAATTAAAATTTCAAACCAAAAGATGAATTTTTGTGCAAAATAAATGAATTTTCAACTAAAAAAATAAACTTTTAAGCAAAAACCGGAATAATTAAATTTTCAATTAAAAAATTAAATTTTAAACTAAAAAAAGAATTTTCAACAAATTGCGTAATTCTCAACTAAAAGAGATAATTTTTCAACAACAAAAAATAGAATAGTTACACTGTCGGTTAGAAAAATAATATTTCAACAAAAGAAACGAATTTTCAAGAAAAAAGGTAAATTTTCAACCAAAGAAATGAATTTTTATCCAAAAAGATGAAGTCTCAACTAATGTGATTACTTTTATACCAAAAATACTAATTTTTAACAAAAGAGTTGAATTTTTAATCAAAAAAGATTTTTCAATCAATAAAGGAAAAACATGAAAAATCTCATCCAAAATGTTGAATTTTCATGCTAAAAATTTCATCCAAAACAGTTGAGTTTTCAATCCGAAAATATAAATTTTTTACAAAAAAGTTGAACGTTCGAACCAAAAATATGAATTTTCTACACAAAAATTGAATTTTCAACCAAAAAAGACGAGTTTGTGAACAAAATAAATGAATTTACAACTATAAAAAAGATAAATTTTGAAGCAAAAATGGAATAATTACATTTTCACTTAGCAAAATAAATTTTCAACAAAATAGTTTAATTTACAGCCAAAGAAATTAATTATATCCAAAAAAAATTAAGATTTAACTAATGAGATTACTTTTCTACCAAAAAAGATGAAATTTCAACAAAATAGTCGAATTTTCTTCTAAAATGGATCAATTTTGCACTTAAAATAGAACAGTTCATTTTTCAGTCAAAAAAAAAATTAATTTTAAATCAGATAAAATATCTGTTCAACGAAATAGTTAAATTTTCACCCAGCCAAATGACTTTTTAACTAAGACGATTAAATTTCTACTAAAAAATATAAATTTTCGTCAAAAAATTGAATAGTTAAATTTTCAGTTCAAAAAATTAATTTTCAATATAAAAAAAAAATTATTATCAACCACAGAAATGAATGATCAATCAAAAAGATATATTTTAAAATAAGAAGATTAATTTTCTAACAAAGCAGATTAGTTTCTAACAGAATACATAAATTTTCAAACAAATATTTGAATTTAAGGATTTTTGAACCTGATAGTTAAATTTTCAACCAATGAAATGAATTTTCAACCAAAAATATGAATTAGTCACCAAGAAGATTAATATTCTACACGAAAAGACGAATTTTCAAATGAAATTTTCGAAAATTTTCAATGAAACAGTTGCATCCTCAACCAAAACAGATTAATTTTCAACCAAACAGCTCATATTTAACTAAAAAAAGATGCAATTTCTACCAAAATAGATGAATTGTCAACCCAAAAAGACGAACTTTAACTAAAAGAATTACTTCTTAACATAATTGTTGAATTTTCATCAAAATTATAAAATTGACTTTAACTTCAGTTTATCGAAAATTACCTAACTCTCTTAGGTTTTCCCCGACATTCCCTGTCTTTCCCTGACTCGTTTTGAATTCCCTGACTTTTTGAAATTCCCTGACCTGTAGCAACCCTGTGTATCCAAATCTAAAAGAGCGAAAAATTAATATAATTACCTCGTTCGTGGTTATCGTTAATACCCTATCGAGATCTTCGACCAGTTCTCCAAACATTGGTCTTTCGTTCGGTTGGTAGCTCCAACAGTCTCTCATGAGCATATATCTGAAATAAAATTAAAACTCTTAGCTTCTTTCCAGACATTTTAAGGGCTTTTATTTCGTAATTAATTGAAACCTACATTTCGATCGAGCAACAGGGTGGTTTCTCCATTCGATGTCCTGTCCTTAACAACTGGAACAATTTTTCAACCGACGGTACGGATGGGTATGGTGTGCCACCTAGTGTCATGATTTCCCACAACAGAATTCCGTACGACCATCTGCAACAAAAGGTGTACATTCATTTATTTAATCTGACTAAAGTGCTTCTTACAGGAGTTCCCTGACTTTTGTAAATCTTTTTTTCAAAATCGCTGACTTTTCCCTAATTTCCAGGTTTACCCTGACCTGCGGCCAACCTGTTAGTTTAAATATATACTGTCAAAATTATTTCGGAGCTTAAAAATATAAAAGGATTACGTGAATATGTTGTACAACATTAGGTCAAATTCTAAATAAGTAATCTGTGCACTCACACGTCGGACTGAGTGGTATAGATGCGATGAAAGAGAGCCTCTGGTGCCATCCACTTGACTGGCAACCTGCCATCAGTTGTCTTTCTGTAGTAGTCGTGACAGTGAATGTCTCTAGCCAGACCGAAGTCAGCGATCTTCAAAACGTACTCTTCGCTGACGAGAACGTTTCGGGCTGCCAGATCCCTGTGGATGCACCTTCTACTCGCCAGATACTCCATTCCTCTTGCCACTTGGTAAGCAAAGGACACCAAATCCTTTTGGGTAAGAGTCTTCTTCTCCTTCTCATCTTGGCCGATTGCCGTTTCGTATCCGGAACAAGGCCTGTGTTCTCGAAGGAAGTCCCGAAGATTTCCATGAGGCGCGAATTCAACAACTACATAAAGTGGTCCACCTTGAGTACAAGCTCCTAACAGATTTATTATGTTTACGTGTTTGCCGATCATCTTCATCATCTCCATCTCCGAAACCAGGTCCATCATTTCCGAGTCCGTGTGACCCTCTGCAAAATAGAAATTTATTTTAGTATTGCCAAAGAGTTTGGAAAGCACAATAAAAGTTATTATAAGATAAAACATCGTTTTCTAGTTACCTTTCAGCATTTTAACAGCCACAATACCAGGTATTCCGGGTTTTCCAGTATTGGTTTGAGCCCTGACGACTTTTCCGAAAGCACCCTCTCCAAGTGTAGATCCCAGAGCCAAATGCTCTCTTGGCAACTCCCATGCACTGTCCAAAGGAAGTTCATATTCGGAAATGCTACCGCCATTGCTGTCCTCGGTTGTCACAGTTGATTTTTGTTTCTCAATTTTTACCACAGGCATCAGAAGTGGTTCCTGAACGTTCTGGGCATTTACAAGATTCTGCTTCTCCACAATGACCTTCTTGGTCCACTGGGTCACCACAGCAGCTCTTGCTGTTTCAATAGCCAGCAATTTCTTCATTTTTTCCCGCTTTAATCGGTGGTATATGTAGCCAACAACTATTCCGCCAAATGCGAAGAAGACTATGAGCACAGCAGCGAGGATGTTCACCAGCAATGACTGGGATCTTGCAGTTAGAGGGACTTTAGGTTCCAGGGCTGATGATTCAAAAGAATAAATTTTTATTGGTGGTTTCTATATAGAAGATGATTAACAAATCAATCAAGCGAAATATGTTTACTCACTTTCAACAACTCGGAGATAGGCACTACTGAATGCCTCACCAAGCGTGTTTTGTGCGATGCAAGTGTACCAACCCTCGTCTTTCTGAGTCACGTTGATTAGCGTCAGTACTTCAGGATTTTCCGCCACAGACTAGAGAAAAGGGTTTCGGTTAGTTAATAAATCTCAAATATTTAATGAGCATAACAAATTAACAAACTCTAAAACTGTCTCTCAACAAAATCCAGACTTTTTTTACTGCTCATACAGTGCACCTTGGTTTTGAGAGACTTTTGTGGCAAAATATAAAAAAGGAGAGTACATGCGAGGATGTGTAGAGTCAAGATAGCTACAAACTAAGCAGAAAAGTATCATCATATAATAGATAAGAGCAGATATTATCATAAGTATCCACCAACGCATAACAATACCTTAGATAGAATAACACTTAGTTAGGATATTAAAAATAAAGTTTCTTTTGGATACAATGATAACTCGAGGACAAGCAGTCGACCATGCGAAAGAATGCTATAATAGAATAAGTAGAGATAAATGCAGAAATAGAAATACAACACGTGGATGCAAATACAGATAGAACTGCAAGAAGCCCACCTTAACCTCAACGCTTAAGCTTTGGTTGGTTTCGATGTTGCTAATATTAGTGTGGTATCCGCGGTACCATTCAATGTGACGATGTGCGTTCGAAAGAACCTGGCAGTCCATGGTAGCATTGCCTCCAATTAGGACCGTTGTATTTTCCGGAGCCCTTGTCATGATTGGTCGATGCTTCACAGTTTCTATAGGAAAAGAGACCCAACCACCAATTTATAGACTTGTTTTACAATATAGTTAAATTAGACACAATAGACCTCTCTCAGTAAAATAGCAGACTCCAATAGGGCTGAGACACTGGAGTACACACAAAGACATCAAATTAATAAGACTGAACTTTAGTTTTTAAATATCTTCGAAACAGTTTCTGACTATGAGTGTATTTAGGAATTAGTTTCTACTGTTCAAGAACTATTTACAGGAGAACTTTTTTTCACGAACATATTAAAAAATAAATTTAGTCCGATGCATTTGACGTCATATGTTGGAGAGCTCTATAGAAAAATAGAAGCTTGTATCAGAATCAATTTGGAATAAACAGAAACAGGGCCTAAAATGTTTTGTAGTCCGGTTTTCAATAAAGTGTGTAGTCCGAAATCAAAAAGCTAAATTTCAAGTCCTTCAAATAGTCATCACAGTACCTTTTGTCATTAGAAAAGATGATTGTTTTTAATCACTGACAAATAGGTGACAAAAAAAGTTTGATAACATTTGATCAGTTATCAAATACGAAATAATCCCAGTGAATAATTTCCTACAAGGATTCAGGCATGCGGTCTAACGAAATACATTCTTTTTCAAAGGAAATTAAACATGTATTTCCCCATTTTTTAATGAAATTTTATTGTGTCAAAACCAAACCAAATAAAGTTTGTAACTGATATATTCGAAAGAAAATTTGACAATCTTTGCGATAGTTATATACCTATTTCTCAAAAGGTTTATGAGTTAAATTACTCATAACTTCTTCAAAAATATTTGTTATCCAACCGGGAAAATATGTGTCGTTTCATTTCCTTTGAAAAAGAACATATCTCGTCGCCCACTGCGCCTGACAGGAAATTAAGAATATATTCAGTGCGGGGTCTAAATTCAAGAGGTGTGTAGTCCGAAATGTAAAATATTTTAGGCTCTGTAGAAAGTTACAATTGGAAACGGAAAGCTTTCAAAGAGTATAGGTAGTTTGATTCTGATACAATTAGAACATTAAAACCTTCACCAAGATATTTAATACTTGAAAATTGGTGAAAAAAGCGGTTTCGAGTTTTTGAGAATGAAAGTAATATGCTTATCATATAATGTGAGATACAAGTATTATTTAGACACAATAAAGATGTGTACAAGTATCAGGATTCTGCAGCACCCAGCGACGAGAATTCTGAAATTCTTAAAAGTTTTAAATGAAATAGATAAAAATTTATATCCATCACCACCATCACCTGTGAATAAAGTGTAATAGATTTATAATCTAGAATATGTTAGGAAACAGGAAATCCGTTCACCAGGAAAAGTGTCCGTTAGCCCTGATAGAAACGAATATTTAAAAATAAAAGATAAGCATAATTTCAGGAACCTCCACCGAATCCAATAGCAGGCTTCGAACTGCTCTATGGAAATAAAAAAAAGTATCTCTTTGAAGAAAAAAGTATAGGTATATAAAAATAAATAGTAGTCGAAACTTTGCTTGACTGTCTACGACTTCAGGATAGGTCACAAATTTCAAACTATTTCGTATAAGCTTTTGTTAAAGATTTCAAGACAATCCTCGCAATAATGAAAACACTCCCAAAGTCATGAAATAATTCGCCGACTCTTTTCATTATTTCGAGACTTGTCTTGAAGCTTGTAATAAACGTTATACAAATTTTTTATTAATTTGTGGCCTATACCTAAGTCTTATACAGCCAAGCAAAGTTTTTAAAACTTATTTGCTTTGTGTAAGTCAGTTGCAAATGTAACTTGTAAGTAAAAGAAGAGAAGACGAGAAGAAAGGAAACCTTAGCGTAATTTGCTTTGAGATGTGTATTTTATAGTGTGGAAGTTCGAAGCCTGCAATAGTGGATATACCTGGAGTAATTCTCCCTTCGGTGTGTCTTCCAGATCTCCAGGATAATCCGCAACTCGTACCCACTGCATAAAAGGTTCAGTATCCGATACTATTGGACATTTGAACGTAACATTGCTGTACAAAACGGCTGTCACGTTCTTTGGGAAGTCCTCGTTGATGTATGGCTTATGCGGAAACCGTTCTGTTTTCATATCATGCAAAATTTAATAACTGCCATCATCAATTTTCAGTTTCTTTTGATTAAAAAAGAAACTAATTGGGTGTCTCATGTCTAATATTTCTTATCAAATAAAAAAAATGTTTGACAAGCAATCATAGAAGGTGAACTTACCAATAACTTCGACTTTGAAGGTGTGATTGATGCACCCGAGGTAGTTGCAGACAACGCAGGTATAATTTCCGCCATCTTGAATGACAAGATCCTCGAGCCTCAGAGTCCACTTATTCCTGATGACAGTTCCCAGAGTCCTCTTAGGCTCTTCATTATTCTTGTACCAAGTGATGTTTGGTCCAGGATTGCCTACAGCTGGACACTTAAGGCGCAACATACTTCCGGCCGGTTTTACTTCCGTTCCATGCATATCGTCAGTTTTATTGAACATCGGTGGGGTCTCTGGCAAAGTTTTATTGTGCTCCCCTGGACTATTGTTGCCGTCTCTTTCACTGTCCAGCTTCTCGTTATCCAAATCTGATTCTAAATAGCCCTCTGGAACATTTGAAAATAGAATGATCTCTATTATAAAATGCGAATATCTTTTCTCGAAAAAATCAATAAAAAATCGCGAAAAAATAACTTTTGCTTATACACAATTACACATTGTCCATTTTTTTATAAAAGTGAAAATAGGGCACTACTGGAAGTAAATCTTGAAAATTTTAGGGACCACCGCTGAATAATAATTACGATTCTAAAATGTTCTAACTCACCAACTACGTCAACTTTGAAAGTATGACTGATGCATCTCAGGTGGTTACAAACGCGGCAGGTATAATTCCCAGTGTCTTCCAAAGCGAGGTGTTCAAACTTTAAGCTCCATCTGTTTCTTGATAGTTCTTCGTTATTCTTGGTCCACGTGATGTTTGGTCGTGGATTTCCACCAGCTGGACATTTCAGTTTAAGTGTGCTTCCCGCAGATTTTACGACCAAACCGTGAATTTCCTCATTTTTATTGAACACTGGTTCACTTTCCGGTGCTGTCTGGTTGTGTTCCCCAAAGTCTTCATTTTCATCCCTCTCGTTTTCGTCCTTCATATTTTCGAATTCTGTCTCTAGGTAAAGGGACCGCGCTTCCGGCATACCTGAAAACCAAATTTCGCTTTACTTCCTGTTCTTTCAGAAAAAAAGTATTACATGCAAAATTTTAAATAAAATATTTGTAATCTTACTTCTGGATCCCAAATCGAGTTCATTCGTTTCCTCCTCAGGCCTAAGAGCTGCCATAACAGTTCCCAAGTTTTCATTTTCTTCCTGGTAACCATCATTCTGAAGTGTTTCCACTCGAATTGAAACATTTCGCCATTCTACACTTCTATCGAATTCCAATCGACAACCATACATCCCAGAATCTTCCACTTCTACATACTTGAATTTTAACGACTGCTTTATCACCCGAATTCTAGGTAATTTTGCCTTCAGGATTTCGTTGTCCTTATACCAAGAAGCTTCCGCTTCGGGATAGGGTGAGCACTTTATATTCAGTTTCTCTCCCGCGGCTACTGTAATTTCTTCATTTCGCATGTCTGCAACAAAAAATAAATCAATTAGAGCATTGTTTCTACAATAAATATTACTCACAGAGACAAATTTATAATGCTGAACAAAACTCTCTAAACTTTAAACATTATATACCATGATTTCACTATACAAGTATACACATTTTCACTTGATTGTCTAATTGTAATTCAAACCTTCCATAAACGCATCGTGATCTGTAAACTATATCTAAATATATTTTTCCTCAGAAATTGATTAACCTGCCATGTATTATTTTGAAAACAAACTAGAGGGCAGAAACGTGGTTTTCTAAATTAGTTTTTAAAACACTATTATTAATTTCATATTTTTAGTTCTACGCTCTACGTGAAAATTTTTAAGAATATAGTGTTTAAAGCGCAATTTGTGTCGTTTAAAATTTATGCGACTCAGATAAATCGTCGTGAGTGGTATCGCTTGACATAATGACATAGTATCTCATGCGAATTCAAAAGAGACGCCACACAGTAGTCAGTAGTGAACGTCCTTAAAAACAAACTAGTGAAAGGCTTTTTGTTATTCCCAAAGCGTTTTACGCCGTTCTTTTCAATTTGCATCTTTCGCGACATTCAAATGCAGTTTAACATTTTATGTTGTCACGAAGAGACATTCCGTTGCTTGTCACGAATTCCAACTGGCAATTGCAAGTAACAAAGTAATCTTTTCGATCTAAACAACGTGTTTTATTTAATTCACACGGTATAAATTTACATCAACTCGAAATTTTGTTGTGATCTCCAATCGAGAAGAGCTCAATGACCTGGCCTAGTTCCACTTTCTGAATCTTCATCTCCCTCATTTTTACGCTAATTTTTCACATCGTAGGATACTATGATAATCTACTTTATGTTTCCACCAGACCTTTCAGTGAATGTTTCAAATCTTGGGTGCTTTTGTTGAGGCTTCTCTTTTGCTTGAAAGTGTTGCATCAAACGCAAACGTAAATCAATTCGTTGAGGACTTTCGCGTGGGTTGCAGATTACATAAGACAACTGAGAATGAACAAATGATAGGTTCTAAAAAAAAAATCTTTATAAATACTCGACTCTTAAGGAAAAGAATCTCGGGGAAATTTATCACTTGGCACGCGACGCGAACACTTTTTAATGCGCATAATAGGTGTACATCCGATAAAGCCATGATTTATAGATGGGCTCTTGGCCAAAAAAAGACCTTCCTTACAAACTCTTTACGATGCTATACCAGTGGTACCAGTAGGGATGTGAGTAAATGAAACATATAAGTAAAGACAAATTTTCTACAAAGCATTTACATTAATATACAGAATTAAATGTTTCAATTTTATGCTTAATTGCATTTTTCAAATATTTAGACATTTAGAGTATATTTACACTTTAGAAACCAGTGTGTGGTACCAGTGTGTGTGGTACCAGTCTTCTGCATGATGCAATTTCCAAAGTCGATTCATACAAAATGTTCTATATAAAGTGGCCACAATTTATTAATCGAAATCAAGCCTTAATGGCATTATCTATCGTATAAAATTGAAGCCAACATTGGGAGATGTTCTATTCACAGAACGAGAATAGCATCGTTTCCAAGATTAGACTAATAGTATTAATCACAGCTTCATTAATCTAATCAGTCGGCCAGGGTAATTCAGCGTCGCGGATGTCGAGGAGTAAGATCTTTCTCATTGGTTGGTCAGCTCATTCATGAGGCCAGAATTCACGGATTTGCTACTTGCCATTTGGAAAACGTCCAAAGCTGAATCGCGACACTGTCCCTTTGCCTTCCCTTTTCTCCCCACCTTTATTCCAAATCTGCCATCCGCTCCCTCGATTTCCCGTCTTCGTGCCTGTCGTCCTCCCCAGAATGCATTTCGCTAAATATAGATATGCTAGGTGCCATCGTGGATCCCCCCGAGTATTCCGATCCAGTGTCTCAAGACTCTATTCATACTGAGACAGAGAACTTCTCAGATCATTTTCAAGGGAGAAAACACCTAAGCCTAAGGTCCTCAGGAGCCGTCCATAAACTACGTCAACTACGACTACGTTACCAATTTTGGGCTATTTTTGACCCCGCGGTCACCCCTCGTTGACGACCATAGTTTTTTCTTACCCCCATACCCCTGAAAAGTAACATAGCCCAAAAAAAAACAGAGGAAATAGGGTGATTTTTTTACGAAACCAGGGGGAAAATAGGGCAATGAATTCTTTAAAAAAAATTAATGTACATACCATATTGAATTCAATATGAAACGGTTTAATTTCCTGAGTGAATTTCGAGTCGAAATATATTGAATTTTTCACCAACTAAGATTTTTCAACAACAAAAATTAATTTTTAATCAAGCAGGTGCATTAACAACTGAATATTCTAACTTTCAAGCAAGAGACGAATTGTCAACAAAATAGTTGATTTCTCAAACAAATAAGATTAAAATTAAACCAAAAAAAGTTTAATTTTTAAGCCTAAAAGATCCTTGTCTTAAATCTTAAATCTAATCCTGAACTTGCTCCCCACTGACATCTGTTGCACTTTTTTGGTCGAGTGATTAACGGATTACTACTGATGAAAAAGGGACTCCTAAATTGAGTCAATGAAAAAATGGAAATAATAAATTTACGAGACTATTAGGATTCGTGGTAATGACTCGCCGTTGAGTCATTTTGATCCACCGGAAAGTCATCAAACGTGAGATTAAAGGATTTCATCAACTCGAAGACATGATATTCTGTGACAGGTGTAAAATACACTGTTTTTTGTATGATTATAAATAAATCCGGAAGTAATTAAAGCTTTCGATAATTTGAAATTTTCCAAAATTTAGGTATAGAGCTTAAATAAATTGGTCTAAAATCGAGTGATTAAATTAAGCCAGTTGTATTCTTAGCATGCATGAGATTCTCAGACGCAGGATTTTTTACTACAAAACCTTTTGGTTCTGAACCCATTGATAGAAGTTCTATTTCTTTTTTCAGAGCTTCTAACAATCGCTTGAATTCTATTCTTAAACTTTTCGTTTTTTTGTAGCGTACATTATTTTGGGATAGGAATTCGATATAAAAGAGTTGAATTTTTTGTGATTCATTCACGGAGAAAAATCAGTCTGCTGAACTTACAATTAGAAGATTTTCAGTAAAAGTGAAGAAAGCATTACTTTTCTGTAGAGATTACAGAATTTTTACGTTTTAAGAGAATTTTGGGCTTTGAAGTCTGTTTCATTGTGAGCCGAAGTCTTTTTTGAAGCCCTTAGAATTAAACCTATTGAGATCAGAAGGTTTCCATGATACAACTTATGTATTATTAAACGATTGAATAACAAGTTTTTGAATGCAAATATTTTTAAGCTTTATTCTCAAAAGTTGGAAATTCAGAAGAAGCCTTAAACAATTTTGAGGAAACTGTGGCCATTCTCAATGTAACAATGTTTAAATTTATGTACAAGAAACCTCAACCAGACCTTGTTTAAGGCATTCACAAACATCTGTGCGGAAATCGTACAACTGAACAGAAACAGAAACACTTTGTACCCCTTCTTGGAGAACTGATTTTCAGTCTCGTGCCATTTTATTTCTTGCAAGACTGTTCTTTTGTCTCCACTTCAAACATCCTGTACTTGACGCTGTTCATTAGACAAAAGTAGCATTGATATAATAATTGGCAGGAATTGATCAAGTTTATTGTACATGTGCTCAGTTCCTTTCCTGTCCTTTTCTGGTTTAACGTCATCTGCAGTACACGTGACTTCACCGGTGAACCCTTTACTCCCTTCTCTTTTTTTTCAAGTTTACGCAGCACAAACTATTCGTGGGTCTGGGCTTTCAACTCGAGAATAAATCTTTTTTGCCCTAATGTGCAACGAATTCTGAAGAACCTACATTTGGAAAGGATTTGTAGTGCAATTTGTTCAAGTATTATCATAATATACAGTACAGTTTTAGACTTTTTGTTTCTACGAAGTGCTTAAATAACAGGTGAATTTTTCGAATCCAGACTTTTTATTGATTTGCAAAATGTTCGTTTAAATATATTGCAGGTGACGTCACAAGCCATCTGGCCGACGCCAGGCGCCAGGAATAGTCTTTCTCAAGAGTTCTAGTGCTTTTTCGCGAGGTATAAGGTTGCTGATGTGAAGCTACCGCGTCTGGTTCTAATGTAGGTAGATGATGAACAGGTATTTCAAATATCATTCGAAGATACCAGTTTAATTGAAAATATCAATTTAATTACAGGATGGCCGTTCGGTCATTTGCCGAACTGTTAAAACTGAAAAAATTTTCATTTGAAATGCTAATAAACTGCAAACAGTCAAACATGTCCCTCTTCCAATTCAGTACAAAATTGAAAATAAAAACTTCCTCCTTTCATCTGAATATTCAAAACATCAAATTTGCCATAGTCCACTTAATGAAAAAGATAAAATGAAAAAATTTGCCTCTTCCACTTCAGAAAAACTTGAAAACAAAAATGTCCTCCCTTCCAACTCGATAAAAATCTTGAAAATAAACAATGTTTCTCTTCCAATTCCCTTTTAAAGTTGACTATTTTCATATTTTTTTATATTGGTAGGAAAACAAATTTTGTGATCTGTTAGGTGCATCAGATATCTAATACGCGCAACTCTGGCGACATCGGGACCAACCACCACCGTTTATTTTCCAAGTCATAGTTTGATGAGCGCCTTTCAAGCCCACCCTGTAGAACTTGTCAAACTTCAGAATTCTTCGAATTCAAAGTTTCAATAGTAAGACCTTTGAAAATACCAAAATACCGACTTGATATTTATTAATTTTGTGAACGCGCCTTTAAAACTTTCAGTTTATGGTTCTTTTGGTGAAGTTATAAATAAAATTGTAAAATAATTCATTTATGTGTTATTCGTAACAAACATGATTAAAAATAATTTAATTTTCAGGGTAGGATACCTGACCGAGAAATCGGGAAAACCGGGAAATGCTCGGGAGTTTGATTCAGTGACTTTTACTACTTTAATTTTGAGTTCAAAGGGGGAATTTGTGAAGAAACAAAAACTAAAATTTGTGCAATTTATGAAAAAGAACATTTAAGACAGGGGATTTGAGTAAAGAATTTTAATTTCTACTTTGAGACAGCGAATTTTCTAAAAGATTCATAATTCTGAGTTGGGACAGGGAATGTCAGTAAAGAAATATAAATTCGGTAAATGGAACAGCGAATTACCGTAAGGATCAATGTTATAATTTTTTCTTTTGAACAAGGAATTTCATAAAGAATTATAATTTGGACTTTAGAATAGGGAATTTCCGTAAAGAGTTCTAATTTAGACTCTAGGACAAGGAATTTTCGTAAAGAATTAATATTTCGACTTGGAACAGAGAATTTTTGACATGGAACGGGAATATTGGAAAATAATTTTAATCTGACATAGAAGAAAGGAATTTCAAAACAATCTCTGTTCAAATTCAGAATCGCAAAATACAAAATTCTCTGTTCCAAATTAGAATTTCAATTTTTATGACCAAAAATACCATGCTGTTCCAATACAGAATATTAATTCTTTTTCAAAATTCTCTGTTTGAAATTATAAGTCTTTTAAAATGTTAAGAAATCTCTTGAAATATTTAAAAATCGTTTGAAATCTTTTGAACATTTTTTAATTGACCGCGAAAAAATAACAATTGATCGTAAGAAAATCGGGAATTCTAAATCATCGTTTGGGTAAACACCCTGATTTTCAATACCTTTTTTTAGGGTATGAATTTAAAACATTCATTTTCCTAATTTCAATTTCTCATTGCTTAAGTCTTTTAACGTCAATTGTGAAACTTCTACTGTCACTCTACGATCTAAAAAAATATTTTATAATATATTATCATGGATTTGCTTAGGACCAATATTTCAGAACAGTAACACTTGTCAGGTGATAAAACATGACGTGATATTTAGTCTCAAATTTTTTATGGTCGAGACACGATGAGTATTAAAAATGCCAAGAGCGCCCCTAAATTGCAGGTTTACTGCACGTACTCAAAGCACGCTCCCTTGGTCTATATATAGGGTGAAGCTTATAAGGAGGAGCACGCGTCACTCATAAATTAATTGGAAAGTTTTTGACAGCTGTCAGAGGTACATACTGTCACTCAAACTCACCGTCACAACTGAATTTTACGTTAGACTTGCCTAATAGGCACTGCCAAATATTTATTATCTTCTGTTTGCTCGCAAAATGTATTCCTAGAAACAATTGCAGTTGCACAATAGGCATGTAATTAGTGCAATATTAGTATGTATTAGTATTTTTAATGACTTTGGAAATGACTTTGGAATTGCATCACAAATTAATTTTCCTCTAATATATCCCCGCATTCCTTTACTTTAGCCTTAGTGGCAGCAAACCGGTGTTAATTTCATCAAATACGGCGTGAACGACGAATGGTAAGGATGAAAATGTCGATGAGCCACGGGGATCTGCATTTATTCATGAATAAAACATATAAATTCAAATCGTGGAAAATTCGACAAAAGCTCATGCATGCGTGAAGTGCGTTTATACATTTTTCAAATCACTTGCCTTGGGTAATTTTCTGCGAATGAAAGGAAAATGTTAATATAAATTGTAATCGATATTCATTATTCATGCAGTTCCTTGCATAAATTACGTAAAGACGAGCTTTCTACAAAAAAAATGAATTTTCAAACAAAAAGATGAATTTTTAATCAAGAAGATTAATTTATTACTAAAAGAAAGTAAAGCTCAACAAAATACATACATTTTGAATCAAATATTTGAATTTTTAAACTAAAAAGGATCAATTTTTAACCAAAAGTGTAATAATTAAAGTTTCAATTGATAAACTGAATTTTCAATCAAAAAAAAAAAAAGAATTTTCAAGCTGAAGAGATAAACTTTTTACAAAACAGTTGGATTTTCAGCCCGAAAATATGAGTTTTCAACATAAAAATGAATTTCTAAGAAAGTAGTTCAACTTTCAAAGAGGGAGGTGAATTTTCAACCTCAATCAAAAACAGTTGAATTTAACTAAAAATACGGATCTTTAACAAAATACTTGAATTTGTAACCAAATAGTTAAATTTTAAAACAAGAGGATTCTTTTTCTAGCAAAAAATACGAATTTTTAACAAAATACATGCATTTTCAACAAAGTAATCTAATTTTCAACTAAAAAAGATAACTTTTCAACCAAAAAAGGAATAGTTAAATTTTCAACTAAAGATCAAATTTCATCCAAAAATGGAATATTTAAATTTTCAGTTGAAAAAAATTAATTTTCAACTAAAATGATAAATCTTGAACTGAAAAAGTGAATTTAAAAAAAAGTAGTTAAACTTTCAACCAAATATTTAAATTTTTGAGCCGAAAATACGAATTTTTTACAAAACAGTTGAATTTTCAAGGAAAAATTCCTTTTCAACCGAAACAGAATAATTTTTATCCAGACATTTACATTTTTAATAAAAAAAAAATAATAATTCAAATAAACATTGAAGTTCATTGTTAATACTTTTGAAATATAAGGTTAAAAAACTGGAAATTTTTCTTAAAAAATAAAGTTAATTTTCCACTGCAGACTTTTTGATTGGTAAAACTTTTTTTTAAATGGTTTAAACTAAATACTTATTGTCATTAAGACCTTACATAATTTATGCAGGGTCCCGAATTTAGTAATAAAATTGTATTGCTTTTTGTCATACACTCCATTAACAATTTAAAAAAAAACGTTTATTTATTGTTCGGAAGCGTCAATATAGGGATCAAATATTGTTTGAAAAATAAACGACTCAAAGCTTTTTCAAATTTAGGAATAGATACTCGAGGGATCTCGAACCGGATCTTCTCTCACTAAAAACGCGGAAAGTCTCGAAATAGGCCCCCTATAATGGGTCGCTTGGATACCTTAACTTAACGACAGGGGGGGGGGGTGATTTATGTTAGTTTAATTAACCAAATACTGTCAGAAATGTAGCAGAGATTGGGTAAAACTGACAATGGGGGTTGAGATTATAGCTAGAAAAGAAAACAAGCAAACATTGAGAAAAGATAATTGAAAGAACAGAAAAGATGTTCTGTTATTCAAACAGATTTTCGGCTCTGGTTCAGGTTCCTCTTTAAACAACGAATAAAACACATCACCTGAGATGTATCTTTCATAAATATGGTATCGTGAATAAGATTAAGTGTGAACATTGCAAACGATTTTTCTCTGAAGAATTAATTTATGATTTTTTTCCAAAGTGATGACGACAGAAAGTTGTTTATTACCGGATTTAAACAAGATCTCCGGAATTGATCTTCTTGAAGGTTTATAACTAGGCGCTGAATACATTTTTTTACATGGTACCTCTCGTCCATCGAGAAGTTTCGTGTTACTTACGCAAGTTAGTCCCTTAATCCGATGGCATGTTAATCGGGCGATATTCTGGTCTCGCGGGAGTTTAATGACCGACATTAATTCCGCAAAAGAAGAAACTTAATTCCCGTCAAAGTCTTTTTCATCCATTTTTTGTTTAAGCAAGTTTTCTTCGCAGTGCGAGCTTGAGTCTCAGAGTTACACATTTAACTTGCAGCTTTCATCAGGGGTCGTCCGTAAATTACGTTAACAATTTTGAGAGAGGGAGGGGGTCACGCTAAAAACTAGGGTTGTAACAGGGGTGGGGGTACGTTTCTTGATGATAAATTTGAAGAAAGTTTGCGAATTTTGCGAAAGAAGGCCCTCTAACGGTAAAGTTCGATAATTACTTAATAAATTTGAAAATCATTTCCATATTTCAGATTTCATACTGTTTCCCTGTTCCCCACTTTTTCCATTTTTAAACCATTTTTATTTTTTCCCTGTTTCACAGAAACTTACCCATCTTCCCCTTCTTCTATTTCTATTTTTTCTTGAAAGGTCATTCTTCTTAAAGTATCCTATTATATTTTTGGTTCGGAATTCATCACGTTTTGGATACAAATTCTATTTAGTTTAAATTTTTATTATTTAGTTGAAAATGCAACTATTTGGTAAGAAGTAATCTTTTTTGGAAAAAAATTCAACTATTTGGTTGAAAGTTGAACTAATTTGTTACAAACTCTTTGTTTTTTTTTGAGATTCATATCTTTGGTTAAAAATTTAACTATTCTAGTTGACGATTCATAATTTTAGTTGAAAATTCATCTCTGTGGTTGAAAATCCAACGGTTTTTGGTTAAAATTTTTATTATTTTGTCGAAAATTCATATTTTTGGATTGAAAATTCAACTGTTTTGTAGAAAATTGGCCTTTTTGTCTTGGAAAATCAACAATTATTTGGTTGCCACTTTTTTCCTCTCTTTGGTTGAAAATTTCTTTTTTCTTCGCTTAAAAATTAATTTTTGGACCGAAGATTAATCTATTCCATTTTTGATTGAAAATTTAACTGTTCTAGTTGAAAATTTTTTGTTGTGGTTAAAAATGTAATTATTTTGTTGAAAATGCAACTATTTGGTAAGAAGTAATCTTTTTTGGAAAAAA
>CAKNYM010053159.1:731668-753102 GCA_932195095.1 Andricus curvator | reverse complement strand
ACTATTTGGTAAGAAGTAATCTTTTTTGGAAAAAAATTCAACTATTTTGTTGAAAGTTGAACTAATTTGTTACAAATTCTTTTTTTTTTGAGATTCATATCTTTGGTTGAAAATGTAACTATTCTAGTTGACGATTCATAATTTTAGTTGAAAATTCATCTCTTTGGTTGAAAATCCAACTGTTTTTGGTTAAAAGTTTTATTATTTTGTCGAAAATTCATATTTTTGGATTGAAAATTCAACTGTTTTGTAGGAAATTGGCCTTTTTGTCTTGAAAAATCAACAATTATTTGGTTGCCACTTTTTTCCTCTCTTTGGTTGAAAATTTCTTTTTTCTTCGCTTAAAAATTAATTTTTTGACCGAAGATTGATCTATTCCATTTTTGACTGAAAATTTAACTATTTTGCAACTATTTTGTTATAAATGTATCTTCTTTAGTAGAAAATTAAACTATTTGTTTCTAAATCCATGCATTTTGTTAAAAATTGGTCTATTTTTGTTTAAATTTAATCTTTTTTGTTGAAAATTCAACTCCTTGGTTGAAGGCTGAACTCCTTTATTAAAAATTTATATTTAATTTCTTTGCGTGAAAATTTAATTATTTTGTTGAAAATGCAACTTATTTTCTTAGAAAATTATCTTTTCTGGTAAAAAATTCTACTAATTGGACTACTTTGATAAAAATGCATTGCTTTTGGTTGAAGATTCATCTCTGATTGCAATTTTTTTTAATTGAAAATTTAACTATTTTGTTGAAAATTCGGTTAATTTTTTATTGGAAATTAATTTTTGCAACTAAAGCTTTAACAGATACATTTTTGGTTGACAATTGGTCTTTTTTAGTTAAAAATTCAACTCTTTGGTTGAAAATTTAACTAGTTTGTTGAAAACACGTTTCTTTTTGATAGAGAATTAATTTTTCAAACTAAAAATGTAACTATTTCATTTTTGGTTGAGAATTGATATTTCCTAGTTAGAAAATTCAACTATAAAGTTGCAATTTAATGTATTTTATTGAAAATTCGTATTTTCTGGTGGAAAATTAATCTTTTTGGTCCGATGAAAAAAAAAACGGTCAACGAGGGGAGTGGGGTCAAAATAGCACAAAATTGGCAATGTAGTTTATAGTCGGCCCCCTTACGTTTGACGAAGATTTAAAGTTTAGGAATCTAATTAAAATTCCCCCATATATTGAAGCGTCTTTTAGGCCTTTCAGGGATAGGTAAAAAAAAGTGGACGAATTCTTCAGACAGATAGAAATGTCGAGACTTTTGACGGTTTCGCCCGGTTGCATTTAGGATCTTTTTTGGCCTGGCTCACCTGCATAATTACACCCCGAATCTATCATCGTCCGCCGATATTGAGAGATTGCTCACAAAGCCAAAAGGATTTTATCTCAACGAACGCTCGATTTCGCTTTTCCTCTTAATTAGAAGACAG
Source organism: Andricus curvator (assembly GCA_932195095.1). Classification (NCBI taxonomy): domain Eukaryota; kingdom Metazoa; phylum Arthropoda; class Insecta; order Hymenoptera; family Cynipidae; genus Andricus; species Andricus curvator. The sequence goes on along the minus strand of CAKNYM010053159.1, from coordinate 751,661 downwards.
AACAGTGCGATGTTCTGTGAGAGCTTATCGATTCCTCTCAATGGCAGCATGATTTTATGTTTTTGTCCCTCAACAGACTCTCGTAATGAGACAATAAGAATAATCGCTTTCCCTTTCTTTTTCTTTGCCCAATATAAATTATCTTTAAACAATTTAAAAATCCATTATTAACCAAATATTGAGTCGAAACAAATTTTGAAGCAATAATTAAACTATGCAATTTTAGATTCGTTTAAAAAAAGAAACATTCTTAAATTATCTTTAAACTAAGTCCTTAAAAATGATGAATTTTCCAATTGTGCATCATGCTTTTTAAAATTCACTGATTTTAATCTAAAAGTGCTAAACTGATATCTTGAACATCGCAAGGATATTGTCATGCAAGGGGAAAAACTTCATGTTGCTTCAAGTGGGAAAACAATTTTATAAGATGTCAAACTGACGTATGCTAATAAACTGTCACATTGACATGACAGAAAAAGCTGCGTGACAAAACAGAAGCCAAAAGCGAGCGGAAACATCGGTACTTCAATGTGGACAAAGTGAATGAATGAATTGGAAGATTATTGTTATTAATATATAATATTTTATGTCTTGAACAAAATCTTTTCTTGGCACGTTTTTGAAACAAGCTAACATCTTCTTGATAATGCCTAGTCCCCCAAAGTAAATCGGGTCCCGTCATTTCTTTCATTGTCCAATTGGTAATATTAGCCGCTATTAGGCTGTTGAATACATTTAATAGACAAAAGATTGCCAGGAGTTCTCATTCTGCCCCAGTGTGATAGCAAGGAAGTGCTTCGGTTATCTGTGCGGGTGAAGTTTGCCGGGGTGGTTGAGAATTCTCGACCCGTTTGCTAATAACGTACGTATTGCTGTAAGCCTCGGTACGCCGGCATTCAATGACCGGCCAATTGGATAATTGAGCCCAATCATAATAGTATAGAACTTACACCGTAGTAACAGTTGTACGTATTTCGTGTTACCCGCGGAGAAAAATGCCATTGCGATTTATACTACTCTCAGTAAAATTTTATTGTAACAAATGGCTTTTTGAGAGCCACTCATCAATCTCCAATCTCTTCCAAATCGAGAAATACTGGAATTGATTTGAAATCGGTGGTGTAAACATTTTGTGGTCACTTCGCAATCATTTGTAATCAGAGACTTATTGTTCCACGCTTCCAAATCAATTCAATATTTATTGTATTTTATTGTTGTTAAATTTCGCACTGTTTCGTTCACAAATGACCCAGTTCCTTATTCTCTACTATGAGGAAAATAATGTTCAGTCAGTAATTTAGCACAAAGAAGTTTAGTACAATATGCTTATTAAAATGTAATAATCTGAATAGATTGGTTCAGAATCAACCATGAATAAAAACATAGAATTTTTTGATATAACTAACTTTTTATTAGTACAAAAATAATTGTATTGCCAAACAGAGAAATTTTCTTGATGCTACTTTAAACGATTCTATTTGCAAAAGTTATACCTACTTAAAATTCTCTCAATACTGAATTGTTCAAATACCGAGTCAAATACTTTCCAATTGAACTTATTAATTTTTCTATGTATTTTATTCCATTTTCATATTTTTCAGTCGCAATTTGTTTATTATTGATAATATTAAAATAAGCTTATTATGTGTCCTTTCAATCAAGAATTATTAAATTAAGACCGCTTCAAGCTTCAAAATGACCAAACATTAAAACTCAATTTGAAGTGGTACTATTTTGAACGATTTATATTTGAAATCCTCTTTTGATATTTAATTTAAAAATGTATAAGAAATTGTGCAATTTTGAAACATTCAATTCGAAATTATTCAGATCTCAATGTTTTCAATTAGATTTATGCTTTTAATTTGAATTATGCTGCTTAATGCAATTCTGTGATTTTAAACGTGATTCTGGCATTTATTTCGAAATTTACACCCACTTTGTGAGCTTTTTAAGGAATTAAATTAAATCGAATGATTTTCATTGGGTTTAAGAGACAATCAGGAGTAAGACCAGTATTTTCTCAAATGAGTGAAACATTTTTTAAATTACTTTAAAATATGTTTCTGTTTTATAAAATTTTTAATTTTAAATTCTTAATAATTTTAAAATTGACAGCATGACAATTTACAACGTATCTTCGCTTCTTGAACGAATACAACATTTTTTTTCACACTTCTCTATTTCCGAATGATTTAAGTGCAGTTTAAGTTCCACACGCGTTCGAAGCTCATTAACGAACTCAAAAGAGCGTGATCAATGAGAGGAGGATTGCACCTCTACTTAAAACTTTAAGTTACGAGAAACCTTGTACCTGGAAATATAAATATATTCTATCTCGGGGAGAAGGACATCCTGCCCGGAACTTAAAGTCGATCACTGAATAGTGAAGAAATTAAACAAATAAAGATTATTTTATAACATATTTGATAAATTCCGAATAGAGAAATTGCATGCATCTTTTATTATTTTATTTAAATGTTTATGATCTAAATCTAAATATTTAATAAAAACGCTTGTTTTTTAATTCGAAGTGTCTGCTCCCGAAATTCAGGATGCATAGTCAGACGACTGAACACAGCCTTTTTAATTTTGAGGACTAATAGATGAATTAAAATTGGTTGAAAATGCCGAATTAGAATACTGGATTTGAATGAGCAGTCATTAGGATGACGTCCGTTTCCGGAACGCATAAAAAAGTGAAGCATGCGCAGATAATTTAGAATATTTTTGAATTTCAAAAATTGGAAAAAAATGTTACTTAATGTATGCATGGTCCTTAAGGACTGCCCCTATAACTGACGCCACATCAATCATAAAAGCTCCCATTCCCGCAAGTTTTTCCCCCTTTAAAACATGAAACAAAAAAATATTTAAACCTAATAATAATCTATTTTTTGTAAAAATAAACTCAGTTTAACGTCCTCTAGCATGCAATTATTATTTTCATTATTCATGACACATTCTCTATTGTGCCTTTATCTAAAATTAGTTGCCTTAAAAAAGACCATAAAAAAAAACCTAATTTGATCTTGAAATATGCCAACTTGGAACATTCTCACTTAATGAATATTTATTTTAGGGAAGAGTTGGCGTCTAATGAAGTCAGTTAGGTTGATATTTGGCTTCTGTTGAAATAAAAATTGCTTGCGCCCTCTAACGAGATGCTTTTTTTCTGAATCGGCTTTGTGTGAGTAACACGACACGAGCGATATTCTACTTTTTCTCTAAAGTTTTGCGGGGCACGTGTAAGTCAGACTTTACGATTTCGACGAAAAATCTAGTTTCGCCCATGGACCAGAGTCCTTTATGTAGGATTGTAGGCAAGCAGTATTAGTGAAACCGTGAAACCTGCTGGGTCTGCGGACCAGATGTGCATTTTGGCTTTTGGTGCCGTTTGGTGCTGTGGGCAGTAAACCGTCGTAAAAACGTAAACGAATAGTAAAATCTGGCCAAGAGGATTGTGCCTACAGCCCTACCCCTACCGGCACCTACTTCCTCAACGGCTAACCGATAGGCCTTGATTTTACATGCCACTAAATCTTGACTGATTATGTAAATCGATAGGTAGGGCCACGTGTGCGTGCTTACCTCCGAACACGTCCCGGGAGCAAAATTCTTTCCCGCCCTTTTTGCGCACGAAACCCTTTCTGTTCCAGATAAATACGGTACCTATGTGAAGACTGCGAGGATTCACTCCTTTTCCAGACTTGCTGCACTTTTGTTCGTGCGGCAGATGTATTTATACCAAGCTTTAGTCACTTTTCTGGCCCATTCTCGAATCCCACGGATTATTATCAAGTGTCTAGCTACGCGAGAGCTTTTTTATTTCTGTCTGAGAAAGTGCACTTTGACTGAAAAATACCACCTGCTGTCGCATGATTCCCCAAGTTCAAAGGCATCAAATTCTTTGAGAAGAAAGAAGGTCGACATAGACATTATCCACTTTAGAAAAATTAAGACTTTTGAGTTTCATATAGGGGGAATCAGTACTGAGTACGAGATGGATACCAGTACGATCTGAGCAGTGGGAACAAGGGACTGGGTTTTGAAGCAACAGTTCTGTAGAATTTTTTATGAATAACTATATTAAAAATGAAACTACCATTTAAATCAAGAATATAAAAATACCAACTAGCATTTCTCTTCCAATATCCAAATAAACAAAATAATTTACAATGCAGTAGAACTTTGATTGTTGTCAATTGTTTTTCAAGATAGTTCGAGATTATTTTCTTGCTCAATAAAAATGTTCGAATTAAAATTTTTCTGCATGATTGAGATTGGATTTTTACCGATTGCTAAAGCAAACATAGTCCTAGAATTAACTCCGAGCAGTAGCAGACTGGCGATTCAGACTTGAAGCACGAAGCGTTAATTACAACTTACGCTATTTACGATTCACGTGTTTGGCGATTCAAACCAGAACATGTTCTCGCCTAGAAAAATAATTTCAAGCCCCCCCGTCCCCCCCTCGAGTCCTATTAATTCGATCGAGGATGCGAGCTGGCAAGAATGCCAATGCCGCCATTTCTGGATGCGCACTCTCGTGTTAATTAAATTGTAATTCCTGTCGTCGACTGCGTACGTGATTTGAAGGCTTATGAATGACAGAGAAAAGTCGAAGAATCTTCGATTTCACGAGGCGCGACGCGATTTTCGAAATCTCACCACGTTCAGAAGCTATGTTCGATTTACCGTTGATTTCGTCGAAATTCGTGGAAATGATTATTATCGATTTCTGAATCTTGTTTTGCATCTCACCGCTTAGTTTCAGTTTCTATAGAATTTCCCTTGGTATTGTTCAGGGTTGATACAGGTCAGGGAATTCCAGAAAGTCAGGAAATTTTCGATAAATTGAAATTAAAGTTAATTTTATTGTTCTGTGGAAAATTCAACAATTTTGTTAAGAAGTCATTCCTTCTGGTAGAAAATTCGTCTTTTTGATATTTGAAAGTACATTTGGAAAAAAAGACAAACTTAAACATTTTTAAGTTGAAAATTCAACTATTTGGTTGAAAATTTCTATATTGTGTTAGAAAAGTGATCTCATTAGTTGAAATTTCATCTTTGTGGTTAAAAATTCATTTCTTTGGTGAAAAATGTAACTATTTTGTTAACAATTTTTGTTTGAAAATTTATTTTTCTGACTGAAAAGCTAACTATTCTATTTTTGGTTGAAAATTTTTATTTTTAGTTTACAATTCATTTATTTTGTTCAAAAATCGTCTTTTTGGGTTGAAAATTATTTTGGTAGAAAATTCATGTTATTGGGTTGAAAACTCAATTGTTTTGTCGGAAATTCATCTTTTTGGCTTGAAAATTAATCATTTTGAATGAGATGTTTTTTCTTTATTAACTGAAAAATTTTTCTTGATGGACAATTTAACTCGTTTGTTGATAATTCCTCATTTCATTTCATTTTTTATCAAAGATTCCTCAGGTTAGTTGAAAATTGAACTATTTTGTCGAAAATTCTTTTTTTCTTGGTAGAAAATTAATTGTTTTAACAGAAAATTTAATTCTTCCATTTTCGGTTCAAATTTTATCTACGTGTAATGTTGCTTTTATACCTAACAGAGAAATTTAGAGTAGTCAGGGAAAAGTCAGAGAATTTCAAAACAGGGATTTTGTAGCAACCCTGAATCTTATTTTATTGTAAAAGTTTAACAATAAATTAGAAAATTAATGTCAAAGATATTAAAAATATGTTTGAGGCGTGATAGAATCTGCGATATACGTTTCCATATTATATCTTTATGAGATACCTTTCGCCTCGGTATCTCTCACCTTTCCCATTTTTATGGCCCTTTTTCCTACCTGAGTGAAATTCGAACTCATCTCAGGATCACCTATCTGCCCTAACTGCTGCTTTCATCAAACACATCATTGGGCGTTAAAAACCGTGTCACGCACTTTATTTTATACTTTCTTCGAGAAATCTTCCAAATCAGGTGTCGATCTTACAGATTAGGGGCGTGTTTATATCGTAAAAAACTGTCGGAAGAAAGATTTTCAGAATAGAAAGCTGTCATGTAAATGAAAACACGATGTAACCTGCCACCAGGAAGCTGGACAAGATATAATCGTTTTTCGCCAGTTTTTATGTCCCCCGAAACCGATCATCGTCGAGATCTCTGATCTTTGTCTGGTAGTTGTCGGACACCCTTTTGTATTCGGAAGTAGAAACAGGATCGTAAAGATGCCGGTGGCGAGATTTTCCAGTAAAAGATAAACGAAATAAGTTATATAGGTGGTAGGGGATAAATTTAATATCAATTAAGTGAAAGTTTATGTATTATTTTTCTAAAAATACATATTTCAGGGATCACAACCGTTCAGTAGTTCAATTTTAGGATAAGAAAGGGGATTTAATTTGTTATTAAGAACTTTTTATATCATATGGATCAGTAGCGCTTTTTCTTTAGCAAGTTTTCTAGTAATTTTTAATTTAACTTTATGATTATTTAATATTTTCAAATATCATAACAGCAAGTGATTGGCAAGGTCTTTTCCACCTATTTTTCTATTTTCAGTTTTGCAACCTTGTTCCCAATCTCTTTATCCCTTTTGGACAGTCTGTCTACGCCTGCTCATCCTTTTTTCACCCTCTTTTTCGTCGTTTTCTGCTATATGAAAATATGTTGAACAAGCTTTCTTTACACATTTTCGTACACTCACCGCCTTGTTACTTTCTATTTTAACTTTTTCTTCATTAAAATTTCAGAAAAATATTTAGAGAACTTGTAATACATTTTTTTTTGCATTTTTGACATTTTTAACTCACCTAATCGAATTTGTCTTCCCTGTGTCGTCCCGACAATCAGGACCAAAAAGATGCCTAGGACAAAGTAAGAGTTGGCCTTCATCCTGTCCATCATGTCAATCGACAAAACAATAGCTAAAGTCGACGCGACATGAGTCTTCTGAAACAGACAAAACAAGAAATTATTTACTCTCCTCCTGGGGGATAATCTTCGAAGATGAGAAATGTATGCAGTAAAACAAAATCTTTGAAGCCTGAAAGATGTCCCTTAAGTCTCTTCGTTATTTATTTCTTTTTATGCCACTTTTTCCACATCTTTCCTTTTTCATTCTGTATTCCTTTCTTCTTTTCTTGCAAGGCGAATTTCTACGCTCGCATTTTGGCTTGATGCCAAACTCGAAAACGCACTCGCCGAGGACAGCTAGCGATTTTAGATACTTCCCTAAAATATGCAACAAGCATGGTTCTCTTTTTATATGCATGCGAAAGTACCCACGGAAGAAGCCTAAGCACAGGCGTTCCAGACGACGAATTCGGGAGCGCGTGGTGAACGTATCCGCAAATTTTACGTCGCGCACAGCTGATGTTTACGTCGTAGCTCGGATTTGATAAATATAGAGAGACGAGAGCTTCTTCCGTTCCCCGATCGAGTGGAATGACTTTCAGGTTTTTACGTATTTCTATTTTTGTTAATATTTATTTTTTACGCACTTTTCAAATTCCCTGGGTGTCAACTTTGGCGATTTAAACTCTGGACGGATATTAAATCAGTACCAAAGTACCAACTTTTCTTACAATTCTTCACAAGTCGATAACAAAAGTACTAGAGAACAAGGATCACACTCCACCCCCTTTTTCCCTTTTTTTCGACAAAGTTTTGATTCATTTTTTAAATAGTTAGAAGCAGAATAGTTACATTAGAATAGTTGAATTTTCATGCAATATTGTATTTCAAAATTCTTAGAAGCGCTCCTAGAATTTATGTCCTACAAAAATATTGTTATAACATGACGAATTTGGAATTTTTTTGTAACCAACGTAATTAATATTTTTGACTATCCTCGAGTATATTTTAAAACTGAAATGCTACCGCTTTTCCACAAGATTACTAAGAATACAATTTCTACTAAGATGTACTAACACGTAAAATAGAACATGGAATCATTTTTGACTTATTTATAAATCATTGCACAAATTGGATTAATTTTGATACACCTTGAATATTCGTTAATTTGTGGCTTTCAAATTTGGATGTTTTATTTATTATTTGAAAGCTTTGTCGAGCCTAGATAACTTACCAATTTGGATGGCTTCCAAAATCGAAAGCTTTTTTGTGTAATGTATAGCTGTCAAATTTGGAAGGCTTTCAAGTATTAAAAAAAAATGCGTGTAATTATACATTTTTTTATTAAAGCTGAAGTTTTTGACGCATTTATTTTTTATTGTGGAAAGCAGGTCATAGGGGATCCCTTCGTATTATTATCCAAAATGTTTTTAACAAAGGGACAAGAGACTCTAAGAAATGAGGAAACTAATACCAGGATCACAAATGTGACATCCGGAATTCGGGTGTCGAATTCGAAAAATTTGCACCATTCGTTTTTACTAAAGCAGGTCAAAATGAAATTTGAAGCTTCCTGTTCAAAAGTCGAAACAATATAAACATGTTTTGGTAGCAAGTAGAAGACACGTGATGACCAGACAAACAGACCTGAGGAAGAATGCTTACGAAATTTATAGCCATTCCCATCTGTAATTCTATTGTTAGTTCAAATAGTTTGAATGAATAAAATACATCAAAATTTATTAAATTAAATTCAAATTTTTTAAATTGAATTAAGAAAAATATAATCTACACCTTAACACAAATCTTCAGATACCTTTGATCCAAACGTGTTCCCCTGCGGGAAAACAGTATCAATATACCCACTTTCGCCTTATTCGTGGTTCTTTTAAAATGAAATTAAGAAGGCACCATGCTGTCTCCGATGAGTCTAAGGGGTCTGATCCTTATTAAATTTGCCATCTCGAGTCGCTTAAGGAATGAGTCATTAGAATTCATATGAGGACTATATAGTATATAGTATGAATTATGTAATAAATTGAACACGTGGACGTACGTAGGTTGGCGCTGCAAGGAAAGAAATGAGAGTTTCCGGTTAGATATACGAAATTAGGCTTTCATATATTGTACTTATACAGACTCGCATTGTACAAATGTACAGTTACAAATGTGTTTATGCTTCAAATTCCTTGACTTAACAGTCGCTATGTAGACATACATCACTTTAAGTCTTCACAAGTGATCTTCACTTGAAATCTCCATCAGATTCAGAATTTCAAATCAGTGCTCGCGGTGAAAGACCATCTGATTTCGTTACTTTAAGTTTAAAATATATGCAAGCGTTAGAAATGAGGGCGCCTCTATTATTAGCAGGATTAAACATTTTCGGATAACACTTCCGAAATATGAACTCCACAATGGCGCCCCAATTCGATGAGAGTGAGTTCGACTTAAGAGATGTATACATAGTGGAAAATGTTTCAAAATTTGAGACAAACTAGTGCCATTTGTGTTAAAGAAGTTGAGATGCTTCAGAAAGCACGTTAATCACTTCATGTTCGACTGGCTCTGTAACTGCTATGAAAGAAGAAATGGATTGTTGGTTTATGGCAGAAGAAGCGTCTCTGGAATCTGTTGAGTGAACACTGCAGAAAGCATTCACAATTTACTATAGTGGAATGATATTTCGCAGAAATCTACTAAGATTTCATTTAATAATGCTGCATATAATGAAAAATCATAAGACAAGTAATAAATGTTACAGTTCGGAAAACAAAACGATCTGATTGTTATAAAAGCAATAAAATCCATTTCATGTCCATACCAAACAGTTTTCTCAGAGTAGCTATGTTTTTCTAAGATTTCAGTACACTGTTGTTTGTCAGGATAAACAGTAATTTTCCGGCAGTCCCAAATCCAATGAATTAGGTTTTTCGGCCGCTTCTTAGAATCGTGGGACCCCTAGGACCTAGGAATTTCCCATGCATTCTGAAGAAGTTTACAAGTTAGTTTCAGAGACATTGTACCATCATATGTGAAGATGTTCGTCCCGTATATTCGAAATTACTGGAACCCATGGCGAGGAGTAAAGGGACAAGGGAGTGTTTGCTTTTCGGAACACATGGCCGATCCAGAGCACTAATTCTAGCCGTAAGCATACAACCAGTAGTCATAAGTAGTTTTCCCTATATTCAATATACCGTCGGCTTATATGAAATGATTCTTATCAGGAACGTGGCACGAGTTAATCTCAATTACAATTCAAAACCTTAAAACATATCCTGCCATGGCTTCTCATGAAGATTTTCTAATAAATGATTTGGAAACATCATTGATCATATAGATATATGGGAATCAGGAACTTCTCACGGAAATATTTTTTTCTTAATTTGTCATTGTAAATTTTTAAAATTACTTAAAACCCAATTATATAAGAAAAGGTTCTTTATGCAGGTAACGACTAAGTCTAATTATGAACATAATTAGTCTCCTGCATGATAATGGTTTCTAAGTGACTTCGCAGACACCACAATTGGGATTCCTCAACAGAATACGATACCCTGGGTAAATCTAAAGTCAAGATTTGCTAGAGTAGATTGCAGAAAGAATTTTATGGCCTTCAATATTGACTCTTCCATATTTAAGCGACCTGCCTTACGGTAATAATTATAGGGATAGAGTAGACTATTCTGCTATACTCTATGGAGTATAGGGCATAGGCGAAGAGTACATAAAACAGATTCAGGCCTTCTATTCAATTAGCTGTCAGCCGAGGGGTAGTCCGGTGCCGTGTTAATAGAGCTCGAGGTAATATAGGGTCTTCAACAGGTGGATTTATGGAAAGTCTATGAAATAGAATTAGACCTCTATTTGGCATTTAAACTTTCGATTTATGATCATGTCTCGAGGCGTTAAAACTTTAAAACAATATCCATTTCTCTTTATAGTTTATACTAATAGAAAAGTAAAAAATATTAAACCAAAATAACTAGACCCGTTTATTAAATAAGATTTCAAAAGTTTTAGTCTATCATCACGGATAAATATCTAAATTGCATCTTAATCTCACAGATCTTAAGGTGGAACGAATTCTCCTCGGAATTCTCGTCAAATGATAATTACTGACTAATGACAACTCAATTATGTAAACGAGTTTGGATAATTGTTAATTCAGAGTATTAATAATACATAAAGTAAATTAAAATGTTAGAGAATTATCCTGAAATTTGCAAAACAATTAATATTGTGCTATAGAAATGTTTCCAACATTTAATTTTAATTAGAACCCAAGTGGAAGTCGTGTATTCAGTAAACCATAAAATGCAATACGTATGTAGAAGATAAGCAATTGAAATATCTTGAACTACTGGATGCGAAGTGCATCTGGCAATTGCAGAGGAATTCACACTCGGAGTGAAAAATTCACCTAATGTTAATAGCAATTTACGATTACGGAAGACTATAAACTATAAAACTGTAGTTTCATTACGACTGAGAAGTAATGACGTCGAATAGAACCTATCTCGTTACTCTTACAGTCTTACACTATAAAATTCACTCAGCCAAAGAGTCGGCTTTCGCTCAAAGCAGAGAATAAATGCGGAAAAAAGATTGTCGACCTTTCTATAGCGATGCTACGTTTGGTATGAACTGTGAACTGTTGGTATCTCATAAATCTAGTGTCAACAGTTGTAAAAACGGGGTAAGCTGAGGAACCGGAAGCACGTGCTCCTCCACGAATATTGCATCCTGTCGTCCAAAGGGATGATCGACGCATATCCTTCCGTGGATGATCCCTTTGAATAAAAGTGTATAAAAATTGCATCAATTAATATTTTTCTATTCAAAAATATTTTTTTTTATTTAGATAAAATCAAATTAAAAGAATTGAAAATTTCTATTTGAAAGGTATGTAATATTTATGAGGTATAATTCAAGTTTGGACACTTCTAAAAGTTTAAATTTAAAATTGTACTAAAAGAGTGGTTTAAAAAAACAAGTAATTAACGCAAATACAGGGTAGATGCATGATGAGAGTATCAGTGATTTGCAGTATTAAATTTTCCTCAGAATATGTCCTGCTTCCTCTTTTAAAAAACTTTTTTTGAAGTCCATTAATCATTTTAGATACTCTATTTTGAGTTATTCGGGTGGATTGTCGGGATAGGATTCGTTAGACCTTCATTTCCGTTTCATGTCGCCTTGAGCCATCGATACCCAGTGGATTAGGTGTCGACTGCTTCTCATTAAACTGAAAACGACTGTCGCAACGAATTATACGTGGTACAGGTTGAGCAGGTCGGGAGCCGGGAAAGCATCAGGAGGGTGTAATCCGATTATTAGGAATATCCGCTTAGGCGAGGAAAACGTTTCTAAAATAACCAAAGGGTGGGTGGCCTCCACTTATTTTGAAAAGTCACGATTCCATGACAAAAAAAAGTGACTTTCATTTACATTTCCTATACAATCCGATTTTATCTATCTATTTTTACCTACAAATTGGATACACTTTTTAACAAATCAGATCTTTAGAAGAAAATAACTTAACAATATGTTGTTTTTTTTCGAATAATTTATGTTGATAATTATAGCTCAATATCATTATCAATGACTTTACACTGTTTACTTAGACATGTTTGAGCATATGTATTTGAACTTTGTTTGCACAATATGCAGTTGTTCTGCTAATATTTGACGTCCTCTTCGTTATTCAGCAAGTGAATCTGCATTTGCAAATGCTATTCGAAGAAGTTAAAGCGACATCCGAAAATATCTTTTCACTTGAAATCTGCATGCTTCTAAGTTTTTTTTTTACTGAAGGAGAAAAGGCCTTCACTTCTCAAAACTATTGTTGCACGTTGTATGCAAATTTTTAATCTAATAAAATTTCATGACATGCTTCAAAATCAAGTAAATAGTTCTAGTGATGAAATCTCTAAAAATAGTATCGCCTAGTTAACTTGGCATGCAAAAGAGAGTTGTGTATATACCCATGGGGGGAGGGGGAGAGTCCAGAATCCTTTTAAGCTGAAACCGCAAGATTTCACGCTCAGAAGGAGTTTACTTTCATACAGATTTTAGTATGTGCGTTAAAATGGACTATAAAAAATGTTCTATAACAACCTGTTTCTTCACGGCCACGGGGTTATACATTTTTTCGTCCATTTCGAAATCTGAAAGACTTATTATTTCTTACTATTTATGCGACTGAAAAATAAAATTTGTATTTGATTGAAAAAATACTATAATTATTCTTATTTGTCTCGTGCCAAGAAAGCAAATGCTAGCTGTTGATCTGATGGTGTTAAATGGAGGATATCTCTCGTTTCCTGTTGTCTCCCTGAGCGGTTTTACTAAACAAAAATAAAGATCTCCAGCCTCATGAATGTATTTGTATATCCGAAAGAAAGGCGCGAAAATTCGTCCTACATCTGCTGTGACATAGCACATGACTCCAGATAAACACAAGGGGACATGATCAGGAAACAGTGAACGTGTCTGACAAACATTCGAAGATATTCGAAAACATAATAGGGATTTCGAAACTTTTTACAGGAAATTTTAAGAGAGAAAGAAATGAGGGACAAAGAGTTTCATTCTCTCAAGCATACTAAATAATTAAAAAATATATACACCAATTTTGATGTGATAGTCCTTGAAAATTAATTCTCTCACCTAATATAGACCAAATTAATTTCGACAGTCAGTGGTACGTAACGTTGGTGAAGTATATAGATTTGAAGAGGTCCTATGACCATTTTCGTTAATTAAATTGATATCTGCGGTTGGCCAAGTTGGGAGAAAAATCGCATCGCACGTCGGGTGGTCACGTGAACAAGGCGAGTGACGATAGACAATCCCGTGATGTGCATAGCGAACGTTTTGGGGACGTGCAACGCTTCCTGCGAGACCCCAAGGCGGGAGAAGAAGGACGGAGGGCAGGGAAGCAGTGCACGGTGTTGGAATATTTATGGGGGCCGAGTGTATAGATCGTTCTAAAGCCGATTTCGAATTAGCGACGTCGCCTTCGGAATCCCGCATTTGGAACCCGTCGATAAATTTTATTATTTATCTCAATATAATATTCCAGTCACGTTTATAGTTATTAGAAGTACAAAGAATTTTTCCGGGAAACTGATCATTTCTGATATTCGGCAATCTATCTTCCCCAAAGAATGTTTCATTTCTATTAAAACATCAATAGAAAGTTCCGGAAAAAGACGGTTTAACAATAGTTTTTTAACAAGTTACCTCTTAAATGAATATTGTTCAATATTCAAAGTTAGATTAACATGTCTTGAAAAACACTCGCCTTATAGTATGCTATCCCTGTCGAATTGTATCATCTGCCTATCGACACGTAAACACTCGAGATATATGCAGGTACAGGCCTATTTGAGGAAAACCTACGCCGAGATAAGACTTATCTTTCCTTTGGGGTATTCACGCACGCACGACCTATAAGATACGATACGAAGACACTCGAGTATTTCAAGTTCAAGAGGACCGATTAAATAAATCGTAAACGAAACATTTGCGGATAACGAGGTCGCCGCGGAACAACCGGTGAATCGTCTTCTTACAATCTCTTTTACGACTTTCATATCTTCCTCAACAGTCTATAAAGCATCCCCCCATTTGAGAACCACTGGAATGAGATTCAATTAACTTAAAGGCCTCTGCGTGTTTTCGATAATTTTATTGTCATTTTCTTTTACTTATCACTTTTTAGTAAGATAAAATAATCATCAGGACTGCCTTCTTCAATTTGAATAATTTCTTACATTTTTAAATTCGTAAACACAATAATGTCCCTCGAGCCTAGAAATCTTCAGGCGTTCATTCAGTGTACCCCGAAATTTAAAGATTTCAATGGTTGGCGCCATTCAGTCCATTTCAAAGACGACTTCTTCTGCCCTGACTTCCTTTCCTCCTGCTGTTTAAGACATCTGCACACGGAGGAGTACGAGACTTTTTTTTTGCCGAGTTGCAGAAGATACGACTATTTTTGAACCAGACATTAAACTAGGGAATATATGTAGGTCGAAAGTGAATCTAGCATTCAAATGGAAGAAATCCGAGTCCACATTGAAATATCAGATGTCTTTTCAGTTTTTGTAACGAGACATTGTGAGGTTGACTTTTCGGAACAAGGCCTAGTTTATCAAACCCAAAATTTAGATGGATCCTAAGACGCCAAGGAGTGTAAGATAAAACAGGGAACCGAACCGTGTTCTTTTTGTTACCTTTTAAAGGTTTGAATCAGTGTTATTTAATTTAAATAGATTCTAGAATATCTGAAAAATTAACTGCGATAGAGGTACTTTTTCAAACTGGAGAGCCGATGATTGATAGCCCCTCGATATTTAATTTCAACGAACTTATCGAAACTGCCTATAATGGAACCATATTCTCTTATCTCAGGTGTAGTTTAGGTTCCTCGAAGTGATAGCGTGAGGTGTAGAAAACATTCTATTGACATCTTCATCTTCGAAAAACGGAAAAAATATCTGGACTCTGGTTCCAAAGACGGCCAGGAGATTATTGGTACAGACATTGAACTGATAAGAAGTGTGAGGAAAGGTGAGAACTTTACATGGCGTTTGAATATTCTGAACCGTAATATTGAGTCGTATTTTCTTCCATATGAGATAAGATTGAGATAAAATGAATATAAACGGCTATATTAACGGCTGTGAATTAAAAAAAAACATTCAGAAGAAACATAGAGGATATACTCAGTACTCACTCCATGCTCGGAATTGATTTCCAATCGTCTCACTCACCTGCAACAAAAAATAAAAATTGGTTATTAAATTAGTGTTAAGTGGAACTAATTTATTGTATCTTAATTGCTTGCTTTACTAGCCTTGACTCTGATTAAATAAACTACCCTTGGAGATAATTGAAAACACTTTTCAAATCAGGAATCAGGGTAATTATTTTTAAATTATTCTAAGAAGCATTATCACGAGTAGTCAACATTTCAGCTTTCCTTGATTCGCTTGCTCGACATAATACATGAAACGAGCACTACACACGCAGTGCTTGGTCTGATCACCGCAATGGATTGTTTCCTGAGGAGGTTCAGACTCAGACGGTTACTCGAGTGGCAAAGTAGGAGGCATAATCCGTATGCCTTGGTCCACAAATGTAAGAACATGAAGCCTCGCTCCTCTCAAAGAGTCTTGACCCCTCGGTAAGACGCGGGAGATGTTTGTTTGGGGTCCACTCCATTTTGTCTGGCTCTCGCATATAAAGCACGTTAATATAGCTTGCAAGAGCGTTCGTTGACACTTCCTTATTTCGCGAGACAACGAATTACAGTCATTAGAAAGATAAACTGTCTGAAATCTGTTCAAAATATTAATTTTACAAATTCAATTTGTTTCGCAATGAAAATCTTATTATTAAATGAAATAGGGCAAATGAAATAGGGTAAACAAAATATGACTTACATGTACATGAGATTTTTTGAGTGAATTTTAAGAACTTTGTTTGATCACTCTTATAATAATTTATGCCGATTTCTCGACAGGAAAGTTGTAGACTTAATCGTTGTCCCGTGTATCACAAACAAAAAGTATGTATGCGACAATGTAGACTGTAGGGTATTGCGCGTGCAACTGACCGGTTTTCTCTGTTGGTCTGGATGGACACTCCTTTTCCACGGAAATGTCACAAGTAGGGAGGTGTCAATGCGAATCTAATCAGTGTATCATCATCTAGCAAGATAATAATCGAACTGAAAAAAATTATAAAACCCATAAATGTGAACAATGTCCCTCAGACCAATATCTATTCCTCTTTTTGTAAACAATAATTAAATGTTTCTCATGGAGTTTCATTGGCTGGGATTTATGACACGAAAAATGGGGACACCTCTTAATTCGTTTAAATGGTTTATGAGCCATCATCTCTAATACTTATTATTTTAGAGCATATTACATACATCGAGGTTGATGCGTTTAGGACGTCATTATTTTGAATGACAGAAGACTTGTTGACACGTCCTCAGGAAGATTTGTCTCTCGTAGAACTTATGCATTTACGATATTACGACCGCGTTGATGAAATCAAATTATGTATTTGAAACTAATTGATCAATTACATGTCCGTCACAAGGGTCGCGTAGCATGTTCGAGCATTATGGAGTATGCAAATTAAACCAGGGGCCGTGTTGCTTTACAACTTAGACTGAAGGTCTAATCTATTTGTATAGATTCAGGATTGCATTTACTATATGAAAACAGTTCAAGGACCCATCCTGGCATTCAATATGTCATTAACCACTATATTGTTTGAATTGCTTGTGCAGAATTTGATGCCCGATTTGTTCCAACTCAAAGATTAATTAAATTACCAGCTTGAGTACATTCTTGCTCATTATATGTAGGTCAGAAGACATAAAGTGATCATTTTTTAAGGAAGTTGTTAATCAATGTGATCTTTACAAGGCTAATGTGCCCTGCAGTTTGGGAATCTGTATTTTATTGGGGTTAGGCAGCATCTGCTGTGCATTAGGGTCGAAAAAATATTCATTAGAGGGCTTCCACTTTGCCGGGTAAGGCTACGGTCCATCTTCAATGATTTTCTGGCAATGGCGACGCAATCCCATCCGGAACGGGTCGAGGGGGCGTCGTCGTTGAGACCCTCTTTCCAGTAATTTCTCAGACGATTCATTTTACACATATATCATTTCAGTGTCATTCTTACACTGTAGACTCTATACATTGTAAGTGTATTTAAAAAAATGTAAAGACTACTGTTTAGATAAACTAATTGGTACTAAAAAAGTAATAAAAGTACCGCTGTAATTCAGGATCTTAGAAGTATACTCAATACAGTAGATGACACTGTTTATGTCACATCCGAAAATAAAAGTCGCGAACCTCTTATATCCTGAACAAGGTCATAAAATCGAATGCATGAAAGATTCCACTTATGATCTTATATCTGTCGTTTGTTTCTCTTATGGTTTTACGACCCCTTGCAACATCAATAACTTCTGTTAGATACTCGTATGTCGACAGGGAATCGTGCCGCCGCGCCGTCGGTTAAATAGCGATTCGACTTTCTACACGAGGGTTTGGCACGCGATAAACGAAGGAGCACCATGCCAATACGGTGGGCGTTTATGCAAATTTTTATGCAAAAAAAAGGGAAAAAGTGTTTTTAAAAATGAAATAAGAAATAAGGAAGAAAAGATTGCAGAACACAATACTTCCCATGCCGTGGCGACGTGCTTTCACCGATCGTTCACCACCGAATATTCTACGGTGAATTATTGTCGGAGGCGAAACATCTTTTCGCGATATCGTGAAACAATCGACACACACACCACGTTTCAAGTGGAAATAAATCTCTCTTGAATTTTTTTTCATTTTTTTCTCTCTTTCGCAGTAAGATGAATTGCTCCCACGAAGTTTAAAGCTGGGCGCTGTCATCGTGAAGAGGGATTGATAAACACGTCCTAGCCTCAACGAATTGACAAAGAGAACATTTTTCTCCCATCGATTTCGCGGTCAGCGATCGCAAAATGTGGAGTGGAGAAGCCACGGGACGACAATAATGGCCCGCGGCGGGCCATTTCAATGGACCCATATGAACAAGCAAGCAACTTGCACGAGCTACGTACACGTACCGTATGTACAATAGCGGCTCACGGTCACAGTCAAGTGACAATGTACGCCTATTTTAACATACAAAGAACAAGTGGCAATTCTGCCCTTACGTATGCGTCTCGTATAAATGCCACGTGATGACAGCTGCACGTGAGAAAATATTTGGAAACCAAACCACCCGCGCCCACAGACCCATAATCGTGAATCGCGAATAAAAACACTCTGACATTTAACCAAATATTTGCAAAATTTAATCTGCATCTGACATTTTGAGTTTTTGCGTAAATATTCATTCACCTGTCTTTTCGTATCTGGTATAGTCCATGTGGTACACCTAAATTTTGCTCGAATTGTTACTTTTCGATATTTTGGATCGTTGTTGAAATATTTGCATGTTTATCTGCATTTTTCCAAGAAATTACTATTTTTCCTTTCTGATTCTTGAAATGCGTGTGAGGTGTCGTTTTTTACGATTTTTAAATTATAAGAACAATAACCGTTCCGTTTTTACCACCGTGAATTGAAACAAAAGGAAAATGCATTAAATTTTTTGAAAGTGCATTTAACTCAATTAAAAAAATATATTTTTTGCATATTTTTAAAAAATTCTAAATTAGGCACAACATTTTTTGTTTGGAATTTCTATTTTGTTATTATTGATCACTGGCAAAAACTGTACATATAAAAAATTCCCCATAATTTTTGAACTAAAGAATTTTTTTGTTGAATTTTTAAATAAAAAAAAGAGAACAAAAGAAATTAACCGGTTTCAACTTTTTTTTTACGTTTTTTGGATGTCAACACACAAATTTGTTTTCCTCAGCTCAAACAATTCGATTAATATCAGTATGCTTACTATTTAAAAAGAAAATACTTATAACATAACGATATCTCACACGGATCTGCAGGTTCTTTCATTTTCTGATCAGAAAGTAAAAACTGGTAGTTCTGAAAACTTTCTGTTGGCAAAAGGAACCTTAAACACCAAATTTCATGCTTTGGTAAACATTTGAAAAAAATTTCCATATCTTCAGTGAACCGCTTCAGACTACTGTATTAAAAACAATATAATATTTCCATTCTGAAAATTCGTCAGGACTGAGAAAGATACTCTCCATTCGTTTTCTTAAAACAGGCAATCATTCCAAACCGAAAAGGACCAGTTCATTTCGAGAAGTATATATAAATATACTCTCTTCCAGAATCTCTTAAGACCCCTTTGTTAAAGCCTCAGGTTTTGGAAGGCTTTATGCAAGGAAAGTAATCATTTTCTGAAGTGGAGAACCTGGTTGCGACCAGTTTCGCAAATCGGCCCAATTCTATTTTCGGCGTGTTTTGACTATTGGCGGTTCCCTGTTCTCTTTTGGCCGTCGGCATAACACGTACTCGCTTGCACAAATCCTTGGATCTCAATTCGTACGCGGAGCCCTGGAATGACCCAGTAAATTACATTTCCACTGACCGCGAAACGGTTCCCGCGGTTATTGCTTGGGGGGGGGGGGGGGGGGCCCGCCGCGCCGACCCCGCCGCGGCGGG
>CAKNYM010053159.1:655681-731568 GCA_932195095.1 Andricus curvator | reverse complement strand
CCCCCCCCCCCCCCCCCCCCCAGGTAACTGGTTCCAACCGATTTTAGTCCATAACTCTTTTAAATTTTTCTCTACGCTTTAAATCTATATGACTTTTGACACAAAGATTCATCTGCTTAAAGGAAAAAACAACAACAATTCGTTTGATCCGAGGTTTGACCGATTCGCTTCTTTGGATCCAATCCCACGTTTCGTATACTAGTTTTCTTTCTCTTGCTCCAAACGAGCGCTTATTAATTGTCGACTACTCAATACAAGTGGGAAGTTATTTTAGTCGATCAAACATGAGTCACTATAAGGAGTTTAGTAGATCGGTTCATTTAATCCAGTGTTAGACGAGCATGTGAAATATTTTTTGGGGTACAACTGTACTTTAGGAAAACTCTAATTCAAGTGGGTTGTAAACGTATAAAATTTATATATTTATAGATGAATCCTGAAGTGACTCAACTTTTCTACAAGTCTTTAAAAATATATACACTTCCTGGAAGAAATTAGGTAGAATTAAGTGCGGTATCCGAGGTGGTATCAAAAATAGGTAGATATTCTTAGAGAACTATTTCTTGGGGAAATAATCAGGATATTCAAAAATAAACTAAATTGGCGTTTTGGCTTGTATGCAGTGAAGCTCTGAGGTGTGCCATTAGGATTGATTTTCGAAGTTGACGCAATTATTCAAGTCAGGAATTACGATTACGAATGCATTATACGTAAATTGTTCTACAACCTTAGCTCAGAATTGATTACCGTTTTATAATTTTTTGACAAGTGGCATTAAAAATTAACTTACTAAATGGCTTTTCTTCACACTCATTATACTGCACTTAATGTTATGCTAACGCCTTTGATGTAAAATGACGGCGAACAATAGTCATTGCTCGTCGTACTACGACGTTCTTTGTCACAGCATGTGCGATCCATGCTGTGCATATAAACAATTTCGAATGTCATTGGCATAGAGATTGGCGTCATTAGCACGTCTCGCGCACGAGGTTGCCGCAGTGAAACGCAATTAATCGACTGAGAAATACATTTCCAGCACCTTATTAAATTCTTTAATAAATCACAAATCAATCAATTATTTAGGAAAAATTATGATTCCACAATGTGTCACATTATATTTTTTTGATAGGCTAAAAAGTAAAAAAATAAATAAAAAACCTCTCCTTAGGTTTAATTAAACTTCAATGCTTATTAATTTTAAAAACAAAAAGTCAAAATCGGTTAATAATGAAAGACTACAGACTTTTTCGAACAATATATTCCCGATAAGCACTACTGTAAGCGAATAGCAAATGCAAGGACCTAATTCCTGCACACGATTTCACATATATATGGAGTTATAAGTCGTTCGAATAAGTACATACGAATCTGAATACCACCGAGCAGAAAAGTATAGCCAATTTAATCGTGCGGAGTCACGTCTCGCCACCGTCAACTTGCCTTTAAAAACACCCACTCTGACTGACCTCTTTGTCCGAAGTACTAGAAGGGAGCTGCACTGTGTTCAATGTTCATCCTCCTGTAACCGTCGCGTGATAATCAAGGAGGATGATACACTCTTATGAGTGCAGCACATTGCGCGAAAAAATTATTCAGTTTCCAGAATTATCATGCTCATTTTTCTTCTAAAAGGAAGAGCAAAAAGGTATCACGCTATTACTATTTTGTGGTATTAACTCAACTAATTAAAATTCATTCATTTATGTCGCAGTATTATTATAGCACACGTGTATCAACAGAAAAATTTAACTTTCTTAACTAATCTTTTATCATTCAAATGTGACTTTAATTTTCAAAGAAACTGACAGACTTGAAAAGAAAAACGAGTATCATATGTGCAAGAGAGTCCGCCTATATCAGATGTTTCATTCCAACTTTGCATAAGCATGCACCTGAAAGAGGCTTCTTTTTGGTTTGGGATTACCGATGACAGGCGAGTCGAAGTAGGGTGTGTAAAACCGGCGAGAGTCTTCAAAACTTCAAAGCGGTTACCACGCCCTTTCCGAAAATGAAAAGGGGAGTGTGTTATATCTCATTTCACTAAATACAGAGGCTAAACCACGCGTCCAGGTTATGTGTGAAATTTCTATATGAAAACTACCCTTAAAAAATAATGAATGTATATCATATTTAATCATTGACTATTCCCTTTGGCTTAATTTACATATACGTTAACTATAGCCATACACGTCTTTCATTAAACGAAATTCCAATGTATTTTTATTATACAAAAAATTTCTTCTTCATATCACCCGAAAATCATCATGCTTCGCTCTTTATACGAAAAAGCAGACGATTTCAGAGAACGTGGCTCAGCCAACAAAAAATATAGGATAAAGAGTCTACCGTACTCTACGTTTTTTACATCAATCTTGACGAGGGTCTTCGCATTAGAAAACGAAATTTATTAGGAACTAGAATATTAAATGCATTATTAAAGAATTTTAATAACTTTATACGGTTTTTAAAAGGCCAATCTTTCCCTTCTGAATGATTGACTGAATTGAGAATTAAGTCAAGCCTCGTTTCGAGGCACATGATTATCCAACCCCTCCAATATAACCACAACTTTGTTGCACTTGCACATACTATAAATTTCCGAAATGTATTTTCATGAGATTTGAACACGCCAGGGTAATAACCAATCTTTTCCATATCAAATCAGGCAAAGCAAAAATGACTCCCTAGTTTTAGGATTCAAGTGTCTCCTTCCTATGAACGGAAACTGGTTCTTCCTCTGCATCCGCGCAGTGAGTAATTTATACGTTCCGCGTTGAGACAGTTACAGACGGTTACAGAGGACTGCTAGATGAGCGAGTGGGTACTTAGGTTACTAAGGTGCACGCACCGGCATTAATATGGTGGACTCGGAACAAGCGCAGAGATTTCATCTCGAAGAGATGCAGTCGTGCATTCAGTGTATCGCGATAGCGGAGCCATATGTAGGTACAAGTACAACTACAAGTTTCGGTAGTGCCAGTTGGGTGGTTTTCCCTGGAACTCGTTGCACGGCGTTGGAAGATAAGACTTATACGGGGCCTCCTCGCGAAAGGATTCCTGATGTCTGTCCTAGCGTTCATCCGATTACAACTTTGTTGTATGCTCAGCACTTTATTTTTCTGCATCTTTGTAATCCGTTTCCGAACCCTACATGGACTAGGCTTGCAACCACTGTGCAATAAATGGATTGCTGCCAGTCGGAGTGACCTCGAAAATAAGTGCATACCCGCAGGAAGGTACTTTTCTTACAAAGTGATCCTTTAAGGAAGAAATCAGAACAGTAATTGAAGAACGCGGTTGAAAAATGTCTTGCAATGATGCTTAGAAGACGTGCGTCGTTGCAGATGAGCCAATTACGCTGTTTTACTTGTTGTGCTTTGAGGAAAATTTGCGGATTTACAAAAAAGGACATTATCGTAAAGAACGGTCATTTAACATCCACCCAATGAAAAGTTCCCGGCCATTTGCGCACAGAAAAAACTTTCACTCTGTCATTTCGTCCGGTTTTCCTGCCCAGTTGCCATCATGTACGTTTGTAGATCAAATAATTTCTGATGTTTGTCGGTGTTATTATCCAGATGCGAATGACATAGGTATACCATTTGATTTTTCTAAAAGCTAGAAATCTGCTCTAGAATCTCATGTAGACTGTACTTATAGAAGTACTAAACCATAGATAGACTTCTGCTATTTGGAATGATTGCACAGATAAGTCCGCCTTCAAGAGCGTAATTTGCCTCGAAAATTAAACCTTTCAGGATAAAGTTGCCAGCAGTAATGGAGATAATTAGTTTAGAATCTAAAAATTTGTTCTTATACTAGATAAATATGATTCGAAAATATAAATATGCAAATGTGAATTGGATACATATTTTTATTTTAATCAGTGTTGTTTCAAGCAATCACCTCAAATCTTAATACTCGTTAAACACTCTGGATGATTGTCAGGTCATTACTTCGAAAAGTGCTCTTTCAGAAAAGTAACTCTCTTATTACACAGTATTCCTTTACGGCAGAAATCAACCACTAATTGAGAAAAAATTTCAAATACTCACAATGTAGGAGACTTCCCTATTACTCTATAAGTAGATTATTATGCAAATACGAATTTGATAGCGCATATTATTATATATCTGCAGAAAACTATATAATTCGAGAATGCGATGCAACCGGTTTGCTCAATTTGCATAAGTACACTAATGTAGATATTATTAATATGTACCGTCAAACCCTTAAGCAAAATTATAGCTGGACTTTATTGAAGTTTGAAACTAATACGAGAACTTGCATGCACTTAAGTCTAATCGTCAAAGTGCAAGTACCTGTTGCACAGCAAAAGAAGCCTCAAGACCACATGTGGTTTCCACCATTAGCATATATCCGATTACGGTAGCTCAGCCGAATAGCAAAGAGATAATTAGAAAAGATTAGGAAATCGTCGCGCTTGAGAAGTAGGCGTAATTGTTGATTTGAATATCTTTGAGGAACAGTTGCATACATTCAAAGGAAAAGGCAACGCTCGATTCAGTTCCAGGCGTCCACCTTTACTGCACTTGCGCCTCCATTCGCACCTGATTCAACGATCATCTTGGAGATTTTATGCATACTAAATTATCTCTTTTTATAAAGGTGGCTAGGGAGCAGAAACTGATTAAGAGACGCTGTGAGCTACAAGGACTTCAATATGGAGGGTTTACAATTACAATATCAAAAAGCTTAAGGGGAAAGACTCTCCATTTGGATAGAATTGGATGTCTTCATTGAGAAAAAGTTGAGTTGATCCCTGTTACGCGATACTGATCTCGATTGGGGGCCTCATGCTGATGCGGGGTTACGTTTTTAATTTACATGTGGGTATGTGGTATTCTGTGGGAAGTGTTCAAAAACTGATTGAACGATATATGTATAAGATCTATAATTTGATTTTTATGTATACATTTTTATGAAATGCATTATTCTAATATCCCATTTTTCCAGTGCGTTCTGAGCAATGGGTACATATTTAATTTAAAATAGTCAGCTCTAATTTACAATAACGAGAAGCCGAAGATGAGTTTCGGCAGACGATAAATTGTCACTTAATGGTTCTCTCGCCTCGGTCAATTTTCTGCGCTTGGAACCCTTGCAAAATCGTCTCTGTCCCACCATTAAGAGCCAAGCATGGCAGAAAGAAAAGGATTAAAAGAGGGAGAAAAGAGAGGAGACACGATTTGTTCCCAGAACCTCTTGGATACTGGCCCTCTTTTTGTTTTCTACCCATCGCAACCGCGGCACAAGTCGTCGCTAATTGGCGGAATGAGCGTAACGAGGTCGAGTGATCGGCGAGTCTCATAAGGTTCTTTGAGACCTGGGGCTTTGCTTGGTTGCTTCGATTATTCCCATCCAAAAGTTTAATGTGCGAATATGCCCAGTCAGCAATAAGTCAGCAGCTTAAAAAACGTGTCACATGGTCTGGGATCGTCAAGTAACTTGATGAGAAAGCAAATGGCTACTGAATCTAAAAAAAAGATGTGTGAATTTTTTATTGGGTGGGATTTGAAGTTTGAAGCATTATCGCAGTTTCTTAGGACAAGATGTTAAAAGAGATTCTTAAAAAATACTTTAAAATGAAATCATCCTTGCAAAAAATTATAGCAAGAAATATGACAAGTAGAAAAGGACTGTAATAAAATCATCACAATTCTCTTTCTGCATCATTTCCAACAAATTTCTAAATAGTGCAATTATCTTCTTACAACTTTAGTCTGGAGATTCTTTCCCATAATTTCTCGCATTCTTTTCCAGAGTTCAAGCACTTTTTGTCCACAAAGTGCAAACATTCCTTAAGGGATTGAGCACTGTTCTCATAGTTAAATTGATTAATAGTACAAGTATTTATAATTTGATGCTTTAGAGACTTAAATCTTGGTAGGCAGGTCGGAGTTCAAACGTCATAAATGCGTCATTATTATGCAATCAAACTGTTACAAACTCCGCTCTATCGATTCACTCATGCATATATACTCGGTCTTCACTGCAGTAAAATGAACCGAAGATTGGCCTTATTAAGATGATCAAGGTCGATTTTGCCCTACCAGAATTTAATTGTTCCAGTCCTCTAAGACCAAACCAGTAAACTGATTAGGATACAAAGACTAAGTGACTAAATCAATTTTAAGCAGTTCTCCTAAAGCAACATAATGATCCACTTCAAAAAATCAACATGTTAACCCAGTGATAATCTCCTACTTCACGTTTCTACTGAATAGTCAAATTCAAGAAAATGAAAAAAGTCAATTATTTACTCCGAGCCCACATTTTCAAGCGAAGCTCAGATTATTCAAGACTATTTACTTTCCAAGAACGAGTCTACTTTTCAATTTCATTCATCTCTGAAGATGAAATTACGATACCTTTTTTTAAATCCATTCATTGGTTCGTTTTGATATCTCTAAGACTGAATGCTGCTTCAAATTTCAACTGTTCAGAATCTCCGAACCATGTCAATTATTCTTATATCTTCATAATGCATCCCTCATAAATTTTCATCTTCCTATTCTTCGGAGGAAGTCGCGTTTTCTAGTGGAATTACATTAAAGAAAACCAGTGTAATGCACGATGTAATCTGTATGACTTATAGGGTATTACACACGTGCCGTCAATGCAACACCGGTAGTACTTACTCTTGCGGTCGGCACGGTAATGACTACGTTTAAAGTGCTGATTTGGCACGTGCGTGTGAAACACGGGGTACTTCACATTCATGTGTTAATAAGTGTGAGACCTGTGCCAGTATGCGTGTACCCAATAAACCACGTGTGTTGGTACGTGCCTCACACCCGGCGCCTGACGAGACCCACCTGGCCCACCGAAAGTATTGAGGTTGGTTGGTTACACTCCGACGTAATCTTCCCCACTAAGCAAATAACCTGTTACCTCTTGTGCCCGTCTTCTTTCACTCGTTTCTTCTTCATTCATCGCATCTGCCTCGTTACCTCTCATCTCTTTTCACGACTACCTGTTGTCCTCCTGTCGACCCTGGGTACCGCCTCGTTAAATCAAAAATACGGAACCAACTCTAAAAAAAGAAACCGGATCCATTTGTTCTCTGTGATTTCTCAAAACCATTTATTCTTTGTGTTGAATGCGGTTTAGGATTTTCTTTGAAAACACTTTCTTCGTATTGTTTGTGTCAATCTACCAAAGAAACACGTTTTAACTTTCAATTATTTATAATGAATAGTGAACGATGTAAAAAATAAGCTAACATCTCAGCCTCGGTCTTTATACCCTCTAACACTTTTTTAAATCCTTCAAACTCCTGTAGATAGTTGTTTGTAAATATAAAAGTGCCGACAACAATCCAGGATTTCCTGATTCAATCAGCGCAAAATTCCTTCCAGTAACTACTATAGATTACGTGGAAACTTTTAAGATAAGAGAACATTCCACGTGAAATGTTGGCAAGGGCCAAGGATGGACAACGTATAACAGAATGGCCATGATAGCAAATGGTATAGCCCCCGTGCATTTACGAGACGCATGCGATAACATTGAAACTAGTTACGCTCAATTGTTACGGTAGCAGCGTAACACCGACTTTTTTCACCCTCACATGTCCATTATCTTTTCCAACGAGTAATTGGCAAGACTCTTTTTTCACAGCACCGTAAATAGTATCTGGCGCTTGAACTTCGTGCTTTCCTTTTACGCGCGAAGGAGATCTTACGACCAGCATTGTTATTACGTACAGCATTGCGAGCACGACTAATTAGCGAATCGAGATTTATCCCGATAAAATGCATTCTACTTAGCATTAAGTATGGACGTAGGTCTGTTTGCGCCACACAGCGTACCCATTATTACTGTTTGAAACAGTTTTAAATTGTATAAAAGGGTCTCAAGTAAAATAAAATTTTCCCACTTAAGTATCGAGTATCAGACAAATCAGTGCTAAAGTACAAATTATTTTAGTTTCGGAAAAGTCAGAGTGTAGATACGGTTATTTTAACTTGAAGGGCTACTGTGCGTGCAAAGTGCATTGGTACAATCTCAGTACAAGTAGTGAGATAACGCCTACATCTACTAGGCCTCTCACGTGTGCAAGTACACTGGCATGCGTGGATGAGTTGAGAGACATAAATGGTCTAAGACATAGTGTAATTCAAACTGTAAGTGAAGACAGATGACTGCCGGTTCTCGGTAACATTAAATATAGTGCGTTAATTCTCCCCCCTTCACTTTTTTCTTCTATTACGTAGACGTTTATTTTATATGACTAGCACACCAGTCTTTAACCCTACATTCGAGCCTACATTTTACAGTCTTATTTTTTAAAAATCGGTACTATAAATCAAAGCAATGGAAGCAAGAGGCTCATTACGAGTTCCCATGATCAACTACGTGCTAGCCGGAAATTTAAACTTACTATAGTAAAGTCCTCTGAGAATAAATGTGACAAATTCATTGAATTTAAAACTTTCCTTACAGAAGAAAGGTGGACTAAGTTTTGATGCGTCTTCTTTCAGGTCTCACCTAAGCCGTTGCAGAGTCAACTTCATCTAATTTTCTTCTGTTTGAAAATTCAATTTAATGTCAATTGAAGCCCTTTTTGACTATAAAGATCATTTTTAGTATACATTTAGTATACTAATTGTATACTTTAATATATAATGTACTGAACGTATACTTTAGTATATATTTAGTATACATTTCTTCAAATTTACATTATCCTGAAAATGGTTATGTCAGTCATTGAAATTCTCTATAGTTTTGCTGGGGCAGCATCTGTGAAGAGCTCATAAATCCCATTCTTTGGTCGCGGCATGATCTTCTGCCTTGAATATTAACCCGCGCTCTGTCGAGTCTCAGGGGTTATGCTATAACGAATCAGACTTGTACCTTTGACTTGTAAAGCGTTAGTCGTAGCTAATCGCAAGTCGCAACTCTTTAGCTTTAATGAAAACGCACGACTTTGCACTGCAAACGCGTGGGCTCTTGAATGTACACTGCTATTCTTCACGGAATTCGTATTGGAAGCGGAACGCGTTTCGTAAATATATAACATATAAATATATACATATATATAAGCGCCAAGTTGGTTTATTAATAAGTTCCATGGACGATCGCATGTCTTGCTATGTGAAAATCAATCGTTCGATTTTCAAACGACGACGCATCGAAAAAGTAAACCGATGGTCGTGCCAGAATTTGTGGGATTGGTGACAGATGTGTGTAGCGAGGATAGATTGCTTAAACATTGACCTATCAGATTGAAATTTATTTTCGTAAAGTATAGATCAGCGCAATTCTTCTTTCTCAATAACTTATTTTTCAGGTCTGATGAAAACAAATAAACTGTATGTGCACATATAGTTTATTATGAGGAACATGTTCCTCAAAATAAAATAGATGGTTCATTTTAGTTCGGGAAAAACCAGATCGTTGTTTTTATCTAGAAGTTGAGTTTTCCAGATTTGTTCGCCAAGTCGAAGTAAAAATATTTCTAGAAAAATATTGATCAAACTGCTGGTATCCTGTCATATGTTCTAAAACACCTCTTTCATTTTCTATATTATGGCTACATTACTCTTAAGTGTGAACAAGTTTGTTGAGATACTTGTTTAGCTTTTATGAAAGTCATCAACAGGTTCTCTTGTAATTGAACTTTTTAATCACTTACAAGGTGTTAATAGTTCTGTAGAAAAAAACAAAAGTTGTATCAAAGCAAAAGAAAAACACAAATACGTAAAATAAAGCAAAAATATAGAACAGGAAACTAAAGGTGAGGTGTGCAGTGAATAAAAAAAAGCAGATAGTGAATTTCGGCGTACCATAATGAATCATGAATAGTCTATGCGTGCGTAATAATAGAGGCCGTGTATCTATCATTCTCTTTTGAACTGTCTCTTGCCAGTGTCTCAGTGCCAGCGCTTTGCAATAAATTATGGGGTGCTCTCTTCTGACAATTACTGAGGTTAAACAGCATTAGCAACCAGTCCTATTTGCATTTCTACCGACGCGGATGAGACGCCTTGCGATTTCGCGAGTCCTAGAGGCGACACGCTTGCTGTCAGGTGAGCCATCCGTGCGTTAAGAGCACGCCTCAGAATTTAGCGGGAGATTTAAACAAAGTTTCGTTGATATAATTCAACTGTGTACATGAAAACTGAATGAGATTAAACACGTCAATGACCTTGTCTCTTGTCCCAATTTCCTTTTCGGTGCCGCATTTCTAGAAAATACTTCAAATGACTCAAATGCGAAAAAGACAAGCCTAATGAGTTTGTAATTTCTTGTTCAATCTTGAAATGATGATTTACAGCTTATGTTAGAAAGTCGCTGACATCTTGAGTTGTCGCCTAAATTATTTGAGCGTGAAAGATAGGCTTCAGAAATCGGCGCCTGATATAATGTAAACTCTCGCAGTCTCGCACCCCCCCAATCAAAATATGAACGAGCCTCTTCAAATATTTCGGCAATCTATCGATCATCCTTATCTGTTTTGTTTGACGGTATTATGGTCGTGATCGTAACTTCATTGGAATTCCAAGATGTTTGTATGATATATAGGTAAAAGTACGTTTTAAGTTCAAAAAGCTTGCGTGGTCTATCCAGAGTGTGAATTGTAAACATAAATTGGGAATGGGGAAGTCTCAGATTAACAGATTTGATTCTAGAGATTTGACACGTTCTAATCATAAAGCTGTAGTACAAACAGATTACCGGAAAGCAGTAAACTTTCGGATTATGCAGGGAAGAAGGAAAACTCTTCAAAAGTAAAAAAAAACTATTCGAAGGTATAGATTATAGAATTTAATGTATTTCCTTGCTTTCTTGATAAGATAACGTGAGAAGTTGTGTGTCTGAACTTTCCAGCCGGCAATACCTTTGCGCATCTTGAACATGATGCTTAACCAACGAATAGTATTTCTCTCCTTAATGACACTTGACTTTCGAGACGAAGGCCAGAGACCTGCTGGAGGAAGGGAAGCGGTTTCAGCATGAAGGGGATGAATAAAGAGAGAGAAAAAGAAAGATATATTCAAGAAGTTTAAGAGAAGAGTGGGAGAGAAACATCCATTATTCTATTCCGGCGAAGTGAGGCCGGCAATCTGGCCTTATAAAATAAACTGCACTCTAGCTACCGAGGCGCGCGTTGGCCGGCACGATCTGTCAAATAAATCGCAGCTCGCTTCTTACCCGCTTACTTACAACAACTCCTTGTTACCTCTCTTTCCCGCCCTCTTTCCTCGATTTTTGACCTTACTTTATTCCTTTTAGTTTTACATCTTCGAGAGGCAATTCATAAAATCAAGTCAGTAGTGAGAGAGTTCGAGTAAAAACAAATGCTTCAAATTATTGCACCTTCTAATTGGTTTGCCTTGAATTCAGAAAAAATGTGTCTAGATTTAAACCAAAATTGCCTAAATTTAAAGACATCAGTAACCTAATTTTAGAATGAAGTCCATCTTGTAGATGTAGCACATACTGATAGGCATTTTTAAATCAAGTTTCTGAATAATAATTAAATTTTAATGTTGTGCCATCATTTTTGCTGACACATTTTGTATTTGCTTGCACTTATCAACAAATTTACAATAACAAATTATGAATACAATAAGAAAATATGAACCAATTTTTCCTACACGATTGTGGTGTAGGTGACACCATTCAATGAGATAAATTAGGCGCCGTCATCTTTATCAAGAAATTGACTACTTGGTTAGGTCGAGCACCCCTTGAATAGAATAAATCATTGTAGTAATAAAAAAGAAGTTAGTCTAACAACTCTAAATAAATGTTGGACTTTTATTTAAGTATCAGATTGATCAGAAGTACCAATGAACATTTTTCATAATTTAAGATTTAAGTTGTGGCTATTTGTGGCTATGATTGTCTTTAATCTAATCATGCTATCTTACAAAGAACTACGACTTTAAATTGATTCAGTGTTTCCTCTTTTTTTTACCAACTTATATAATAATATTAATTATCAACAAATGAAACATCGAAAGGTCTTTGGCATTAAAGAAAAAAGAAGAAAATTATTAAAAACTTTTAATCTTGAGCATGAGTGGGGCTCATGAAAATCAAGTCAAGTGGGGATTAAGAAGAAGTAAGAAGGATGAAGGGTCCAACAATAACCAGCATTGTGCCGTACACGCAGCCCTCACAAAAGCTTAGTCCCACGATCAAGAATAAAATTGACGGGTGAATGGAACAATAATAACACAAGTAGTATAAATTTGTAATATCAAAAATTGAACCTTACCGCATTCGCGCAAATTCAGTAAAAAACCTAATCAAAGCATCTTCCTAAAATATTAAAGCAGGTACCACGCATATCACCTTTCATCAAGTTTTATTAAAGATATATTACGAACTAGACCTGAACCTTCCACGTCTTGAATAAATTATTGACAACCAGTTGACTGTTATGAAGAATACATTATTTATGATCACTTAATAGTCTCAAAGAATGTAGTCAGCATCTAACGATCGATGAGTTTATAATAACCGATATTTTATCCTCTATTTCTCAAAAAAGTTCTGCCCTTTCGAACCGAAAAAATTCTGCCCGTGCAAACCTTTTCCTTATCAGCTTCTCCTAAATCATAAGCTTGTTCCCACAAAACGTAATTACCAACAAAATCACTATCAGTTTTCTAATAACTACCTAGAGCAGCTAAACTCTAGAGGATCAGTTATTATTGGTTATAATTCAGCTTCTTACAGAATGATTAATCTTCTTGATGCGGAAGGTACGTCCACGTCTCGCCTACAGTAGGAACATAAATCTCGTAAATCATTTAAAACAAACAATCGCCGCGTATACTCGGAGGAATGATCATGGCGGCAAATACCGGAAATCTGCCCGTACATCCGCTCGAGGCGATCTTATGCCGGTTTGACTGCAGCGTTGACCTATTCGGGTCAGTTGTGTCATTTTAACCGCTTTCACGGTTTATGGTTCAATTAAACAAGTGAGTCACGTTTGTCTCGTCTTCGATTCAGGATGATTATCAAATGTGTCTCAACATCCGAACCAGATTCCTTCCTACCCTTTCCATAGTAATCTTGCTTCGGGAGCAGTAGAACTTGGCGCTCATTATTTTGTCATAAATGCATTATGATCAGTGAATTTAGATTGTTAGTATAAAGAAATTAAATTCTGAGTTCATTTTAATAAATTATTTGCACACGAAGAAAAGTCGATAATTATCTGACATTATAAAGGTGGTTCATTGAGCTCAAATTATGAGATTAAATCCGAATAAATTATTCTTTCTAGCGTGTCGTCTTTCATGACATCGCTTATGTACGTTCCAGTTCGGTCTTGTTAACGACACGAATTGGGTAATTTGGCGGCAGTTTGAGTCTCAAGTGTAGTATAAAAGTCATCAGAGTATTCAGTATAGACTATAGAGTGTATAAAGTGACCAAAAGAAATTACACACAATTATTACCATGTCAAAAATATTGAAATGATGATTTCCTGTTGAATAGATATAACTAGTTTGAGTTTAATGAAGACAACTCAAACTAGGTAATTCAAAGATTGAGACGTTGATCTACCGACTGAAGTTTTATGTTAAACTGGTAGCATTTAACTCATTAGAAGACGTCTACCATCATAATTTGCTACCAGAGAATTGAGAGACTAGCAGTAAAGAAACCAACAGGACTGAGGACGATCGATCGATTCTATCACAAAATATAAATGACTTAAGTGCGTTTAATTGCCGTTGTGCGCAATAGCAATTAATGCCATGACTATCTTCATTATTCACGTGCGCCTCGAGATTCCTGAATCGCTTCATAAAACA
The DNA here is from genome assembly GCA_932195095.1 of Andricus curvator. Classification (NCBI taxonomy): domain Eukaryota; kingdom Metazoa; phylum Arthropoda; class Insecta; order Hymenoptera; family Cynipidae; genus Andricus; species Andricus curvator. Next base: position 717,757 of record CAKNYM010053159.1, on the reverse strand, counting down.
TTACCAACAATTGTGATTATACACGGGACTCTTCAAAAGCTATACAATTACAAAAATTCGGGCTTTTGCACCTATTCATTTCCTCTGATTGAATCAAATGTCAATCTTATCTCACACCTTATGAGTGAGGAGGATGTAACGGTTCAATGTTTACCAAAGATCTATATTCTATAGCATAAAAGAATACGTTTTTATACATTGTTTACAAATTAGTCAAGTTTTGTATGGACAATAAAATCATATTTATTCATAAAGACGAAAGTTTACTCACCAATTGCCAAATTGTTCCAAGGAAAGCTCGTTCCAAGCGATGTTGATCTATAAAAGTTGCTTCCTCGAGTTTCTGGAGCTTCTGGTTTTCGTCAATCGCTTCCGATTTGGTTCTTGATGCTCAAGATACCAAATTCTCGGAGAAAAAATCAAATTTCTGTTTATAGTTCTTGTGCATTAAAAATAGGATTCTGATTTTTAATAAGATGGATTCTCTGCATTCCTGAAGCTCGTGCCCAATGTCAGGGGATTCTTGCGGTTGTTGCTGATTCACTGTTTCCAGCTTACACCTTCTGCTGTTATTTCAGGCCGCCCGTCGTTATAAATCCACGGCGCCTTTTAGCGCGAATCGTATCTTCCCGCCTCGTCTTCTTCTCAGCTTCCGTTACTTTTTGCATATACCAATCTCCATCTTTGTAACAATTTTAGTTAATGCAAATTTTCATTACTCGAGTCTTTTCTTCCCCAAAGAGTCTCAATGCACTGAATTTGAACAACACTTCAGAATGTAAACTTCAATTTCAAAACTTCTTCACTTTTCACTAAAGGTCCACTCTGGGCAGTTCACTTTTAAATTTCTTCTTAAAATCAACACTTTTTTTTAAACAATTGAAGAATGTTAATCCAATGGTACAATCCTCAAAACTTGGATCGTTCGTCGAATGACATAAGTCACAAAAAATTGTTCGTTGTCTCCTGAACTTCGCGCACTTGTTTACCAATTGATTGTACATCAATCAAGCCGGCACTTTGTAAACAATCGATCGGAGTCGATTTAAAAAATCTCGTCGTCCACAGAATCCTTTGGGGACTGAGGACACCAAAAGGGGTAGGTAATCGGTTTCGATAAAATTTATTTCGAAAAACGCGCCGTCACGTCGAAGCTCGAACTTCGAGATAAGAGACTGACCGACGTTAGCCAAGGATGCGCTTAGGAAGCTCGAGACGAAGTGCCAGAGCGATGCTTGAAATAACCGCTCGCCCACATCTCCCTCCGCCAACCCTAGGTCTTCTTGCCCCACCCCCTTGTGCACCCCCACCCCATTCAATAGAGCCCTAAGAATCCCCTCCACTTGCTGGCGTTACTCCCTCCCTCTCTAGTGCGACTGTCGGCGCAGCACGACACCGTAGGCACACGTGCGTGTGCCACTGCGCGACCGAAACGCTTGCCGCCACCCGCGACACGCATTTTTCACCACCCCCCTGCGACAGAAGTAGAAGGGATCGGAATGGGAGTTAATGATTGTGCTTGCATGGCAGATTTTTTGCAGTTTGCTTGCCAGAACCCGTTGCTTCAACGTAAACATTGCGGTTGAGCTTATCAACTTTTTGGTTTTACTGATATTTGGAAGTGACATTTTTTTCGTTTTTCGCAAAAAAGTCGATTTCTGGTTAATTCAAAGGAGGTTTTCGATAACTAAATAGTTGTTTTTATGAGGCAGGGCTCGGGCAGGGGCTAATCGTACGAAAAGCACGAATCTACTGTTACTAAACTAATTTAAAACTAATTTTAAACTAATTTACTGTTACTACTGTTATCTAAACATAAATGTACTCTATTAATTATGTAAGGTTGAGGGGTTGACAACTCGTGAAGTCAGGTTTTCACTTGTCATGAAATTTTCTGAAATCTCCTGAAATATCTGAATTCACATGAAGTCACTTGAATTTTCCTGAAGCCAGTAAATAATGAATTTTTCATTTGAAGTCACTTGAATTTACTGTAATTCGCAGCAGTAGCTTGAATTCCCTTGAAATCTCTATGGAGTAGGGTTGTCCAAAAATGCATTGCAAAAATTTCTTTTCGAATTTGTATGCATATCGCCCGGAAATTTGTTCGAATCCACACAAAAATAAATCCGTTTTTTGTTTAGAAAAAATATTATTATTATTAAGTTTGACACATATTTCCCATAGGAAAAAAGTCTTTTTCTTGCTCATTTTGCAAAAAATTATATTCATGATAAAATAGATTTCTTTTCAATCTTAATGAAAAAAAATGTTAACTAGAGACACTAAGTTTATGATCCTTTCCAATCTGCAGGGTTTGCTTATGAATAATTTAAGATTTCTTTTAATTGAGTTCACATATTTTTACCTCAATTTTCTTGAAAGAAATCTTTCTTTTTATTTACATTTTTGTAAAAAGAATGAATTAAATATTAGCAACTTTTAGAAATGCATTTAAATATTTTGGGTTGTTTTATTTTCCTATTTGGAAAATAGAATAATCTAAACTAAATAGATTGGTTCAGAATCACCCACAAAAAAGACGTTTTTCTAAATTTCATTCAGAATCGTCAATATTAGTTGAATCGCGTTAAAAATCAACGCTTCGCTTCACAATTAGCCATAGAATACGAATGAAATATTAATTTTTCAATATCACCCCCCCCCCCCCCATAAGTCTGTTTTATATGGTTCCAAAAAAACCTCATAAGTGAAAAAATGGGTTTTGCGAGTTTTTGGCGCTAATTGTGATTTTTTGTGGTTTTTTAAATGTAAATTGCTTCAAATTCATAAAATACTACTTTATACTGATAATGAGGTGTTTACATAAATTTTTTTAACAATTGATTATTGTTTTTAGCAATTTTCTCTTAGAATAGAAATAGAAAGCCGCAGTTTTTTCAAAAAAATTTCCACTTTTTGTCCAATTTTCAATTAGAGTGAGGTAATAGTTAATTATTTATGCTTAAATTTTCTTGAATTTTCAACTTTTTCTCCACTTTTCACTAGGAGTGAGTTAATATTTAATTCAATTTAGCAAAAATGATTGTTTAAATCCTGAAATTTTCAACTTTTTGTCCACTTTTCAATTAGAGTGAAGTAATAATTAATTCAAGTTAACGAAAATAATTTTTTTATACAATGTATTATTGTTAATGTTATTATTGCTAACAACATTCTATTTGCTTAATGGTAGAAAGTTGCGGTTTTTTCTGAAATTTTCAACTATTTTTCTATTGTTGACTTGGAGTGACATAATAATTAATTAAATCAAGCAAAAATAATTGTTTGAACAAATTATTATTGTTTATAACTATTTACATCTATATTAATATTAGATAGTTGCGGGTTTTTTTCTAAATTTTTTAGCTTTTTGTCCTCTTTTCACTTAGTGAGGTAATAATAAATGCAAGTTAACAAAGATAGTTGTTTAAACAATATTTATTATAGTTTATAACTATATTATCTTATATAATGTTTAACTTTGCTTGGCCCCTTTAGTTATGAACAAATAATAAATAAACGTTAGAGAGAATCATATTTTAAACAATCACTTTCTTTTTTATGAATATATTTTTATGAAATGAAACAGATATTTGTAAAAATTATATATGACTTTAATTCCCATTTTACTAGAGATGGAAGTCAGAAACAATATTTACTACAAGTTGTAACAGAGTACCGGTAGCAATTTCCTGACTGCGTCTACCTTGTCTCATGAAATTTTATAATCAATTAATTATTTGTTTGCGGTCTTTTTAATCTTCATATATGCGTATTATCGTCGACGAGACGGGTTTTCTCCAGGATAGGGAGATATATTAAATATATTTAAATATATATATATATATATACATATTAAAATATATATTAAAATATGTGCAATCCCATATTTTTCTTTTACGCTTTGCAATAAAATTCTTGTTGTAATTCAAAACAAAACTTTTACAAGTGATTTACAAACCACCTACTCCTAATTATTCAAATCTTTGTTTTTGTCTCTTGTATAAGATAGCTTCTTTGTTTAAATTAATTTTTATTAAATATTGGGTAAAGAGCAAAAATAATTTACTTAAAAAATACAATACTATTTAAAAAATGATTCTTGTTAAGGTTCACTTATTATTTGTTCATAACTAAAAAGTCAAAGTAAAACTAAAGATTTCAGAAAACAGCAACTTTCTAGCAATACTCTAAGATTAAATAGTTATAAAAAATAATAAATTGTTTAAATAAGCAGTTTTGTTAACTTGCATTAATTATTACCTCCCTAAGTGAAAAGTGGACAAAAAGTTTAAGATTTCAGAAAAACAACCGCAACTTTTTGGCACTTACCTGAGAGAAGATAGTTATAAGCAATAATAAATTGTTTAACCAATCATGTTTGTTAACTTGCATTATTTATTACTTTACTAAGTAAAAACTGGGTAAAAAGTTCAAAATTTCAGCAGAAACCGCAACTATCTAGCATTACTAAGGAAGAAGACAGTCAAAAACAATAATGATTTGTTCAAATAATTATTTTTGCTAAATTGAATTAATTATTAACTCACTTCAAGTGAAAAGTAGACTATTAGTTAAAATTTTCAGAAATAACCGTAACATTCTAGCATTATTCAAATTTAATAATATTAACAATAATAATAAATTGTTGAAACAATTAATTTTGTTAACTTTAATTAATTATTCACCTCACTTTAATTGAAAATTGGACAAAAAGTGTAAAATTTTTGAAAAGACTACAATTTTCTAGCATTATTCTAAGAGAATTTTATTAACAATGATAAAAAATTGTTTAAACAATAATGTCTGTCAACACTAAATAAATATTACCTTACTCTAGTTAAAAATTGGACAAAAAATGGAAAATTTTTGAAAAAACCGCGACTTTCTAACTCTAGATTCTAGAATATAAAGCAGTATTTTACGTATTAGAATCAATTTGCATTGTAAAACCGCAAAAAATCATAATTAGCGCCAAGAGCTCGCAAAACCCTGTTTTTTACTTATGGGGTTTTTTTGGGACCCTGTAAAACAGACTTATGGGAGTGATATTCAAAAAGTAATATTTTATTCGTATTCTATGGGTAATTGTAAAGAGAAATGTGGATTTTTAACTAAATTAAGCTAATATTGACGATTCTAAATGAAATTTACAAAAACATCTTTTTTTCTTATGGGAAATACGTGTTAAACTTCATGGATTTGCGCCACCTCTAAATATAATTTTTTTCCAAACAAAAAAAAAACGGATTTTTTGTATGGATTCGAACAACTTTTCGGACGATATGCATGAAAATTTCAAGAATATTTTTAACCCAAGATTCTTGAAGAGTCAAATGTTTTTTTGAGAGACCAAATTTCAAAGCGCGCGTAAAAAAAGGTGAAGCTCGGTTTTGGTAACCATTGTAACAGGGCCATTAGTGCCATTTCAATAATTTTTTCAAAATTCTTGGTTCATAACAAGATAAGATCGATATCTGTTATTGAATTCTCCTGAAGTCAGTGAAATCTCCGAAAATGTTCCGAAATTTTTTGAAATCTTCAGAAGTCACTGAAGTCTCTTGAAATATCTAAAGTTACTTGAGTCATATGAGAACACTCGAAGTCAATTAAGTCACTGAAAAACTCTTGAAATCTCCTGTATAATTTTTGGTTAAAAGTGTTATATTTTTGAATATTTCTCGTCCTCTTCCGAAATCCGTTGAAAATTTTCAAAAAACTTAAAAATAGATAAAATGCCGGCGATTTTTCTGAAAATGTTCCAAGTCAAAAACCCCACTGTTTTTTTTACATTCTCATTCTAATGGGAGGTATTGGTTTTATGTAAAATTTGACATAGTCGGTTTTCATCAAATCTCCACGTTTTGAGACCTCCTGAGTCAGAAAAAACGATTTTTACGAAGGTGTCTGTCTGTCTGTAGTCTGTCTGTCTGTCTGTCTGTCTGTAGCCACGATAACTTTCGAAAAAATGATCAGATTTGATTGAGCTTTGGCACACTTTTTTATGGCCGAAAAATAGAGAACGAGTTCGTTAACCAGCTATTTTGGATGAAAATCCAAAAAGTGAGCACATTTTGAAAATTTTTGAGACCACTTTTTTTGAAGATTTGAAAATTCTATGTACGGTTATTAGTAGTACGCAAAATGACGAACAAAATATTCTCATGACTTTTTGTGATAAAAAAAAAATTACTGGAGTTATAGCATTTTCAATATTCCAAAAAACAAACTAAAATGAACATTTTAAGCCGAAAAACGCACGATATGAAAAAAAGTCAAGAGGAGAAAAACGTTGATTCCTGAACACCCTATAATATTTTCATAACAACTTTTTGAATTTTTTGAAAAATAAAAAATTCAAATTTTGATCGCACAAAAAATTAATGAAAAATCAAAAAAGCCATTTTGCTGTCAAACTATGCAAGATACCAGAAAAGATCATTTTACCAAAATTGTGCACCTAAAAAAGATCTACAAATTTCTTATCATTCACTTTTTGATATGACGCGTAGTTTTTGTTTTATTCGTAAAAAACAGCATTGAAAATAGAAAAATCAAATTTTCAGACGAATATTACCAGCTACGAAAAAATGACCGAAACAAAATTTGTTCATTCAAGGAAGAGGTACAAATTTATTGTGACTCATGTTTCGATAGCATGCGTGGTTTTTGTTTTATTCGCGAAAATAACATTGACAGTAAAAAAAAATCAAATTTTTGAAAAAACAATGCAAGGTACGAAAACATATAAATGAACAAAAATTGTGCATTCAAAAAAGACTTACAAACCCGTAATCAATTTTTGTGGTAAGAATATATTCAAAATGAAAAAATTAACTTGTTTGATAAACGGCACAGGCTAAAATAAAATGTTAACTAATAAAATTTGTCGCCTGAATTATATCATTACTTTTCATTTGAAATCAAATACAAATTTAGTAATTTGTATATGAAGAACATATAACACGAAGCACAAAGTGCGCGCTCAGTGTATTTACCAAATCGCACGCCGTAAGTGCGCTCAAACTTTTTTGTTTCTATCATACGGTTCAAATGATTTTCAAATCAAATATCGAGCGCGAAGCGCGAGTGTCTGGATGAGAATGTGTTCCTTAAGGTCGATAGAACCTTGAGTAAATAAAGTTCCTTATCAGTCTAAAATAAAAACAAATTTAACAATCACTTAATATGTAAAGGTTTTGATAATTTTATAATATTTGCAAACAAACTTTTTCTTTTCATCGAAGTCGAACACGAAGTGCAAAAATCTAGAGGAGCCTAGCGTAAAGCGCGATGCAAATACGCCCGAGCGCGTAGCGCGAGGTGAATACATAATCGAGCGCGAAGCGCGAGATAAATATATGATCGAGCGCGAAGCGCGAGATCCAACAGTCGCGCGCCCTAGGCGCGCTCAAACTTGCGAGCGAAGCGAGCCGCGCGCGAAGCGCGCCATGAGAATGTGCCCGCGAAGCGGGCAGATTTTTTTTTTTTTGATTTTGTTACACACATATTCGTTCTAATGTAAAAAGTATATTCAGACAGTCTGTCATGTGCCTGCGCACAGAGAAGAGAGAATTTTGTGTGGTTGCTGAAAACCGAAAATTCACGTTTTTTGTAAAAAAAAAAAATCAAGATACGGAATAAGGCAAAAATAAAAATTGTTTCTCAAATAAAGTTCTAGAAAAATGTCTCTTGACACTGTCTTCTATTTCGCGTTATTTTCGAGATTTTTGCGAAAATATGTATAAAATCCTTCGAAATTTATTTTTTCTCAGCAATAAAAATTCATGGTGTCATAAAAAACAAGGAAGAACATAATTAAACAGTTTTAACTACTTTCACTTCAAAGTTTTTCCTTTGATCTCGTTATTTTTAATCTGTACTCTTCATTTTTTCTAACTTCATTCTTTTTCGACCAATAGGTTATTAAAATTGTTAAATGAAGTCCTTTTTGGCTTCTCATTGTACCGTTAAATTGTATTGTTGAGAAAAAAATAAACTTGAAAATATTTTATACATTTTTTTCCTTTCACTTCTTTTCGTAATTTGTTTCGTTTTATCAAAAAACATGAATTTTTGTTTTTCAGACGAAAAAAATATCTCTTTTCTCGAAGGTGCGGGCATGGCAGACTATCATGGAATATACATGTTACATGAGGATAAATCTAGAAAAAAATCAAGAGAAAAAAACGCTGGGGTATTTGAGTAAACTGACTTTGAATATTTCCCGAAAACCGCCGACATTTTGTCCAATTTCAACTGTTTTGAAATCTTCCAATGAATTTTGAAAGAGGGCGAGAAATTCCCTTATAATAAGAAGGGCAAAAAATAAATGCACATAATAAATTAAAAAATATCACACTTTTAACAAAAAGTTTGCCCATTTTTGGATAATTCGCGTTTTCAATTTTTTAAATTAAAATACTCATAACTTTGTCAACAAATTTTATTCGGAAAATCAGTAAGATGCGTGTCGTCTTATTATCTTTGAAAAACATATTTAAGAGGCAAATGATTCTGCGTCTTAAGCATGGACTACACCTGTCCGATTTGAAATGAATTCGGCCCATGCTTCAAATCTAGTGCTCACCTTTCATGATATCTCTTTAAATCCCTTTAAAAGGATTAAAATCCCCTAAAATCCCATGAAATACTTTAAAAACTATGAAAATCTCTTAATATATTATTTGAGGTTCCGATAAATCTTTTGAAATCCTTGAAATCGCTTGAAATCTTCATAATTCCCTAAAAATCCTTTATGAACCTTTTAAATCCGTGAAAATCTCTAAAAATCGGTTAAAATCCTGGAAATTTCGTGAAATATTTCGAAATATTAGAGATATCTTTCAAAAAAATCTTTGAAATCTGTTTGAATCTTTCCAAATATCTTGAAATCCTTTAAAATCCTGTATCATAATCAGAAATCCTTTATTGAAATTCATTTAAATCTTTTTAAATTTTACGCCTTTGAAATCTCTTAAAACTTAAAATACATAGTTGAAATCCTTTGAAATCATTGAAACTCCTTTAAACCTATTAAAATCCGTTAAAATACCATAAAATCCTTTGAAATCTTTTGAAATCCTTTCAAATCTTTGAAATCCCAATAAAATCTCCTGATATCCTTCAAAATCTATGAAAATACTTTGGTATCTCTTGAAATTCCATAAAATCTCATTAAATCTGGTAAAAATCGTTGAAATCCCTTAAAATCTGATAAAATCCCTTGAAAAGATCCGGTTTTCTTTCTGGAATTGTATTAGGTATAATTTCTTCAAACTCTTGAAATCTTTTTGAATCATTTGAAATCTGTGAAACCTCTCGTAATCCTTTAGAATATTTTGAAATACCCTAAAAATTTTGTAATTCTTTGAAATCTTTTAAAATTCCTTAAAATCTCATAAAATCCCTGAAAGGCTTTGGAAATCTCATTAAATTCCATACCAATTTTCAAATTAAAAAAAAAATTCCTTGAAATCTGTTGAAATCATTTCAAATCACTGGAAATCTTTGAAATCTTTTGAAATCCCTTGAAAACATTTTAAATCTCGTTTACAGTGAAAATAATTGATACATTGTCGATATATTGGGTAAAAAAGATAAATCTTACGTTATAAGAGGGGGAGGGGTACACAAATCTTACGAATCCGCAAAATAAGGGTGAAGGGGATCTAAAATTAAAAAAACATCCTTACGTAATTAATGGAGGTTTCCTTAGGCCACATGCTTGCATTATTCTTGCTGTGAAAAAAAACGAGTGTTTTTTCAAAAAGTTTAATTTTTGGCTCCCAAAAAATACGACAAAGTTTGCAATTGTTATTATTGCAAGTATCTTAATATACATTGTGCCCCCGTACTCCGTAGACTCATTATTTTTTAGGTACTTTTTCATAATTAGCACAGGTTTTAGGTTAATTATCTTGAATTTACAGAAATAATTGGCAAATGTCAGAAAATGCCCTTAATTTTTTTGGATTACTGGTATTTTTGGCTGGGGAGCATCTAAAATTATAAACTCTAAAGGTATTCTCAAGGGGAGGGTAATAACCTTAACTCAATTTCGAGCTCAATTTCTTTCAAAAATTTACGATAACGTTAGAAAATGAAATGTGAAATGTTGAGTTTCCATCTCCAAATTTATAAAGTACAACTTTCCTTTGAAATTTCCCATATAATATCTAAGATTCTAAGAGATAAATATAATTAATAACTTCATTTCAATCTCTATAATGTACAGTGTATAACTGTATAACGTCCATTAAATGAGAGTATAGTCATCGCCGCTTTCAAAAACAAAATTATTATTTGCAATATGTTGCAAAAACGCTGGTTTTGAAATCCGAAAGAAGTAAACAAAAATTGAAATCGGTTACGTTGACCCTTCTCAGATATAGACGTACACATAGAGAAACAACAAAAGCATTAAGAATAGATTAAATTAATTAATTTCATTTTAAACCTAGAAAGAACAATAATGCGTGTTCAAAAGTTATACATAAATGCATTTAAAAATAACAATCAATCAAAGTCTATTTCAATTTATATATGTATAAGGGATGATGCTGCAAAATTTTTGATAAACACTTACGCTTAAATTATTTAGGATCGCTCTAAAAGAGTCTAAGGGTCCAAGTTCAATAGGACTCCAAGCTTCATATGGAGATAGGTAAAAGTATAAGCTATAAACCCTAATTTTAAAAACATGTCTCAAGATCAAGGCATCAAGGGTGGTTGCAGTCAAGTGAAGCAACTGAAGCACCAAGCTGTGAAGGGCACACTCTTCTTTCGACCCAGTGTCTGCCATCCTTTGTATACTACCGGGTCCCGAGTTTCGAACACATTTCGGACATGTGTTGCTAGAAACGACCACCTCGTCCCTTCACTTCTGGATACCCAACACCAACACCAACACCACTGAGGAGTGACGATTCCTCCCTCCAAGTCACTCCAAGTCCAAGACATGATATTCCAGTCTCCAGTGCATCTTGTATCTGTATCTTACTAACTTCTCCTACACACATATATATTTATAGAAACGCGCTTCGGCTACACGACTCGCCTAATCATTAACAACCGGCGGCGAGCCTGCAGTGTCACTTTTTTAAACCACAAATTCAAAAAGAAATCTAAAAGAATGCTCAAGGTCCGAAGAACTAGATTCGTACAAGATGTGAAAACCCCTAATTGCTATTACAGCCGACATTGGCAGATGTCTAAATCTTAGTCTCAGGGTCGTGAGATTGTCAACAAAAAAATAATTAACTTCGGATGCAGTGGTTCAGATGCTTACCTTCTGTTTGCTGGAATAGCATCATAACAGCAGTTCGTGTTTTAGCCAACAATTCTCGCAAAAATTCTCCAGGCACTAATTCTAAAACTAAATTTTATTTCAAAAACTGGCTTTAAATCTTTAAAATTTTCTAAATGTTACCGTCACTGACTATCTCATAGTTTCTGCAAATGAACTTGCCCATGTTCTCAAGTTTGAGAGATTTGGGTCCTTTTTGTTCAAAACTATGAAAAATACCACTTTTTGTCATCTTGTATGGGTCCAACATTTTTAAAGATTTGAAATTCTGGTTATTCTAGAATTCTAGAAAAAAAATAGAATTCTTCATTCTTCTATTCTGTAAACTTGAGTGTAAACTTCATGATTAATGATAAGGTACCAATTCCGATAGTCATTATTTGACATTTATGTTTTCCGTATTAATCATTATCATTTGAGCAAAGTGTGATCAACTAATTAGTGGTACAAGATTGTTGTACTGATTCAGAAACAGAAGTGTTAAATTTATCAAATGATGTTTACTGGGTAGCATGTGCATTCAGATTAAAATCTTGATTTCCACTTCCGACATCACCCAGTCGTAAATCTTATTCGAACCGTGTAATTTATTTAAATATTAATTTACGCCTCTTTAATTTCTTGACGAACCATTGATTATTCACTTCCCGCTATATATCTTCTAATTAGTTCATTTATAATTTATGTATATTTTGGTTCCATCATAAATCGTGATTTTAATTCTCTTAATTTATTATTGATTTTAACTTAATTTCTGTGTTCAATCTTGCAAATTAAAACAATACCTCAATATTTTCTGGGTCATTTTAGATTTATTATTAACTTCAGCCATGATGTATGTTCAATAACATTAAATGCTTTTCAAAAGATTTATATTGAGCTTAATATTTTTAGCGTGCAATGTGAACTGAAAATTGAGGTCTGCAGATTAACTTACATTTTATGGCAACTATGTTGAGTGAAAGTCCTAACTTAACCGGAAGTAGCGGAAAGCATTAGTTAAAAAGTGTCAGCAACACAAGCCGAAAAATCGACTTCAGGTCGAACCTAGTGTAAACTAAAACTGATTTTGACACCATCGACTATTGTTTCACTACGTGTTGTATGAGCTGCATCTGTTTTCACTATCCGGTCTGAAAAAAAGTTCCCTCCTTCTTCCTTTTTAGGTTCAACGCTTGTTCCTCTAATTTTCTTCACTTTCCCAAACAAGCAGTCAACTGAGTAAAATAATATTTACAGTTTAGCATAAAAATGTTTATTTCTGACAACATTACATCATAAACCAAATTGTTATTTTACTTAAATTTACATTTATTGCGTATTTTATCAGGTCTTAAATTATTTATTTCATAAGAATTTCATTATATTTATTATGTTTAAAAACAATTTTATATCAGAATCCAAAATTTTAAAATTTCCAAGTTAAAGTAATGCATTTTTGAAAGTATCCATTTATAATTTCAGAATAATTATAACAGTTCCAAACCATGGACTATAAACCATTCCTATGTACATGATCCAAACAGACAGTTGTACAACTTTTAATATTTTAAAACATGTGAAATATTATTGCTTGATATTAAACGTCCATTTAAAATTATTTTGTTTGGAATATTTCTAATTTAACAAATTATTCCTTTTTCAGCTGCATAATTGTTTGAGTTGGAAGTTTTTGAACATCTTTAAGCTAAATTGTTCTTTAAATGTGATGTTGTTTAATCATTCACGTTCGTTTAATTTCAATCCTTTACATTTTTTTAATGGCTATTCTTGAAAGAAAAGGCATCTAATTAATATTTTTTAATCTCAAATGCTTAAAATAAAAATTAATAATTTTTGGACGTTTAATTTTGACCTTCATTTTTTAGAGTCAAATATTTATTTTTTTGAAAAGAGCTTCTGCATAGCATGAAACCCCCTATTATGAAATGGAAAAAAGTTTTTCTTATTGAAATCAACAGATAGTGGACAAAAATTCAAAGAAAGAATGTTTGGTTTGAGATTGAGACACATTCAAAAATGATAATTTGACGAATAATTATATTTTTAGAATTCAAAATCGCCAGATTGAACATGTAAATCAAGAAGGGCCAGCAGAAGATATTAAACGATTACAAAAAATGAGTCTCCTAAAAAGACAATGTTTCAGCATTTTAAATAAGGTGCCCCTTTAAGAAATAAATAATGGTTTATAATACAGTTCTATACCCTATAAATTGTGTGATATGCAAAAATGAAAATTGCAAAAGAAAGGAAACAATATTTTGGTGTAATAATAGGGTCGTCACAAAAAAACTTGGTTTTTCGATTTTAACTTAAAATATAGAAATGGATAATCATTTTAACTATAAAAAAACTAAAAATTGAAGCAGTCAAAGTGGCACTCTTTTGAATTTTAATCTTTTAAAATTGAAGCTTACAATTTTTTTTTTTAAAAGATCAATAATTATTTACACCTAGAGGATGGAAACTTTCAACACTAACTTCAGTTGAACAATTTTATAATAAATTCCGTTAAAAACGAGGTTAAAATGCAAAATAAAAAATTGTTATCTTTTATAAATTGACCAGTTTAAAGATTTCTGGTTAATAAATAAATCACGCTATCATCTTCAATGCTCTAAATTGAAGAATGAATCAGAAAATTTGCAAATGTCTAAATCTATATCAGTTTAAGCAATTTTAAGTTAGAAATATTAGCAATTCAACGATTTAAAATGTTTTTTGAACACAACACTTTTCAAATTAGAAGTTAAATTCTTTTTACTTTAGGTCGTTTCAAATTAATAATTGTTCAACTGCTATTATTTCTACATCAAAATTCAATACTTCAACTTACAATTTAAAATTTTGTTTAATGGAGCAATTGAAATTGTAGCGAAAAAAAAGAATGAAAATATAAAAATGAAAATTTTTTGTTTAAATGAATAAAAATTCGCCTTTATGGATCCAAAATTCATATTTCGGTAGAAAAGTAATCTTTTTTCATTAAAAGTTCATTATTTTCAAATAAAAAGTCTTACTATTATTTTTTTGGTTCAGAATTTGTCTCCTTTAATTGAAAACTTAATTATTTTGTAAAAAAATCGCCCTTTCAGGTTGAAAATTTCATAATAATTGTGTAGTAACCAAAGTATTTGGTAGAAATTTGTGTTCATTCTTGACTGAAAAATCATTATTAGTTGAAAATGTTCCTTTTTGTTTAGAGAATTCATCTTTATTGGTTGAATATTCAACTACCTGGTTAAAAATGGAAGAGTTTTGTAGAAAATTCGCTTCTTTTCGTTGAAAATTAATTTTTTTAACTCAAACTTTAACTAATTCATTTTCGGTCAAATATCGATACTTTTTACTCGCAAATACAACTATTTGGTCGGAAATTCATGAATTTGGTCTAAAATTGAAGGGTGTCGCGGTAAAAGCATGTAAGTTCATCGGAACAAATTTTTCAGGAGCGAGAAAAAACCTTTTCAAAAATCGAGTTCGCAAAAAAGAAAAAAAATTAGAAAGTCTGTCCGTCCGTCTGTCGATCTGACCGTCCGTCATACTTTTTTCCAAGAAGGGAAAGTGAGGGGAGGAAAATTTATGTTAGGAAGGGGAGGAAAAGTATGAAGGGGGAGGTTTGAACGACTTGATTAATTTTTTTTAGAGAAAATAATTTTGAAAGAAGAAAATTTTTAACATTTCTTTCTAGAAAATTTTTTTTCAAACATTTTTTTTAGAAAATTTTTTTCTCAACAAATTTTTTTTCTAACATTTTTTTCAAAAAAATTTAAAAAAAAAATTCATTTTGTTCTTCAAATTTCACTTGCAAGACGGAAAACATCACAGAAAACACGTGAAACGAAGGCTGAATACATTGAAGACGAATGAAAATGAATGTCGCGTAGGTGCACGCATAGCACACATACATGGTTATGGAAAATCACGTGTTTGAAAAACCTACTTCCGGTTCGAATTTGGATATATCCTTCTACCACAATGTCCGGTAAAATTTTAGAGAATTTTTTTGGTGAAAAATTAAACTTCCAGGTTGAAAGTTCATATTTTTGGGTTCAAAAATCATTTATTCTGGGAGAAACTTCATCTATTTTGGTAGAAAATCAAACTACTTGGTTGAATTTTAACTTTTTTGTTAAAAATTCATGTTTTTGGATTAAAATTTCAACTGTTTTGTAGAATTTTTTTTTTTTATTTAAAATTTCAACAGTTTGGTAGAAAATTCAACTATTTGGTTAAAAATTAACCTATTCCTTGAAAATTCATATTTTTGTGTTGAAAATTCATCGGTTTTGTAGAATTTTTTTATTTTACTTAAAAACTGAACAATTTGGTTGAAAATGGACTTTTTGGTTGAAAATTAGTTGTTTTTTTTTCGTCGAAATGTAATTTTTTTACTAAATATTTCACTAATCCATTTTTGGTTGAAAATTGATCCTTTTTAGTCGAAAATTTCACTGCATATTTAGTTGAAAATGCATGTAATTTGTTGAAAATTCGTCTTTTTTTTGTAAAGAATTAATGTTAGTGAAAAACTCATCTTTTTAAGATGAAAATTCAAATATTTGTAAAGGAAATTTCAAGAACATAAACCCAAGAAAGTGAAGTTGTATAATAAAATTGCGTAAGAAGGCTTAAAAAGAAGTATGTTTCCAAAAATAAGTTTTAAAAAAACATGTTGAAAATTAACTTTTTGGTTGGAAATTCATATTTTTGTGTTGAAATTTCAACTTCTTTGTAGAAAATTCGTCTTTTTGACTATAAATTTCAAAATTCAACTGTTTGGTTAAAAATAAACTTTTTTCTTGAAAATTCATATTTTCGGGTTGAGCATTTATCTGCTTTCAAGAAAATTCATTTTTTTTTGCTTCAAAATTCAACTGTTTGGTTGAAAATAAACTTGTATGTTGAAAAATTCATACTTTCGAGTTGAAAACTCAACTATTTTGTAGAAAATTAAAACTAGTAGTTTTGCTGAATATACGCCTTTTTAGGTAGAAAATTCGTTCTTTTGGATTGAAAATTAATCTTTTTGGTAGCTTCCTCGATTAAAAATTCATCTTCATTGGTTTTAAATGCCCTGCTCTGTTGAAAATTCAACTACATTTTGAAAAATTCGTCTTTTGGGCTTGAAAATTCAATTACTTGGTTAAAAATTCCACTTTTTTGGTCAAAATTCGCCTCTATTGCTTGAAAGTTGAACTATTTGGTTGTGAATGCAACTGTTTGTTTAAAACTATATTTTTTTTTTGTTAGTTGAATGTTTTCTAAGAAATTAGATTTTTAGCTTGAAAAGTCAACTTTTTTATTGAAAATTCTTCCTTTTGGGTAGAAAATTCATCTCATCAGCCTCTATTTTTGTTCTTCCATTTTTTGAAGCCAAAAATGCATACAAATGAAGTATACCGTAGCCAAATTTTGTTGACATTTTCATCACACCTATCATCGGTTAAAACACACAAAGTAGGGGAAATCATCCTACAGTAGATAATGATTAACAGTAGATAATCTTAACTAACTGGAAAACTGACAAAAAATGTTCATTACTTTTGTTAGTATAACGTTTCGGCAAGGATACTATATTTTCTGACGAATTTTCATTGAAATTTTATAATTAATTAATGCGTGAGAGCAAAAAATTGATTTTTAACCTGAAAAAAAATCTCACCTCTTCTTTATTCATACTTATTAACTTAATGAAACATTTTTATGACATGTTTATACATTAGAATCAAAGATTTACTCTCTAAATCTGAATCAGTGAAAAATCACTGATTGTCAATGAAATCTCACTGATTCAAATAGCTAGAATCCGGTCACTGACAACCAGTGAAAAGTTACTTATTCATTCAGTGAAAGTTTTACTTTTGAGAGTTGGCAGCACTGCACCACGTTAATTTAGCAGTCATAATAAAATAAGATTTTAGTAGATTCAATGAAACAATCATAGTAAAAACTTAAAACCCATAAATGTAATCGAATATTAAAAAATGTGAAAAGATTTGATGCTTCTAAATGACAAAAAACCTCACATATTTCTTTACTTTGAAGATTAAACTATCATGTACACACCCGTCAAGTAAGTACTTTTTATAGGAGTTGAAGTATATTTTTCCCGCAGTAAATTCAGCACACTTACAGTCCGAAAATTCAAAAATGTATTCCTTAAACAAATTATTTTTGCTACTTAAGTAAAAGAATAACAACAACGCTTTACTTTAAAACTTAGAGGTTATGTCTCGCATGATTTACTCTGGTGTTACTGAATTGATTAGTGAAAAGTCCGGAATCACTGATTAATCAGTGAAATGTCCAACTACTATTTCAATCAGTGAATTTTTCACTGATTCATATTTAGAGAGTAAGTTTAATAAAGAATATTTACTAATACAAAGTGTTCTTTCTTTAATATTTATGAATATTTAAGGACTTCATTGGATATTACATTTTCCAACAGTAGATAACCAACAGTAGATAATCGGAAAATAAAAAAAAATGTCTGTGTCAAAATTGGCAGCTCTGCGACTGTCTCCCAGTTGTTTTAAGTTAAAGGATGTGTTTGTTTATTCTGATTCGTAAAGTTCGTAAATTCAAATTATTGTAAATAATAAACTAAGAAAATAGTGTAAATTATTAGTTATTAAAAAGCTAATAACTTTTATTTGTGTTTTAAGGAGCCTTTCGAAAAAGATATTATTATTATACCATTAAGCCATTTCCCTTTCGGGGTAGGCGTGACTTGCTCGGTTGGAAAATAGTAGTGTGTATATGGGTATATAGGTATAGGGTAGGTAGGTATATAGGTATGAGGTAGATAGGTATATAAGTGTTAGGTATAGATATCTTAGATTGATCTGGAATTCTCGTGTTATTTATTTAAATGACACGCTTATTCCGCAACACTGCTCCGACCCAGGTTGCTGATCAATCTCTCTAGCGATCACCCCAAGTGAAGAGCCTCACAAAATTGTTATGTATGGTTCTCCACTTGGGCCCATTAGTATCCAAGGTCTTTGTTTCAGGCGTCATTCATTCTACTGTCACTCTACAAACTATTTGTCGCCACACTTTTCTGTCCTGGCATACTACTCTAGCTTCCTTCACGTCCATGCATTTTTTCATGCAAGCTCTTGTGTTTCTATGGCTTCTTATGTCTCTACGGATTAATGTCTCATTTACAGATTCTAACCATTCTTTCGGCGGTCTACCTCTGGGCATTCTGCCATTTACTTTACCTTTATACACTTGTTTGGTCAGTCGTTCATCTTTCATTCTTTCAAGATGTCCGAACCATCTTAACTGATTTCTTTCCCATGTGTCAACTATTGTCTCTTTTGCACCACATTCTTTGAGGATTGTCTCGTTTCGGACTTTGTCCATCAGTGTTTTCCCGCATATTATGCGCAGAGGTTTCATGCCGATCGCGTTAATTTTACTCCTGTCCTTTTCTTGACAGGTCCATGTCTCGCTACCGTATAGTACAGTCGGTACGAATATAGAATTATGTATGGCCATTTTAGCTTTTTTTGATATGTTTTTATTTGTTAGGATGGACCCTGCTCTACCGATAACCTGCTTACCCTTATTTATGCGCCTATCTAACTCCCCATCTATTTTTCCGTCGCTAGTGAATAGACTACCTAGATATACGTACTTGTCAACTTGTTCTAATCTCTCATCATTTAGGACAATGTTGCATATTGTTTTCTCACTTTTTCCTTCAAACACCATGATTTTTGTTTTATTTACGTTAATTTTGAGGTCCATGTTTTTCATGCTTGTATTAAGTTTATTCAACATTCTTTGCAAGTCCTCGATTGATTCTGCCATAACAATCTTGTCATCTGCGAAAGCTAATCCACGTACCTTGACTGTTTGGAGATTTACACCTTCTTCGTCGAAGAGTGCAGTTCTTAGACACTTATCCATGAATATGATAAATAGCCACGAGGACATAACGCATCCTTGTTTCACGCCTTGCATAATATCGAACCAGTCACTCAGTTTCCCATTTACCCTTACACTCGCTTTACTACCTGTATATATTGTTTTTATTGCTTGTAGGAGCCCTCCATTTACTCCGTACTCTTTGAGGACTTCCCAAAGTTTATTTCTATTTACCTTGTCAAATGCTTTTTCTAGGTCAATAAATGCACAGAAAACTTTCTTTCCTACTCTCAAGCTTTTTTCTGTGATCTGTCTTAGGCTAAATATCTGATCTGTACATGATCTTCCTGGCATAAAACCACTTTGGACTTCCCATATCTTTTCTTCTGTGACTTCCATTATCCTACGAATAAGTATTTTTGAGTATATTTTACTTACGGTACTTAGTAGGCTGATACCTCTGTAATTACTGCAGTTGCTTTTATCTCCCTTTCTTTTGTATATTGGTACGATAATCGCTTTTTTCCAATCGTCTGGGACTTTCCCTGTCTCGATACATAAATTTATTAATTCGCACAACCTGTGAGGTATGTACTCGCCACCGTATTTAAGCATTTCAGCACTAATACTGTCTATGCCAGCAGCCTTACCGTTTTTCAAGTTCTTAATTATGTCTCGGACCTCAGTGACACAGACTTTTTCAATTGGGTTTTCTAATGCATTATGTTCTATGTCGCAGTTTTGTTGTCCTATATCTTCACCTCCTAATAGTTCTTTAAAAGAGTCTTTTAAAGCGTCTACTATCTCGTCTATATCATATAGCATTTCACCTTTGCTGTTTCTCATGCTGGCAAACTCTGTACTCTTATTTTCCTTCAACTGTTTATATAATAGTTTCATAATTCCTTCAAAGTAGTTTTGTATTTTGTTCTCTTCTTCTGTTCTGATTTTTTCTTTACTCTCCTTGACTAGTCGTTTCATTTTCCTCTTTTTGTCTTTGTAATCATTTTTGAGTCTATTTCTCTCCTCATCGCTAAGACCTGTCATGTTTAATGTTCGCTTGTGCGCTTTTTTCTTTTCTTGCTGGGCTGCTTGAATTTCATCATTCCACCACGCATCACCAGACTTTCTTCCTACCACTGCCGTACCACACACTTCAATTGCAGTTTTAACAATGATATCCCGTAATAAAGCCCACGCGCCCTCTATATCTTTATTGCTCGTAAGCGCTTCCCAAGTTGCCCTATCTATGCGTTCGCTTAACTTATTTTGAAACTCTATTCGCACTTCCGGTTTCTGTAAATTTTCAATTTTTATTCGAGTTTGTTTCGTTTTTTCTGTTCTCTTTCTTTTCCATCCCCGGCCTAAGTTTATTTTAGAGATTAAAAGGTAATGATCAGTATTGCATTCGGAACCCCTCATGACTCTTGTATCTTTGACTAGTTCTCTTAGTCTTTCATCCGCAATAACGAAGTCAATTACACTGCGGTTATTTCCTTTACACCAAGTGTACGTGTGGATCATTTTATGTCTAAACCAGGTATTGGTAATAAATAGGCCCTTTTCTAAGCATAAGCTAACTAATTTTTCCCCGTTATAATTTTTTCTTGTTCGATCCCCAAAATTACCTAGCACCCTTTCTGTATCTGTATCCTGGCGTTGGACGCCGACCCATCCGTTCATATCTCCTAGCAGAATTATTCTTTCACCTTGATCGCAAGTACTTATTGTGTCATTTAAAGTGTCCCAGAAGGCGTCTTTGACTTCTCGCGGTTCACTGTCAACTGGGGCGTAGCACGCTATGATAAATAATCTTCTGATTCCCACCTTCATTCTAGCCCACAACAATCTGGGAGATACAAAATCATGATCTTTGAGATGCTGTCTTGCTTTTTCATTCATAATTAAACCGACCCCTTGACTACGATTTGATTCACTACTTACTCCTGACCATATTTCAAAACCGTCTTTCAATATCCCATTTTCTATGTTTCTACTTTCGCAACCCTTTTTCTTCGTCTCAGGTACACATAAAATATCTAGTTTCCTAGCATGCATAGTTTCTCGTAGTTCTCTTACTTTAAGATCATTCACTCCTCTAGCATTCCAAACACCTAGTCTCCATTCATCGCCTGAAACTCGACCTTTACGTTTACCGTGTGTATGCATTTCGTCAATCCAAGTTTCAGTCCATTCCGAGGCTACTCTATTGTTTGTATTATTCATGTTTAGATTGTACACCCAACTATCACCTTTATGCGCGAAATTTGTTTTGCGAGCCGAAATCATGTCCAAGTTAAGTGATTATTCGTCGTACGGTGGGTATTCTATCTGTAACGTCAGTCCCACCAATACTTCTGTTACTGTGTGTGTGTGGGGGGGGGGGGGCAGGTGAGGACAGAGAGAGGAAACCGAGAGTCTCATTTGGTTATATAATTTTTAGGAATAAGGTATGTAAAAAAGCTCCACATTTCTGTCATCGCAAGTCAGGCTAAATGGTATGAAGATTAATCATCTTGTACAAATCGTGCCAATCTTACGAAATATCAGAGATGAAAAAAATGTCAATAATTTAAACTTTTGCGTTTTTTGTAAAATAATCATAGTTTCAACTATCATTTACTCAATAAATTGATTTTAATATTAAGTATACTAATGATAAATTATAATTATCCAGAATTAAGTACACTGACTTGCCCAGGAGGAATACCAGAAACGATTATCTATTGATGGACAAAGGTGTCGAAATCGTACCCTTGACCGGGTATAATAAAAATTTTTAATACAGCTAATTGATTAATTTCGTGATATTTTTTTCTATAAGAATACTCAATTAAATACGTAAGCTTTATTTAACAATGATCGTTTTTCTTTATTTTTGGAAACTGATGCAGTTAAATGCTGTTGAATTTTTTCCTATCTACTGCTACTATGTTTCAACATTGCGCTTCTAGATTCGACCAAAAATTTGTTCTGAACGCCCCTCTAATGAGGAAAGCACTTTTTAATCAGTTTCCTGCAGCTGATGCGGGTACAGAGTAAAGTCATAGATGATGCAGCGGAAGTAACTATAACAAAACCGTTGCTGTCACTAATCGAATGCACCTCAGTCCATTTTCATGGTACCCCATTCACGCTCGCACGAGGAACGAATTAGCCGTGATATAAATAGTCTTGCTGCAGATGCGAAACTGACAGAAGCACTGTGACATGTATAGCGCGTGCCTGTGATTATGACTCGGATTATGACAATGTACCTACAGACCACCAAGCATCATTAAATTTTAGACGCTTAGCTGACAATAGCATCCCGATTTTTCACTGAAATTTCACGCAGTCCACGTCATCTGATCACGGGAATTTTCATGCCGGAATGTGATTTTGGCTGTAATTCAGGATATATAGGATAGCTTGGTAGAGGAAAAAAGTCCCACCAAATATTTTGTATCTTGGGTTCTGACTGATTCAACTTTCCGACGTCTAAATTTACTTGTTTTAAGATACACAACAAAATTAAAAAATTGAAAAAATTAAATTTTTTTAAAAATTTGTTTGAAAACAAAATTAAAATTAAAAATGCGTTTCCCAAAAAATGCCATTTTTATTTTTTTTAATTTTGTTGTCAGAGGAAGATATAAATGTGGTCTACAAGCCCTGGAATTAATGGCGTGAGTTTGCCACTGGTTTTCGAGAAAAATTCAAACGTCAGATCTTCTATGGCGCGACGCGGCTAGGGCAAATAAAAGTGTCTGTGGACAAATTAATTTTTAAACCACAATTTTGATCCAAGTTTATATTTTTTATAAATGGAAATTAATCAAATGCTGCATACATCGTTTACATTAGATTTTGTTAAAAAGTAATTAAAACTTTTTTTAAAACAAATTTGTTAATAAAAAGTAATTCTTGCAATAGACAATTTGAACATAATTCAAAGAATTTCAAACTCTCAATGCTGAATTTACTGATCAAGGATGTTTCAAAACATGTTCATTTTTTAAAAGTAAAAATATCCAGAATTAGAGTGAATTAGAAGTATGTTTATAACAAGATAAAATCATTGATTTTTTTAAACATGGGATTTTCCTTGATCGAAGATTTTTAAACAATGATAAAAAACATGAGAACAGACTTTCTATTTTGATTGATCAACAAACTAATGTTCAAGAGCAAAATTTCAATTTACACAAGATTTTTAAAGAAGAAGATAGG
The DNA here is from genome assembly GCA_932195095.1 of Andricus curvator. NCBI lineage: Eukaryota > Metazoa > Arthropoda > Insecta > Hymenoptera > Cynipidae > Andricus > Andricus curvator. Next base: position 694,347 of record CAKNYM010053159.1, on the reverse strand, counting down.
GATCCATGGTTTGTAAATTTGGCAGATATTCGAATTCCTGATTCAGTTACAGCTATTCTCAGATTAGGTAAAGATTTTAGTAACCATGTGATAAAAATTAAGTCGAAAAAAATGATGGAAAATTGGAAATAGTCAAAGATGTTGAATCAGGTATAAACAAAATTCCAATATTAGATCAGCAAGATTTCCGAAACAAGGTTTTACACTTGTCAAAGAGCTTTGTTGATAAGAATTGTTTGCACATTAGTAGTATTGATCGTAAAATTTCTGAAAGTTTCATGATAACGAAAGGTTTTCTTAAAAATAACCCTGATATAATTTGAATGATTGCTGATAAAGGCAATATTACAGTTTGTATTAAGAAATCAGATTATATTAGGGATATGGAGGATTTACTTTCCAATCGTGATAATTTTGATTTATTGAATGAAAATCCGTTAAAACAATTAAGAAGAGACACTTTCAACATTCTAGACAATTGGAGAAAGAATGGAGTTTTAGGAAAATATATAAGATGAACTGATATAAATACAGAAGGTACAGATCTTGTCAGATGTTATGGTTTGAGAAAGATTCATAAAAATGGCTATCCTTTGACAATAGTTATTTCAAATATTAACACTCACACGAAAATTTTAAAACAAAACTTTAATTTGATACTTAAAGACTCCATTACAACTTCAAAATACAATATTAAAAATAGCTGGGAATTCAAAAGAATTATTGTTAAAAAAAAATTTTCCTGATGACCATGTAATAATTTCTTTGCATGTTGTTGCAACACTAAAAAAAATGTTTGGTTAGATCAACCAGAATTCTGGTTAAATATGGCCTTACTATTTTTTCTGGTTAAAGTAATCAGAATTCGGATTATTTTAATCATAATTGCTGGTCAATTTAAACGGAATTCTGGTTAATTCAACCATAATTCTGGTTAGTCTAACTAGAAAAAATAGTGAGGGCATATTTAACCGGAATTCTGGTTGATTTAACCAGACATTTTTTTGAGTGAATGTTTCCGAGTATAATCCTTGAATTAGTTAAACAGGCAATTATAAATAGACGGGACAATATAAAAACACGTACTCGATTAAGTCAAAAAGATTTTATTAAAGGGATAGTTTTCATTATGAACTCAACTTATTTTAAATGCAATTGATCCTTTTATAGGCAAATGTTTGGTACTCCCATAGGTAACGAAAAATACTAATTTTATATTGCATAGAGTGAAGTAAAGAAATTTTTTTGGTCAAAAATTAAAAAAAAAATTTGAAACAAAATGATTTGTTGAAAAAAATTATTCAACAAAATTTTTGGCGTTTATGCTCTTTTTCCCGTTGGATTCTTGTTTTATTTTCAGGAATTCTATACATTAACTTGAGTATTGGACGTTAAATAGGATTTTGAATTAGATTTTAATGTAATTTAAAATTCTTAATTTTCAGAATACCGTTCGTTATCAAATATTCAGATTCATTCAAAAAAGATCTAGAATCAAAAATACAAATATTTAGAAATGTTTTCCAGTAGAACTATAGAAGTAAAAAAATTGATTGAATTTGTTATAAACAAATAAGTCGATGAAAACAATTTCGTGCGAGTAGCAATGTGTGGTCACTTAATTTCAACTAAATTTGTACAATGTATAGACAAAAGGGGTTTGTGGTTTGGATTAATGGAAATTGCTAAAAAATAATAAACAAACTTTATATATAATTATCCGCTCCAGCTATTTGTGAAAAAATAAATACCATTTTTTATGCAAATGACCATAAATTACCCTGTGATTATGGTTTAATAATGTTTTAAACAAACTTATTTAACAAATTAGCTCTTTAGCTATGTTTCGAGATAAAGAGGCAATTTTTTAAACATCATTAACTGTAAATAACTAGGTTTCAACCGTTGTTAAAACTCTTGGGCAATGACTAACAATTATTATTGTTATCCACAATGTTAAAAATAAAGTTTTCTCGTCGTATTATCTTATAAACTAAGAATCCATTTTTCTAGTTGGAATCCACTGCCAATGACTCCATGGCATCACATTTGGTCAATCGATAATAATATCATTATATGTCAATGTAAAAAAAATTTGCTATATTTAACGTTACTAATAGAATCCTGTTTGAAGTAGGAAGGGAGTCTTTCTTTTTATGTAGCTGCTGTAAAATTCTGAAGGTGTTTCTCGAGGTGATCCTTCCAGGACGGAGTGCGGTTCGAAAGAAATCCCAAATCTTTAAATATATCAAGGAAGGCAATCGATACATTTCCGACCCTAAGAGAGGGGGGGGGGGGTAATATTTCAGCACTTCTAGAGAGGGGGAGGCAGATGGCCCAATGGCAATCACGTGGGTTTTAATCGGATTTAGCATGAGCCCGTTCACCACAGCCCAATGTGCCACAAAGTCTATATCGATCTGAACCATGCGTAGCATATTTTCCAGATCAGACGCTGGTCCTGATAGGCAGAGTTTAATTTCATCTGCATATTTATGATGTTTGCAGAATTGCAACTCGCCACCTAGATCGGAAGTGTAAATATTGAACAAAGTAGGAGCGAGAGATGACCCTTGGGGAACCCCCCTCTTAACCTTTACCCAGTTGGATAAATCACCCTTACTATTTCTGATCCGTTCCCACCTATTTCTGAGGTAAAACTCAAACCATTCAATATCTGAACCGGATAATTTAACTTTAAAAGACTTCAATTTTCGAAGTAAAAGGGTATGGTTTACCTTACTATCCGTCCAAAAAGTTTAGGCACCGCGATTTTCGTACAGATTTTCGTGAAAATCTCAGCAGAAAAAAATTCTAAAAATATGGGACAACATGCATGTTGCAGGTGAAAGTTTTGCCAATACTGATAGAGAGTTTCAAAACTTTCATATGATTAGCGATTATTTCCGGGCTGTTAGTCGCTGAAAAAAAAATTAGGAAAAATCTGTAAAAAATATATGGGTTTGGTTGATCCTTTCTGTTCCCAGTGATAATATTTGGAGTAAGAAATATTTATTTTGTTAATGAGTTATTGACAAAAGAGTGGGGAGGTGTCATCTCTGGAACTACGGAACGTACAGAGATGATTCTTGAAGCAAATTACACATTTTTGGCTTCTGACAATGTTGTGCGTATTACCAATGAGCAAAAAGTTGCACTTGAATGTTTAAAAAATTATTTTCTTCTTGAAAAAATACAAAAGGCTTTATAATAATCGAGGCACCCGTATCCCATTTTTTTGCATCAGGGCTTAGGGACTGTGTAATTGTGTGTGTGTGAGAGAAGATTGTGTTGCACGTGTAGCAATAGCGCCAGCAAGGTCCCATGCTGAGAGTGTGGTAGCCTCGATTATCGTTAAGCCTTTTGTATTTTTCCAACAAGAAAATAATTTTTTAAACATTCAAGTGCAACTTTTTGCTCATTGGTAATACGCACAACATTGTCAGAAGCCAAAAATGTGTAATTTGCTTCAAGAATCATCTCTGTACGTTCCTTAGTTCCGGAGATGACACCTCCCCACTCTTTTGTCAATAACTTATTAACAAATAATTATTTCTGACTCTAAATATCACCACTGAGAACACAAAGGATCAAAGAAACCCATATATTTTTTACAGATTTTTTCTAATTTTTTTCAGTGACGTACAGCCATTCAAAGTTGAGTATTCTCAAATGATCATATGATTATTATGCTTTTTCACCTTTCACTCGCCCGGAAATAAACGCTAATCATCTGAAAATTTTGAAACTCTGTATCAGTATTGGCGAAACCTTCACCTGCAATATGCATGTTGTCTTATATTTTTAGAATTTTTTTCTGCTGAGATTTTCACGACAATCTGTATAAAAATCGCGGTGCCTAAACGTGTTGGACGGACAGTAGACATGGTTATTGTTTACTTTAGACGTTTTCCATATTTTTCAAGATGAATACCCCATAGAATGAAAAACGGAAAAATCTGGAATTTACAGGGTATTTAAATTAGTTCTTGCTCGAATAATCCTGTAAATTTGACTTTAGTGTCAGGATTTTTCTTCTAATATAACTATTTGATTAAATTTTCAAGATTTTCGCTAATCGTGAATAGAGACTGAAAAACCTTTTTTGGTTCAATATTCAACTACTTAGTTTAAAGTAGAAATAATTTGTTAAAAATTCATTTTTTTTGTTGTTGGTTCATCAGTTTTAATTAAAAAATCTTTTTTTTGTTTATTAAAAATTTAAATATTTTGGTAAAATTTTTAAAAAATTATTGTTGTGACTGAAAATTCAACTATTCTATGTTTGGTTGAACATGTATCTTCTTTAGTTGAGAATTAAACTGTTTAGTTGAAAACTTCTGTATTTTGTTGAAACTTTGTCTTTTGTGGCAGAAAATTAATCTTCTTGGTGACTAATTGGCCTCTTTGGTTGAGAATTCATGTATTTTGTAAGAAGTTAATTTTTTTCGGTAGAAAATTAATCTTTTTGGTTGAAAATTAATTTCTTTGTCTTCAAAATCAGTTTCTTTTATTGAAAAATAATTTTTTTAACTGAAAATTTGACTATTTCATGCTTGGTTGTACATCAATCATCTTCAGTTGAAAATTTAACTATTTGTTTGAAAATGTCTGTATTTTGTTGACAATTTCTATGTATTTTTTTGACACTTTGTCTTTTGCGGTAGCATATTAAACAATTTTTTTTCAGAAAATTAATCTTTTTGGCTGAAATTTCATTTTTTTGGTTGAAAATTCGTTTTTTTTCTTATTGAAAATTAATTTTTAGAACTAAAAATTTAACTATTCCACTTTCTGTTGAATTCTGTAAATAGACATTTCATCTTTTTGTTGAAAATTCATCTAGTCAGTCGAAAATTTAACTATTCCGATGAAAATTTATTTGATTTGGTTGAAATCTTATTTCTCTAACTGAAAATTAAAGTGTACTATTTGTTGTTGAAAATTTATCCTTTTTAGTTGAAAAATCATCTATTTATTTTGTTGGAAATTTGTCTTTTTTGGTAGAAAATTCATCTTCTGAGTTGGAAATTCAACTTTCTTTGGTTAAAAATTTAACAAAAATATGTTGAAAATTCGTTTTTTTTGTTGAAAATAATTTTTTTTACTAAAAATGTAGCTTTTTCATTTTTGCTAGAAAATGTTTTTCCAGTTGAAAATTCACTTATTTGGTTAAAACTTCGTCTTTTTTAAGTCGAAAATTCAATTACTTTGGCAGAGAATGCATATTTTCGGGTTATAAATTCAACTTTATTTTTTCTAAAATTCGTCTTTATGCGAGTCTTTATGGCTTGAAAACTCAACATTTTGGCTGAGATTTTTTCTTATTCGATTAAAAAATATTTCTTGGTTGAAAATTGAACTCTTTTGGTGAAAATTCGTATTTTTTGTTTAATTCAGCAGTTTTTCAATGAAAATTAAATTATTTTTTGGTGAAAATATCAACTATTACACTTTTTGTTGAGAATTTATTTTTCACTAATGATTCATCAGTATGGTTAAAAATGTAACTATTTTGTTGAAAATTCCCGTTTTCTTAGTTGAAAATTAATTATGTTAACCGAAAATGTAATAATAAAATTTTACATTAATAAATCTTACATTTTTGACAGTTCTATTATGCACACAAATGTGACATTCTTTGTCACTGTCCTTTAACTGAAACTTAATTCTTAATTCAGTGAGGAAAAGCGACCACAATGCTTTCGAGATTTTCGTGACACACCTTTTTTTTAGAGAAAGATTGAATTCATTAGTTCCTTCGATTCTTCAAACTCTTGACATCAAAACTGTCTGATGATTAATTCACTTAGTTTTCATCAAAAATAAATTTTACGTGTTGTTATAAGAAGTGTCATTCGGTATCGGTAATCGGTGCCAGGTGAATAAATTGTTGTCAGTTCAGGCTTCTGTATCAATTTTGAAATAAATAAACAAATTCATACGTTTCACCAACATATCCAAATAAAATTATTCGTAGTTTTCTTGTCTATGATAGTGGGTAGGAATGACTGTCCTAACTGCATGTTAAATACGACACAGTTTGAAACTTGTACTAAATTTATAATATATTGAAAAATAATCATTGTATGAATAAAAAAATGTTTTTGAATAACAGTTTTTGAAAACTGTTTCATGAATTTATACACAATGTTTCCCGATAGTTGAATGGAAATACTTAAAATGTGAATATTCACTTCGTACCAAAAGAGTGCCATCTGAATAAAATTGTGACGTGTTAAAAAAGTCTAAAATTTTGGATAAATGACTAATACAATTCATGTGATGGCATTGCTATCTTTAAACTGAATGTACCAAATTCAATTTGGTGTATAATACTTTCTCCACTTTTTCATCATTTATCAATTTTATGGCTCTAAAAGCTTTTCTATCCACCTTCTATAATCAAACTAAGGAGTTCAAATTTGATTCCTGTTCTCCGTCTTTTGTTGGAAAATTAAATTATCTCTTCAATTCTTGAAAGATTTTTATATTTAATACTGCTTGGCAGAAGTTAATTCCTGTTTAACAGAACCTTTTTTCAATCAAAATTTCTTAAATAACAACTTAGAAATGATAAGAGATTATTTTCCGACATATTTGAGGACTCTCTGCTGATGAAAATCCACTACAGACAATTTTATATCTTTAGAGAATCAAAAATGTAAATACAGCAATCTTTTAAATCTAGCTAGCTTCAAAAATAATTAAAAATAATTAAAAACTTCTTGTTGTCAAAAAATACACAAGAAAAAGGATAAGGAGTTCAAAAATTGAAAAATATGTAAACTAAAGATTGAGGATTTTTAAATTCTACTGTTTATCTATTTTTTAATCCGACTATTTTATCAGTCAAAGTATTCAAGATGTGCTATATATATGTAGCTATACAATAAAATATTTAGAAGCCCATAAAAATGACCATGTGTAAAGAATGTTTCTTTCCATTTTTGATTCCTCGGACTTATTATTTTTTTAAAGGTATTTTGATAAAGTAGAAGTAGATAATCCTTAGATGACCAAAATATCTTTTTATGCTCAGCTACATAAATGTAATTTCTTTGAATACATAAACGTCTCTACGGTAGTTTAAAAATTTGCTGCATTTTTATTTTTTATTCTTTAGGCATATCAAATTTTTATCAGCAAAAAGTTAATCTTATAGACCCTTTTTCCCCTATTAAATCGAAAAACCTCCAAATATACACCTAAAATCTGGAATTTGGACCAATTCTCCCCTTTTCCCCCTTCTTTTTTACACAGTTTCGATTCAGTTTTTAAGGATCATAAACAGAAATTCAAGATATTAGCAAACAATAAGAAGACGCTTTTTAAAAGAGATTTTTTTTTATACGATACCAATTTCAAATATTTCATAAAAGAATTTATTTGCTAATTTGAAGGACATCGTCGACAGCGAAAAAATCGCTAACGATTCAATCAAAAAAACTCAACTTGAAACTGTATTTGCAAATCAAAAACATCATTATAAAGGTAACAGGCTCCACACCACAAAAACATAAATTTTTAACCCAACACATTATTTTTCTACCAAAAAGACGAATTTTACACTAAAATTATGAATCTTCAACCAAAAAAATTAATTTTTATTAAAGTAGTTCAAAATTTAAACAATAAGTTGAATTTTCAACCAAAAAAGGTAAATTCTCAACATAAAATGTAATAGTTGATATTTTAACCAAAAAAGATCTTAATTTTAAATAAAAAAACACAAAATATGATTTTTCAACCAAATTGTTGAATTTGAAAGCTATTAAAGACGAATTCGTAGACCTGAATCTGTAGACACTAGACCTGTGTTCGAATCCCAGCAAAGAAGAATTTTTTCAGAGCTAAAGATTATATAATATATATAATCAATTTGGCAATTGGCATAGACTAAATAGATCAAAAACCGTCATTCCATCGACAAAAATGAAAGATGTAGTTGTTTATTTCATCCATAAAAGACGAATTTTCAACAAAAAAGTTAATTTCCAACCAAACAGTTGAATTTTTTACAAAAATAGTTGACCTTTCATCCAAAAAGAATATCTTTGTACCAAAATTGTTGAATTTTCAACAAATTGATCAACATCTAATTATTATTATTATGCGTATTATTATTCATTCGAGAGTGAAGACAGCTTAAAATTCAATGAATGCACTCTGTAGTACGAAGGCTCCCATCCGAGTATAACTGAGTCAAGCGCTGCTTAACTTCAGTGATCGAACGAGAAGTCTCAAACATTTCCATATATCCAACCACCACACACTTCAACAAAATTATTAAACTTTCAACTAAATAATAAAATTGTTAACCAAAAAAGATTATTCTAAACCAATAATATAATAGTAGACTTTTGAACCAAATATAGAATGAACTTCTAACCAAAAATATTCGGATTTTTTATTGGGTTCTATTAAATAAGTTCACATTTAAGTTGCAGGAATTGATGAGAATAAGGAATAAAAATGTATCTACTGATAAAAAACATTTTTTTTTAAGTCAAACGTGAGCATTTTTCAATTCTGTTGTTTATCTACTTTTCAATCTTTGATCTTCTTGCATTTTTTTCTATTGTATTGCTATTCGTAAAAAGGGCTAAAGTGTTCAACAGATTTTTCGAGGCAGGCTAAAAAAAATGTTTTTAAACACAAAAATGTCTAGAAAACTTGCTGAAGAAAAAACTTGTAATAATACCTTGTAATTACTCCCCCCCCCCCCCTTACGAAAAATTATTATAGGTAATTCAGTACAGGTCTATACTGATTTTCCTATGATGAATTTATTATCATTTTTCCGCGATTCTTGGAAAATCATGATAGAAAATCATTATAATAACATCAGTATAGAAATTAATAATGTTAAAAACTCAAAATATTGAAAGAGTTGATGGAAACTTTCAAGGGACTTCCACTGGTTTTTAGGGCTTCCAAAAGAATTTAAGGGTTTTCCAAATATTTTAATTAATCTACAAAGATTTCATCAGTTTTCAAGAGATTTAAACATATTTCCCATGGATTTCAAGCAATTTCGAAACATTTTGAGAGAGTTTGGTGGATCTTAAACATTTCCGGAGATTTTGAAGGATTCCAACGGATTTCAAGGATTAAAAAAATTCAAGGGATTTCAAAACAATTTCATAGGATTTCCAAAGATTTCAAGATATTCCTATTAAACTTTGGAAATAAAATTAAATAAGAATAAATTTGAAGAGGTTTCTAGCGATTTCAAAGATTTCAAGGGATTTTAAGGAATGTCGAGGAATTTTACAAGATTAAAGGATTTCGAAGATTTATAGAGATTTCAACCTTTTTTTAGAGAATTGTAATGAATAAGTTTAATTTAGTTTGAATTCCCGAGAATTTCTATGGATTTTAAGCAATTTCGTCAGATTTCATAACAATTTCAGGGGATTTTAAAGATTCCCAAACATGTCAGGAGGTTATAGGGGTTCCAAAGGATTTCAACTAATTTCGAGAGACTTCTACGGATTTTAAGGGTTTTATGGGATTTCTAAATATTTTAACTAATTTTAAAAGATTTTTTTTTTGGTTTTCAAGAGATTTAAAATATTTCCGAGTATTTCAAGGGATTTTATGCGATTTTTACTTTTTTTTAAAGATGTCAAGGGATTTCAAAGAATTTTGTAGGATTTCCAAATATATCAAAAGATTTCTAGTGAACTTTGGAAAATAAATTAAATGAAATGAAATTTTAAGGGATTTCTAGTGATTCAAAATATTTCAAAGAATTTTAAGTTATTTCAAGGAATTTCACAAGATTTAAGGATTTTATCAAATCTTCAAGGATTTCAAGGGATTTAAACGGGTTTTTCAAAGAGAACTTTAATGAATAAGTTTAATTCAAATTATATTCAAGGACTTTCAAAACATTTATATTTTTTAACTGGATTTTCAGGATCTCCAAAGATTTCAAGGGATTTTAAGCGCTTCTAACGGATTTTAACAGATATACAAAATTCCAAGGGATTGCAAATAATTTTGTAGAATTTTCAAATATTTCAAGGGATTGAAATTGAATGAATTCAATGAATTTCATTAAATTCATTGAATCAATTCAATGAATTCATTGAATTTCAAGGGATTTTTAGCGATTCCACAAATTTCAAGGGATTTTAGGGTATTTCAAGGAACTTCACAAGATTTAAGGATTTTATTAAACCTCCGAGGATTTCAAGGGATGTCAAAGATTTCTACTGATGTAAATTTTTTTTTATAAAGAGAAATTTAATTAATAAGTTTAATTAAAATTATATTCAAGGGCTTTCAAATGATTTATACTTTTTTTATTGGATTTTTACGATCTACAAAGAGTTCAAAGGATTTTAAGGGATACTAAAGAATTTTAAGATATATACAAAATTACAAGGGATTTCAAAGAATGTTGTAGAATTTCCAAAGATTTCAAAGGATTTCTAGAAAACTTCGGAAAATGCATCAAATTTAATTGAATTCCAAGGGATTCTTAGGGATTCCACAGATTTCAAGGGATTTTAATCAAACTTTTTTGAAATTTCTAATAGATTTCAATAATTTGAAGGTATTCTGAAGGATTCGAAATATTTGGTGATATTTTTAAAGATTCTAAACAATTTTCAATTGATTTCAGTAATATAATTGGATTTCAAAGAATTAAAAATATTGTAAGGTATTTCCACAGATTTTAAAGAATTTTGAAACATTATATATTATATATACTTTTAAGTCTATATTATATTTAAATAAATATTTTTTAAACTTCTGAGGAATTTTCAAGATCTTTAAAAAATTTCAAGAGATTCCAAACGAATTTAAAGATTTTGGGGTATTTTTAAAAATTCCCAGGAATTTTCAATATCTTAATAAAATTTCAAGTTATTCCAAACGATTTTAAAGATTTTAGGGTATTTTTACAAATTCCAAGAAAATTTCAAGAGCTTTAAAAAATGTGAAGGGATTACTGACGATTTTAAAGATTTTAGGGCATTTGCACAGATTTTGAAGAATTTTTAAACATATATTATATGTAATTTTAAATCTATGTTATACTAAAATGAATATTTTTAGTTTATTCCATGAAATTTTAAATATTTCAAGGTATTTTTAAAAATACCAAGGAAATTTCAAGACTTTTAAACATTTTCAAATGAATTCTACACGTGATTTTAAGGATTTTAGGGTATTTTTAAAAATTCCAAGGAATTTTCAAGAGCAAAAAAAATTTAAGAGATTTCATGATATTTTAAAAGATATCAAGTAATTTTCAAATTACTTCAGTACTATAATGAGATTTCAAAGGACCTAAAAATATTTCAAGGTATTTTCACAGATTTTAAAGAATTGTGAAACATTATATAGGGGAAACTACCCTACAGTAGATAATGGTCCTACTATCTCTGCTATTTCGTAAGATTGGTACGATTGGTACGAGGTGTTTAATCTGCATACCATTTAAAGTCACTTGCAATGACAGAAAAGTGCAGCTTTTTTACATACCTTATTCCTAAAAATTATATCTTTTTCGAAAGGCTCCTTAAAACACAAATAAAATTGATGAGCTTTTTAATAACTAATAATTTACACTATTTTCTCAGTTTATTATTTACAATAATGTGAATTTAGAAACTTCACGAATCAAAATAAACAAATAAACACAACCTTTAACTTAAAACAACTGAGAAACTGTCGCAGAGCTGCCAATTTTGACCCAGACATTTTTGGTAATTTTCCGATTATCTGCTGTTGGTTATATACTGCTGTAAAATGTAATATCCAATAAAAAGTCCTTAACTATTTATAAATATTAAAGAAAGAACAGTTTGTATTAATAAATATTGTTTATTAAACTTCAAGCTTTGATTCTAATGTATAAACATGTCATAAAAATGTTTCATTAAGTTAAAAAGTATGAATAAAGAAGGGGTGAAATTTTTGTTTTTCAGGTTAAAAATCAATTTTTTGCTCTCACGCATTAATTAATTATAAAATTGTAATGAAACTTGTCAGAAGATATAGTATCCTTGCCGAAACGTTATAATAACAAAAGTAATGAACATTTTTTGTCAGTTTTCCAGTTACTTAAGATTATCTACTGTGAATCATTATCTACTGTAGGGTGGTTTCCCCTATACCAAAAATGCGAGTAATTAACCCCTCGAATTTTGATTTTCGTGTTAAACAGGTATAAATTACGTAACACGATTTTCTTTTCTTTATGCCCTTCGCAGTTTGGCATTGGTACTTCACGGCAATTTTATCATCGCTTTTATTTAAATGCAAGAAAATCACATTACGTAATTTAAGTACCCCAAAAATATATAAAGCACCGTGCCGCCCGTGCGCAGTTGGTTAACTCATTATCACTGCTTTATAGTTCTGAGGAACCAGAAGTGTTAACTAAAGTTTTGAAAACTGTAGGTAGTCATGCTACTTTAAATTAGGCGAGACCAAAACATACAGGTCTTTTTTCATTCGCGGCCCTTCTTTAAAGAAACCGAACCTTCAAACGCAAGGTCGGAGTTAACGAAATTACTTCTCAGAAATAGGAAAACTAAAATGTTTTAATGTTCTTTCATTTCACAATCGTACACAAACACAGTTACGTATTCTTATATGTAATTCATCAATCATCAATTGAATCCGAGTCTAATCACAGTTTACCTGTGGATTAATTATTATTAAGTTTATGACCCTTTTTCGTAAAACACATAAACCTGTTTCCCGGATATGCGTCGGTGCTTGATAGTTCCTGTTTCCGACGAGGAAATTATATATTAGTAAAAGCCGCCTCTCAAGTCTTTAGTATTTTCCTTCAGGAAACGTCTCGACGATTATTGTTCTCGTAAAACAAAATTAGACACAGCACATTGTCACGTTCTTGGTTGCATTATTTATTTTCTTTGATTCCATTTAGAAACCAATGTGGGATTTTTTAATCTTTTGAATCTCAAAGTTTACCCATTCATTTTGTGAAAAAGATCGTTGTATTTGTGGTTACGTCAACCAAGGTCTATTCTGAGGAACATTCAGAACTGTCGAATAATTTATGCGCTCAACTACAATAAGCAATCTAAATTTGAAAAAAGATTAAGGAAAAATGGTTAAATTAATTGAATTAGCATTTATAACATATTAAATGTCCCAATTTATAATAAAGGCGATGCACAGTGTGCCCAAAAGCACTTGTTGTGGACAAAAGTCTGTCCACAACTCTACAAGTCAATTTTCAATGGATTTTGATGTTTTTGTTTAGAAGGTCGTAAGGCTTCGTGGTATAAAGAGTCGGTGCAGAAAATTCACTTTAACCAAAAAAAAATCATTTATTTAATAACAAAGTCAACAATATATTTTTCCTTATTTATCAGATGTACCTTTTCTAGGATCTTAAAATTGACTGAAGACTAGTTTCAGTTAGTGTAATAACTATCTAGCCATAATTTTTAGTAGGTTAAAGTAAGAAAAAAATTTTATAATGTTTTAAACAAATTAATGAACAAAAGCCATTTTCTCTTGATTCGAAATCATTAGTTGTTTGAAATTTATATTTTTTATTTAAAATACGAGAGAAATTATTGCCTAATTGCGCTTAGTTAAGAATAGCTGTTGTTTAACCATTATTTAAAGCATTTCTATAAACAATTTAAAAATTTTGTTCCTTTGCAGAATCAACCAAAAATGTCTTGCCAATTACTCCTCAGCAGTAATTTTTTTCAAATTAACAACAAATGTAAATTATTTAAACAATATTTATAAACAAATTCACAGTTTGACCATTTTTCCGTGATAAATATTTATTTTTTGGCCAAATCAACAAAAAATTTCTTGCCAATTATTCCTTCTTGTCATATTTTTCTAATTAAGAAAAAGTATTGATTATTCAAACGACAACCAAAAATGTGAATAATCTATTTAATAAAATATCTTAAGTGTTTCTGAAAAGTTGAATTGCATTTGGTCCTGTGAATTCTTTTAAAAAAATGCTTAAAACAATTTGAAAAATTGTACAACAGTAATAATTGTGCAACAGTAGTGAAAAAATAATAATATTATTTCAATGAAATCAATTTTGATATTCTTATAATTATTATAAGAATATTAAAATTGAGTTCATTCGACTTTTTAATAGGTATCAGTGGAAAAGAATATAAATTTTCACTGCAAAAATAAATTTCGTAATTAAAGAGGAACAAGTGCCGAAAAGTTTTGTAATAATTCCCATTCCTTATAGGAAGAATTGCCGAATCCGTATACGAAATATTTTGTTTACTAATAGATTTGGTAAAATATAACATTTCTTCGGAAAATCAATTCTCTAATCGAAACAGAGCAACTGCCAAAAATTTCATATTAAAATCGGAAAAAATATTAAATTTTATAGGAAAAATAAATTTCTTACTTGAAATAGAAAAAGGGCCGAAAAGTTTTGAAATACTGACGATTTTTTTGAAAAATGTCCTCATCACAGAACCGTTGCCAATTTTGTTCGAAAAAAAAACATAAAGGCATAAGGGCGTAAGTACCAAAATTCGAATTTTACAGGAGACATAAAAAAAATTTCTAACTTTGATGTATTTAATTATTTTTGAACAAAAAAGTTATTTCGAGCTATTTCTTTGATCCATTGAACCATGAAAGGAAAATCCTGTAAAAAGCAGCCACCTCTTGAGAAAAACTCGTGTCAAAGATATGGAGCGTCCCGCAAAAAATGCCCATTTTGAGTCCGACAGACTTGCATAACTTTTTTATTTTCAATTTTAAAAAATCAAGAAATTGATTTCAAGCTATTAGTTAACTATATCGATTCATCAAAGGACCACTCGGAAAGAAGCCATCACCTTCGAGAAAAACCTTTTTCTATGGTGCGGCACGTCCCCAAAATCGAAAATATCGACACACAAAGAGTTTCATAACTTTTTCATTTTTTAATTAAAAAAAAAACAAGAAAGTTTTTTTGAGCTACTACTTAGCTTCATTGAATCGAGAAAAGAACAGACAAAAAGAAGGAACCAATTTAAAAAATACCGAACATGGTTTTTGACCCACTTCTAAATCCAACTATCAACTGGACTATAATCATCTACATTCTACAGAGACGTGAGTTAGATCAAAAAAATTAGTCTAATCCAATAAAACGCATTTCCGAAATTGGAAACTTAAGCACTTGTTTCCCGGGACCCTTCATGTATTCTGCCGTGATTTGGAAAAACACCGTTAACTGCAAAAATCGAAAAATGAGTTTTTTTATATCGTTGGAATCGTGAAGAAAAGATACACCTGATTATTGAAATAATTTTTTTAAATTGTTAATAACTTTAAAAATAATTATTGCATAATTTTTGGAAAACACCGTTAACTGCAAAGATTGGCGAGTTGTGATTTGAGAGAGAGCCGTAACTGACCGTTAACTGCTGGGGTAAATCAGAGACGACTAAATACGTGACGTGAAAATTCGAGAAAACGCCGTAACGGGCAGTTACGGACTTTACCAAAATTATTGGACGGCGATTTCGAGCCTTCGTGATTTCGGAGATGTCCGTAAGTGCTTACGGCGTTCTCCGAAATCATCAAACCAGAAAAAAGGTTTGTGATTCGAGAAACGCCGTAACTGCACTTATTGTTACTTATGATATTCTTTTGCCGTGAACGGCGTTCTCTCAAATCACGGCAGGCCTATTTCTGAGGTCCGTAATTCGAAGAGAGCCGTAACTGCCCGTTACGGCGTTTTCTCGAATTTCAGCATCCCAATCAACACCGTTAATTGCATTTTAGATAATCAATCAATATTTTTCAACAGTTTTTCTTGCAAAAATGAAAAGATCGTATGAAAATTAGTCAAGAACAACAATAAAAATGCAGAAAATGAATAAGAATCCGCGATATACGCGAATAAAGATTCGAACAGTTTTCGTCGATTTTCTCGGCTTCGTTCATTTTGCAGTTAACGGTGTTTTCTCAAATCACGGCAGTATTATTCTTCGATTCTCCAGTTGCAATCAATTTTTAGTCCAAAATGGAATTTAACTCACATGGAAATTTCGACAGATTTCGCGTGCGGATGCATAACTTTTTGTAAGACGTAACGAGAAAGAGAAAGAACCTTCTAGGAAACAATACGAACAGGCAGAGTCAAATAGTGCGAAGCAATCGTCCCGAGAAGTAATATAGGAGTCAAGAGAGGTTCAGGAATGTTTGCAATGGCTCGTTTTTCAATCCTTCTTCCCTGGACAGGCTCATCTCTATCACTTTTCTGCTTTCATCACGCAAGCATCGTCAATTGTCTGGCACTATACGGGTACGTCTTCCCTTCAAATTTTTCTTCGAAACGAGCCTTCAGAGGATGCAACCGATAATTTTGACGCATTAAGAAACAGGTTATGCATTATTGCGTATGGAAGCTAGACAGACGAGAAGATGGGCCTTACCGACATCGAGAACATTATACAGTTCAAGTGGTTCGTGTCCGTGCTAAGTTTCTAGCATGTTCTGAATGACGTCATAAAATTATACTGGGCAATTGAAGAGTTGCGGTAACTAGATAGCCAACATTTTTGCCGAAAATTGGGCTTTTGCATAAAAAATTCCTTACAAGTCAAATACACGTTGTGCTAAAAAGATTTGTTTGAAATCTCATTTTTAATATAGTAATAGATTGGCAATTCAAAACTAGATAACTGACTCTCCGTTAGTACCTGTCTCCCATTTTCTTCTTTTTTTATCGCCTCAACTCACATCTCTGTAACGTGCAACTTGATTTTGTTGAAAGTTATAGAGGTATTCATTCATCACAGTATCTATTCTCCTTAAAAAGGTGAGAAGGTGAATGTTTTTTTTCAAATAGGTAATAACATTTTTTTATAAGTTAAATAAACAAGGAAATCAATGCTTATTAACATATTTTGATTTATTGAATATATCACACTACACTCAACTCTCGATATAAGACCCTCTGGTTTACGCTATTCCTAGAACTGAATGCCTCCGCAGTTTCCTAATGAGAGGAGCCGCGGGGGCAAAAGAGAGGATGTGCTCAGTCAAGCGTGACAAACAGCTCGAGGGCCGCACTCTCAGCGCGTTAGTTGCATCAAGATTCTTCATGCGTTCAAATTCAATAGAAATGATTCAGGCGGCTCTGCCCATTTACGTTTGGATTCTCCCGATTTAGGATCAAGGCCAAGGCAAGCCATGCCCGAAAGCGGTCTTATATCGGGAGTTGAATATATATATATATATATATATATATATATATACTCAACTCCCTATATAGACAGCTTCCGCACTTTCTCTCTCCTTTCCTCACCGAGCGAGTCACGCCTACCCCGAAAGGGAAATGGCTTAATGGTATAATAATAATAATAGAAAAATAATAAAAAAAACAAAAATCCAAATCTAACCAAAAATGCCTTCGACATATTGGGCTGTAACTATCTTAAGCATGAGACATTAATTTTTTTTTAGTTATGAAATCCGAAAAATTCCACTGAATCATTTTGAAAGAAATGATACAACACGTATTTTATCGGTTTGATAAAAAAGTAGAACTTTTAGTTTTATTTCTAAATCCGGCGGAAGTTACGTCTTTAGAAAATTCTGTTTTGATAAAGTTATGAGTATTTTAACTCCTAAAGTTAATGATTTAGATTAATACCAAAAAGTTGTCGTTTTTCTCTATCTCGCTTATGTAACAAATTTTGTGCTCGAATGTGAATAATACATGTTTAAATTGTATTTTTTCAAAATACTACGATTTTATGATGTCCTTCTATGGTCGATAAGATATTTTTTTGAAAGAATAATGAAAAAAAAAGTTGAGACAGATTGAGTATAAGTTAAAAATGTGTTCTTGATTATCATCAAAAATTTTTTTACGACAGCATTACATTTTATTATCTGAAATAAATACTATTTTAGCCGCTTTTATTTATTATGTAGTAAAAATTTTGAAACGCGTTAGAAGAGAGTGTCAAGAGACTTATTTTTTGAATCCTTATGTACATATTAAGAATATAAAACTGCTAGGGTTTTTGAATAAATTATTTTCCAACATTTTCAGAAAAATCGCCACCGTTTTATTAATTTTTATGTTTTTTAAAGATTTTTCAGCCAGATTTAGAAAGAAAACTGAAAGTTTTATTAGATGTAAGACGGGAAAATTAAATTTCTGTGCAAGTTCAAATAATACCACACTTTGAATATCGAAAACCCTTTTTGGTACTTTGCTTCATCCATTATAAAATTTAAATATTCATAAGATGGTCAAAAAAATGTTCTATTAAATAGGTCAAATTCGTCTCGTCTCATTTTCTTTAAAAAACAAAATAATTTGTAATTCTAACTGAATTAAAATGGATACGGTCTCACAAGGTATTAGAAAAATGAAATTATTGTAAATAAAATTTTACTTTGTCAATTGTAAAAAAGGTCAAAAAAATTTGAAAATTTCCAATATAGATGAAAAAGGTGACAAATGTCCAAAATAAGTGAAATAGGTGACGAATTTCAAAATAGGTGAAAAAGACTGGGTATTGATTTGTAGGTTATTATGCTTGCCGTTTTATGGTAATTTAATAATAATAATATAATTATCACGTTTACGATATTTATTTTGTTCAATTATTGCAATGAATGAAAAAAAAGAGTTAGTAATTCATTACTACTTTTAAAAGATAAAATATTGTTTTCCTACACCTTTTTATTTATTGCTTAGCAACCTTTCCGTGACCATATTTCCCTACCAAAATGTTTTCAAATACAGAAAAATAATAAAATACGTTTTTTTCAAACAAAATGCCCTTGAATAGAAATTAAAATCTTCATTTTCTACAAAAGATCACTTTTTGAATCTTTTGCTCACTCAATTTCTTGCCTTGTCATCAGAAATTATATTCATTGAAATTATTTTAGTTTATTAATTTAAAAAGATACATATATTTTTCTTCTTCTATAGGCCTTTAAGCGAAACATCGTATGCTACTGTGCGATACCGCCACACTAAATCCTTATTTTCTCGAAATAGAATAATATTTTTGGATGAAATTTTTTTTATTCTTATTCAGCATCCCTATATCGCGAGAGAAAGTTTTTATTTTTTTAAACTGAAAATTAGGTTTTAATCGCTATCCAAAGTTTATTTTTTTGTTTAAACTGAAATTTGCACTTTACATTGCAATCCGCAGACGAGCCTGTTCAAATTTTAGCTTCATGTCACTTTGAGATTGTCAACTTCCACATTCTATTTCTCGGAAAAGGATAACTTTTTCTGATCACACTTTTTTTTGCCTTATTTCAGAGATACTTCAGTCCAAGAGTGGACTTTTGTTTAATTTTTAAATGGTGACTTCGATTTTACAAAATGTTTTTTCGCTCTCCTGAAAAGTTTCTATTTTGTTGTTTATTATTTAGTTCTGTACTAGAACCCTTCAATTATTAGAAACGAATTTTGCGTAAACAGTTCTCAACTTGAATATTAATACTAACTGAATTCATAGAAACCAATAAGAAAATCCAACTATTTTTCGTTAAAAAGTCAGCATTTTTGGCACGAAATTCAGCTATTTTGGTAAAAAATTCAATTATTTGGTTAAAAATGAACCCTTATTGTTGCAAATTCAACTTTAGTAGAAATTATGTTATTTTCTTGACCAACACATCTTTTTTGTTTGAAAATTCATGTTTTTTGGTAGAAACTTCAGCTTTTCTAGTTAAAAATACAACTTTTTGGTTGAAAATTAATCTGTTTTTGTTGAGGATTCAACCATTTTGTTGAAAATCCTTCTTTTTGGATGATTTCAACTGTTTTTGATTTTAAATACAAACATTTTTTGGTTGAAATGTCAAGTATTAGATTTTTTGTTGAGAATTCGTCTTCTATGCTTGAAAAGTCAACTACGTAGCTAAAAAATGAACTACTTTGTTAAAGATTATTTTTTTGGTTCCAGATTCATCATTTTAGTTAAAAATTTATTTTTTCGGTTTAAAATGTAACTATTTTAATACAAATGCAACTTTTTTGTTGAAAACTCAATATTTTTACTTTAAATTTTCATTACTTAAAGTTTCATTGCTTCACGAAACTTTCAGTGTTTCAGTGAAACGTTTCATTGATTCGCATCCCTAAAATGAATGCAAAGTGCAATTTTATAGATGCACATTTACTATTCTTATCAAATAATATTTATTTATTTTTTGTTTGTTTGTTTTCTTTGTTGACCATCTTATGAATATTTAAATTTGATAAAGGATGAAGCAAACTATCAAAAAGGATTTTCGATATTGAAAGTTATTTTAAAGTTATAAAGGGTTCTAGACCACAGAAGAATGTTTTTCAATTATTTGCGCATTAAAAAAATATTTTTTTTTAGTTAATTTTATCTTAAATTTGTCATTTAGAGAGAAAGCATAAATCAAATTTATAGATAAGAACAGACAGTTATACGTACTCCATATCAAATTACAATTGTGCAGCTGCATCTTTTGCGCATTAACTAAATAAAGACAGGAATTTTGCTATTGAATGTATTATCTATGAAGAAGCAATAAATGGTTTTTGTATTATTTAGAAATTTACAGCAGCAACTTTGGGGGTGATAGATAATTGTTTATGCGAAATTGTTTACGCACAATTGTTTACGCAAAATTCGTTTCTCATAATTGCGCAGTATAATTTCGTATAATTTTAAGACGTCATTCAGATTCCAGAACATTCTAGAAACTTGCCATTGACACGAACCACTTCAGCTGTAGCATGTTCTCGATATCGGTAAGGGCAGGGATTCGTATTTTGAACGCCCGTTGCCCATCTACTCAGATGCAATTCTTAAACAATTGAATTTGGGTAAAAAAAAGTTAAAGGAAAGTATATTGCAGGAACTTCTATTTTTTCTTTTGTTTTTGTTTCCTTATTACAGTCAACATTTAAAAATGAAACATATTCTTTTTATCCGTACTTTGCACTGTTTACGACTTTACGTGTTATAAATAATTAGAAATTGTTTGTTTAAAAGTAAATTTCGTCCTAAAATCTTTTTTTTCCCGTAACGAACAGTAATTATACGTATGTACATTTATGCGCAGAAGTAAAATTCTCAGGGGAGGTTCGTTTTGGGCACAAGGAATGTGTTTCGATGATTGTAAAGAATATGACTTCAAGAAACAGCTTTGGGAACTGGTTACGCAGAACTTTTAAGTTTAACGATCTTATATTTGGAGTGTAATTTTCGTGGCTAAATGATAGGTAGCTTTTTTTAAATTGGCCCTGTTAAGGTTTGAAAGTAGTAACTGCCAGAAGACTTAAACCGAGTTTAGTTTGCTCGTTTGTCTCACGGTACTCAACCAAAATTATTCGTTGTTTTTTTTTAATGATTTAAAAATACATTTTGCTGATTTGGCTAAAAGTTTTGGTTGAATACACAAAATTAGTTATATTTAGTCAAATCAACCAAAAAGTTTGATGATTCAACCAAACATTTCGTTTTTCTTATTGTATAAACAAAATTCTTTGGTTGACTCGACAAAAGTTTTCTTGATTCGCCAAATGTTTTTGTAGAGTGTTCTAAAACCAAGGCGAATTTAACGCTACGAAATTTAGTGAATAAACAATTCACACACGATTATATTTAGATTATTGTTTTCCGCATACATAAATATGTATGTAACTTAGACTCTAGATTTTCGAAGACGCTTATGGAAGAAAACATTAATTTCTAAAAATTTTCTTCTTGGGAATTCCTAAATGAAAAAAACAGCTTTTCTGAATTTGCACAGGACTTCTGTAAAACAAAGGTAAAAAGCCGATAGGCTTTTTTTTCTATATATAGAATGATCTCCTTTTTTAAATCAGTGAGCAGTGTTTACTTAATCAAATATTCTGAAATTTTCGAACATGTATAGAGAAACTCAAACAAACATTGCAGAGAATGTCCTAACTTTCAATAACTTTTTATTATCCGAATTCTAAATTCATTAAGTTTTCGTTAGCTTAGAATTCTTTGAACGTATTTTTATGTTCTGCAATATTTTCTTAAATATTCTTGAATTTTCTAGAATATTAGGTGGAGTATTTCCATACTGTTCTTGGATTTTTTAAATATTCTTTTATTTCTAAAATATTCTCTGAAAATTCTAGAATGTTTTTAACTTTTTTAGAATATCCTGGAAGCTGGAATGTTGTGGTTTTTTCTAGAATATTTCAAGGTACTCTGACTCACATATAAACTTTTGATGCTAAAAAATGATCTGAAAATTTAGGAATGTTCCTGTTTTTTACAATAATCTGGAATTTCTATACTTTTCTAGAATATTCTTAAATGATTTTTAATGTTCTAAAATGTTCTAGATTATTCTGGTATTCAATTAAGAGAAAAAAATGCCTTGCCACAAAAGGATCTTCCTCTTGTTTGTTTCATTTTGAAACAATTGAATATATTTTTAACACATACAGAATTATTTGGCAGCAAGATTACGTGAATTTTGTCACAAAATGATTCTTTTTGAGACAAATGAAACTCCTCTTAACTCCAAATTTAAGAGGAAATTCCATTTGTATCAAGGAACATCCTTTTGACACGAAATTAAATTTCTTAGTGTTCGCAGGAATGGTTTGGAATATTACAAAATATTCTATAATATTCTGTGATTTCCTTGAATATTCTCAGAGTGGACGTAGGTCAGGGTAAAGTTGGAAATCAAGGAAAAGAGAGGGAATTTCATTGGTCAGCGAAAATCAGGAAAAGACAGGGATTATGAAACAAAATTGGTAAGGGAAAAGTTAGGGAATTTTGAAAATATTTTTTTTATATAATATTCTTGTTTATCATTTATTTTCCTTGTATTTATATTTCTATTTCTTTTTTTTTGCAGTTGCTTCCTCCTGACAATTATATTTTTGTGAAAAATTGTATTATTTGGTTGAAAACTCAACAATTTTGTTGAAAAGTCATCCGTCTTGCTTAAAAATCTAACTTTTTTGTCGAAAAGTTTTCTTTTTGGGTTGAAGGTTCAACTATTTTGGTAGAAATTTAACTTTTTTTTTATGAAAATTCATATTTTGGTGTTAAAAATTCAACTGAAATATTTTTTGGTTGAAAATATAACTATTTTTGGGAAAATTCGTCTTTTTGATTTAAAAATTAAATCTATTGCTAGGAATTTAATGTTTTATTTTTTGTTAAAAATGCAACTGTTTGATTGAAAAATAATTTTCTTTAGTTGAAAATTCAACTATTTGGTTTGAACTTTCGTCTTTTTTAGTTGAATTCAACTGTTTTTTATTCAAAATTAAAATAGTTTTTTGTTGAATTATGTACTGTTTATTACGTTATTCGCTGAGAATTCATTTTTTTGTTAAAAATTCAATTACTTAGTTAAAGGTTGATCCAATTTATTAAAAAATAATTTTCTTGTAGAAGATTCATCATTTTTTTAAATTCATCTTTTTGGTTGGAAATTCCTTTTTTTCCTGGCCAAAAATTAATTTTTTAAACTGAAATTGTAACTATACCATTTTTGGTTTGAAATGATTTTTTCTTCTTGAAAATTCAACTATTTGGGAAAAAGAAGAACCACTTTGTTGAAAATTAATTTTGTTGGTTGAAGATTTATCACTTTCTTTGAAAATTTAACTATTTTGTTGAAAATTAGTTTTTTTTTCGGTTTAAAGTTATTATTTTTTAACTGAAAATGTATCTTTTTCATTTTTGGTTAAAAATATATCTTTTTCAATTGAAAATTCGTATTTTTTTGGTAGACAACTGATCTTCTTGGTTGAAATTTCCTCTTTTTTTTCGAAAATTTAACTGTTTTGTCCAACATTCGTTTATTTGGATAATAAATTCTTCCTTTTCGATTAAAATTCATCTTTTATGGTAGAAAAGTAATCTTTTTTGGTTGAAATAAATAAATTCAATATTTATATTTGTGAAGTTTCTGGAATCTTCAATAACACTCAGGAATTTTTTAGAATAACTTATAACTTCATTGAGCATTCTTGATTTCTAAAATTCTATTCAAATTTCGAATGTTGTTATAAAAGCATGTTTTGGAACATTCCTGACTTTTCAGAATATTCTGAACATTCTTGTTTTTTTTTTTTAATATACAAGATTTGGTTCAAAGTCACAAAACCAAAAACTAGTATTATTACTGAGGGTCGCAAAAAGCCACGAACAATTTGTTTAATATTCTGGAATGGTTTGGAATTTTTTAGAATACATTTAATTGTTTTGTCTCCATAAATATTATATTTAAAAAATCCTGCATTTTGGAAAGTACCTTTTCCGGTTTCCTGGCCTTTCACATAAATTCTGTTTATATTATAGCGGCTGATAGGCAACCACAGAATGAATAACTGTGCAATGTGCATCTTCGTCGTTTACGATTAGAAACACCACTTACAACTTAAAAATAAAAGTCATATCTACAAATGAAAAGTGATTTAAATTGCTCCTAAACTACAGCACACGGTATGGTTAATGTCAAAATATGCTTTTTATTCAAGGTACAAAAGCATCTTTAACTAAATTTAGATCTTAGTATATGAATAAGGATTATCAGATCGAACGTTTCAAGAATTTAAGTCTTATCCAACCGGAAAAAGTCCCTCGACAAATTTCAGTCATGGTCAGGCTACTAGATATGATGCAAGCGTTGATGCACGGCATAATGAATTGGAAATCTGTTCCGAGAGGAAGAGGGTCGTAGAGCTAAAGTAAAAAAAATCAAGACACAGGATGTGGTTGTAGTGCAGTGATGGGGCTGAATTTGGAAACTCCAGGCTCCAGGTCTGCAGGACCCTCCATTCCCTTCCTCCTTTCGCCCCTTCAACTTCCAGTTCTCGGCAAGTGTCCTTCCTGCCTGGGGCGAGAAATATATCCGTACGAGGACAGAAAGTGACGGAATTATGTTGTGACAGTTATGCGCTGTCATCGAATGCATTATTCGAAACACATGTTGCACACCTTCGAAAAAAGTTACAGCTCGAGAGCCTTGTAACGATTCTCATCGTATGATTGTTGTTTCATGTACTCTAGGATTAGGAAAATTGATCGATTTCCGGCTTTTTCCTATAGGACTTACACGATTTATACGAATACTATGACTTGCAGATGGTCCTACACACTTGCCTTCCTGTTTTGCTGTGTTCATGTGCATAGCTAATAAAACAATGATCAAAGATGTTTGCTTCATAAATAATGACATCAATCAAAAATATCTTTCTTATTTACAGGTGCCATCTTTGTAAATCATTTAAAGTTTGAAGTATACGTTCAATTTAGATAATATGATAAGTTTCTGATAATGCAACTGCAGTTTGTAATCCAGAAGGCCCTATACTTGAAAGTCAAAGGTCCGGAAGAGGATTCTACGAGAGACCGTCTTCCGGCCTGATGGGTGGATCAACAGTTGGTTCATCTGTGGCTTTTTCTTTAGCTCTCAATTTTACGGAAATTGAAAACCCGGCTTCTGAAGGCTGTCATTTCAATTTAGGAGTCGACCTTTAGTCCCCCTAATAATCTCGTTGGTATTCATCCTGAACATTAAACGAAAAGCGTTGCAATTTGGTAGACTGCTGTGAAGACATATTTTCACCCTAGGAAGCGAAGCATGAATTATTATAAGATTTTTCGATACATTTGAAAGTAAGTGCTTAATCTATTCCTGCGACCTTTACAAGCACAAATAAGTATTTCTTCTGTTTTCAATTTTTGCCTCGATTTTTGCATAAGAATGATTTTCGAAATTTTAGACCCCCTCTCCCGTATTCTAAGGATTCGAAACATTTTACTGGGCGGCCCCCCCCCCTCCTTACAATATATCAATTATTTTCACTGTAAACGAGATTTCAAAATATTTCAAGGGATTTCAAAATAGTTGAAAGATTTTAAGTGGTTTGAAAGGATTTAACAGGTTTCAAGGGATTTTAATAGATTTAAAGAGTTTGAACAAATTACTTAGTACAATCGATGCTTTTTTTACACCCATTTCAGTGAAAAGATGAAGATTCAGTAATTTTTACCCTTAAATTTAGTATTTTAATGTATTTAAATATTTAAAAATTTAAGATATGAAACACTCAGAGAAAAAGTTGTCTCTAAACAAAAGCATCGTCCTCTTGCCTGTTTTGTTTTGAATCACGTGAATATATTTTTTGCACAAATAGAATTATTTGGCTGCAAGATTAGGTGAAGTTAGTCGTATAAAGATAATTTTTGCAGCAAAAGGAATTCTGTTGAGACAAATGAAAATCCTCTCAACCTTCAATTTAAGAGGAAATTCCAATTACGTCAAGAAACATCCTTTTGTCACAAAAGGACTTTTCTCTGAGTGAAATATTAAATTTTTGTTGACAATTAGATGATAGGATTTTGACAAGTATTTGCCAATTGGAGACATTATCATACACAAAATTTAGAAAGGTTGGACTCATACTACAAATAGTACATATGATCCAGTTTTCTGTTAAACAGTGTTATTTGCTTGTGAAATAAATGAGAATATGTATTTCAGATGATTTTGCGATTTTTGTATTATTTTTATTTATAATATTAGGGAAAGCTAAAAGGTGCTAAGAATGCTAAGTCTATCGACATTTCCATTAGATTATTACATGCGCATGTAGCGCCATCTATTTTTTCACACAATGTTTATTTAAAAAGGATTAACCGAATTTTAACGGATTTCCGCATATTATTATAAAGTATTTTAAGGGATTTCGGGGAAATGTAATGGATTTTGAAATATTTTAATAGATTTAAAGAGATTCGGAAAAATTCTCTCGAGTTTGAAAGATTTCAATTAAATTTAAACGATTTTTAAAGATTTTAAGGGAATTCTGCAAATTTTAAGGATTATAAGGTTTTTTACGAGATTTTGAGGATTTCAAGCGATTTTAAGATTTTTGAAAGATTTAAGGAATTTCCACATGATTTAAGAAATGTTAAGGTATTCTTCCTATCTTTTTTCAGCATATGAGCTTATACGTCACAATATCGTTTAATCGACTTTACCATTCCCAGGTATGAGGAAACAAACCATAATCGCAAATTCACTGACGTAAGTTTTTACCAGGGTGGAAACAACTCCTAAAAACGTGGTCCAGCGGAGGTGTATTATGCCGGATTATATCGGATTACCCTGGATTACCTCTATATACAGAATTACTCTGGATTACTTAAGATTACTCCTGATTGCATAGGATTACTCTGGATTACATAAAATTATGGTGGATCACTCCGCCTAAACTATAGACTC
Source organism: Andricus curvator (assembly GCA_932195095.1). NCBI lineage: Eukaryota > Metazoa > Arthropoda > Insecta > Hymenoptera > Cynipidae > Andricus > Andricus curvator. The sequence goes on along the minus strand of CAKNYM010053159.1, from coordinate 667,098 downwards.
CCGCGATTTTTCAACCAGAAAGGATTAGGTTTTAACAAAATTGTTCAATTTTCTACCGGAAACGACGATTTTTTAACAAACTAAATGAATTTTCAACACAGTACTTGAATTTTCAACTACAAAAGATAAATTCTTCAACAAAAATTAAATAGTTACATTTTCAGTTGAAAATTTAATTTTCAACCAAAAAGGATTAGTTTTCACCAAAATTGTTCAATGTTCTACAGAAAAAGACGAATTTTCAACAAACGGCATGAATTTTCAACACAGTAGTTGAATTTTCAACTGAAAAGATAAATTCTTCAACATGAATTGAATAGTTAAATTTTCAGTTGAAACATAATTTTCAACCAAGAAAGAAGGAATTTGAAACAAAATTCTTAAATTTTCAAACAAAAAAGATGAATTCTCAACAAAAAATATAATAGTTGATATCTCAACCATAAGGGTTTTAATTTAAAATGAAAAATAGTTGAATTCAACCAAGAAAGATGAATTTTCAACAAAATATTTGAATCCTCAAACGAAATGACAAATTTTCAACAAAAAAGTTAATTCTTCAACCAAAATAGTATATTGTATACCTAGGATAAAAAGTTAAAAAGACGTTTCACTCCTTGGTACACACGATACTTTATGTAACAAAGGTATGATTTACAAGTTTATCACGTCTGAAATTTGAGGTTAGTTTGACGCGATCATAATCGTACACGGTCGACTGCAAATGCGCATGCGCGCAGTACAATTATGAGCCCATAATACTCCTAGGAGTATTATGGACGCATTATTGTACTGCGCGCATGCGCATTCACTCTCGTTGTGTAAACGGCTACTTTCAGAACTAAAAAGGCGCTGATAAAACGCGTCAATCATGCCTGCGTTACATAAAAAATATTTTTTAACAAAACTGTTTGATATGCAGCAAAGATTATTAAGTTTCAACCAAATAGATACACTTTCAATCAAAAATATGAATTTTTAACCAAGAATATTAATTTTCTACCCAAAAGGACAAATTTTTAACAAAATACATAATTTTTTAACCAAATATTCAAATTTTCAACCAAAGAGATAAATTTTCAATGAAAATGATGCATATCCAACTAGAAGATTGAGTTTTAACAAAGTAGTTTATTTTTCAACTAAGTAGTTGCATTTTCAACAAAATACATGAATTTTCAACTAAACAGATAAATTTTCAACCAAATAGTTAAACTTTAAACTAAAAAAGATAATTTTCAAACCAAAAATAGAATAATTATATTTTAAATTTAAAAATGATAAAAAAGCGATTTTTCAACAAAATAGTTAAATTTTTAAACCAAGAAGATTAATTTTCTACGAAAAATTACAAGTTTTCAATAAAATACACGAATTTTCAACCATAAAGTTTATTTTTAACTATAAAATAATTATTTACAATCATAAATGGAATACTTACATTTTCAATTAAAGAAAATAATTTCTAACCAAAAAGATTAATTTTCTACCGCAAAAGACGAATTTTCAACAAACTACGTGAATTTTAAATAAAATGATAAATTTTCAACCAAACAGTTAAACTTTTAACTAAAAAATATAATTTTTTAACAAAAAACGGAATAATAATTATATCGAAAATTCAAAAAATTACCAAAAAGAGAATTTTCAACAAAGTAGTTCAATTTTTAACCAAGGAGATGAATTGTCAATAAAAGTGATGCATATTCAATCAAAAAATGAATTTTTTCAACTTTTAACAAAGTAAGAATTTCCAAAGAAAAAAAAAATCAACCAAGAAGATTAATTTTCTAGAAAAAACTAGTTTTTAACAAAATACATTGACTCGGAACTAAATAGTTGATTTTTAACTATAAAAAATTATTTACAATCGAAATTGAAATAGTTAAATTTTCAATGAAAGAAAATGATTTTCAACGAAATAGTTGAATTTTCAACTAAAAAAGATCAATTCTCAACTATGAAGGTATGTTTAAAAAAAAACCAAGAAGATTAAGTTTCTAACGAAAAAGACTAGTTTTCGACAACATACATGAATTCTCAATTAAAAAGATTAATTTTTAACAAAAAATGGAATAGTTAAATTTTCAAAAAAATGTTCAACGAAATAGTTGAAAATTATTTGGATTACCTATGTAAATTACTCTGGATTATTCTGGAATATAAGGTTATTACTTGGATTACCTACTTTTCTTCGAATGAACTGGATTAAAAGTGGATTGCGCTGGATTCCTCAGATTGCACTGAATTTCCATTTCGGTTAACCGAGAGGTCCAGCGGCTTACCAGAGTTATTTTCCCCTCGGTTTTTTCTTAGTACAGCAGTATAGTTAAATGATAAAGTTAGATCCGAAAGAGATTATTTTGTGATAGCATCACTTCATTGCCAGTTTCCAGGATGAGAATAAAATCTTAAGCCGGAACTATATTTTTTTGAAGCCCAGTCATAACGGAAGCAACCCTTGTTTGAGAATAAACATGAAAAATCAAAGCCTTATTGAATAGAATCTTGGTTCTTATTTAAATTTGGAAAAAGCACGGACTGAATTCAAAATGAAATTGGTAGGTAGACCTTTCTAAGGCGATTTTGGATTCTAAGTCCTCTTCTCACGAGTATAACTATTAACTTATTAGATCCACACGGCACGCACGCACGAGCACGATCACCGGTTGTTGACCGTCTTCATCGTGGTTATTGTCACCGTGGAGGTTGATGATGGGCGGCAAACCCAAGTCGAACAGTCACATCTCTGTGCGTGGTTTCCGGTCACCATTTCCTTCCATCGTTAATGATCTGACAAGTACTGCCATCTTGGCTCAGGTGGATACCATATGCATGTTAGAAGCTTAGAAAATAGTGGGCAATCGGCCAGATGCACAGCACTAGCACAAGTGCATAACAAGAATCCAGATTTTTCGGAGATCATAATTGATATGAAAAAATTATGAAATCCGTGGGAGCTAGTGTATTCTGGTATTGATTTTTAAGGGCCAGGAAGTCATTTTACGGTTCGTCGCGTTCTGATCTCTGGGTCCTCACTTTTACTTTTCAAAAAGGAACCGACAATTGAAATTCGTCGCTTTTTTCTATACCAAAGACGTAATAATATTCCAATTTTACCTAATTTACTTCTGCGAGTAGTTTCTTATTAGCAGTCTAATTCTCAATGGGTGGTTCTCCACATAGAGAAAAATTTTAGCATGGACATTTACATTTTTTTTCGCGAAATATGTAAGATCAAATGAATCGCATTCATTATATTAAAGAATCAAGAAATCCAAATCTTGGATGATGCGGAAAAATTGCAATCACAGAAAACCCTAAGAATAAAATTTGTTGCAGGAAATTTTTTAGAGCGATAAATTTTTGTTCAGCCAACTTCGCGTCTTTCAAAATACATGTGTTTGTCATGGAAAAACAAAAGAAAGTTTAACCGATATTTGTGTAAAGTTTATCCTCTGAAGTTAATTTTGGTTGCAAAGAATCTTTCGTCGGAAATCGATGTAAAGTTTATCTTCTGTTTTTTCTGTGATTATTTTTGCATTTTTTCAAAACAATTTAGCTACACTGTAAAAAAAATGTCTGATAACCCAGGTGCGAAATTGGGTCGGCTGCCAGAGATTAACCATCGGCCCAAAGTCGGCCCTGCTTTTGTAACCGATCTACGGTAACCAGAGTTGGGCCGACTAAGGTGTTTTCAGGCTGCCATGGTCCCACACGGAAAAAATGTATCCGTAAAAAAGTCACGAACTAGTAGCTAGGTCTCGGATATGAGAAAAATTCGTCGGATATTTATGTATTTTCGTAAATAACCTGCGAACTTTGAGAAAGATTGACGAACTCGATGTGAAAATTCTAAAACGGTTCATCACTTTTTTTTTACGTGAATAATTACAAAAATATTACGAGTGATTGGGAAAAGATTCTCAGAGCACTCACGAGCTTGCCCGACAAATCTGGGAACTCGACCTAAGTCTCCCTGTACGTGGCCCACGCACACACGCGCGGTGCGTGTGTGCGCTCGTATGTGTGCCTCGAGCTCGTCGGATGAGTGGCTAGAAGTTTTATAATACCTATTTTGTTTGGCCTCGATGGCTGCGCGTGTTTACACACTCCTGGTTTATGTTTAGAAACTGGTGAGTCAGCAGTGTTTGAGGTTCGAATCTTCTGAGTTGCGAATTTATAAATTAATATAAAATTAAATCGCACAAATAAAATTTTTCCTCTTTTTATTTCAGTCTGAAATTTTCAGGAACTGTTCATAGGAAATTCGAACTGTACGTAAGAAACTTCGAAATTTATCCATATATTTCTCATAGAAATAAGGATTTAATGTTTCATTTTTTTATCTCGTATCCGAGACCTAGCTACAAGTTCGTGACTTCTTCACGGATAAATTTTTTCCGTGCACCGACATTGGTAACTGACGTCGGCAGCGGGTGAAAAGCCGACTGTCGGCCCAATTCTGGCCCAACGTTGGGCCGACCATCGGATGAACTGTGGCAGATTGGTCGGTACGACCGCAAAAATGCGGTCGGTCCAACTCTGGCTACAGCAGTCGGTTAGCTACAAGTCACCTTGATACACCCGACGGTCGGTCAAACCTTGGCCCGAGTATGAACAGACCGTCGGATAAACTCTGGTTCATTGTTTCAAAAAGATCGTCAAAGTACGGTCGGCTCGACTCTGGGCAAGCGATGGCCCGACCATTGGCATAACATTGCATTGTATAAGTCATCATGATGCACCCGAAGGTCGGTCAAACCTTGGCCCAAATATGGGCTAGCCGTCGGATATACTAGGGTTTAAAAAAAGTTTGAAGAAATGTTTCAAAAAAATTGTTTAACAAAGTTTTTTGATAAGAAATGTTTGAGGACAAACATTTTGGAAAAAAATTGTTTGCAAAAAAATTGTTTGAAGAAAAATTTGTTGAAAAAAATTAAAACAAAAATTTTGAAAAAAATTTTTGAAAAAAATTTGTTGAACAAAAATTTAAAGGTTTCCGCCCGGGGCTACGAAACCCTAAAAATTGTAATCGATTTAAATTATTTATTTAAAATTTTTTTAATTTATTTTCCCGTTAACAGATAATTTATTTGACATCTACATGATGTCATATAATAATACAAAAATTAATGAGAAAAAGGAGTTAACAAATTGGTTTTCTTGACTGCGTTGAGCTGTAGCTTATGAGGATGGTTTTTTCATTGACTTTCAATTCTTTAGGTATAGAGTAATGGGTAAGACTCCCGACTGCTAGGCGATAGATTCAGGTATAGGCGTAGGTTCGAAACCCCGTAGTGTTAGAAATTTTATTTGTAATATAATGTTTAAAAATGTAATATATGTATTCATTCTAAGCAGGACCATTTACATTTATAGTGAAAATACTCGCAATCAATTATTATTTATTTTTTGAATACCACATTGTTGTCCAAGGTTGGGCCAACATCATCTTAATAGATGGCCCATATATGGGACCAAATGTCGGGCCGACCTTGAGAAGACAAAGGCGGTTGACCGTTATCATTTAGCTGGTTGGCCCGACCAGTGGCGCACAAAGTTCGACCGACCGTCCGATGGTTGGCCCGACCGTGGGCCGACGGTCAATTCGCACGTGGGAATTTGACCACTTTCAGAGTAGGTCCGATTATTAACTACTCCCAAAGTAACGTTTTCACTGACATTAACGAATATCCACTTTTAATATGGAATTCAACTTGTAGGTTATGTAAGTTTCCAGACAGATTCTGTAAAATTACAATGCATTATGAATTTGTAGGTGATGGTATTCTAACAAAAAATATTCGGGTTGTTATTCAACATGGTAACTTTAGCATCTACATGAGAAATGTGAATAATGGTAATTTGACTAGAAATTGTAAATTTCCTGTTCAAATAAGGAATACAGCAGAAAGCAATTTTTTAAACAAAAAAATTCTTGTTCAATTATACAGTATGTTTTTTTAGTTTCGGTGTACTACGTAATTATCACAAAATAAATTAACATATAAATGAATTTATTTTTTCCAATACATCTTTTAACTATTGATCACAGCCAACAAACACAAATAAAAATTATCATAAACAAGCTTTTGCTATTACTTAAAAACTATTACAATCTGAACTCTAAGTTAAGCGGAAGATTGATATATTATACATGCGAATTTTTAAAAATTAAACATCTTTTTTGTTGATAATACTGGAGGTATTCACAGCATAAAGCTTCTTATAAAATAGTCGGCTAGTAGTCCAAGCAGTACACTAAACATTTACAAATTTTGCTTGAATTTGGCTTGGACTATAGTAGGCGAATTATAAAAAGTTAAGTAGTTTCGCAGGCCGAAACTTATCTTTTCAAAATGAAAGAACAAATTTTGTCGTTGACAAACGATGTGCACAAAATGTCACAGCCAAAACACAATAATTTGTCGAAGTCACTTGTTCTTCAGAGTTCTTTTTTTTATATGTAAATATATTCAAAATATGATATATGGAATTAAAAACAGATGGATATTTTACTCAAAGTTATAATAAATTGTAGTTTGAAAAGTTGTAAAAATATATTTCATATTAAAAGAAAGGGAAAAATTCCCCTCTTCAAAAGATTATTATTTATTGAACTTAATATATCCTTTTATTGTATGTATATTTATACTATATTCTTATCAATTTTGTAAATAAGTTTTTCCATAATTTATACCGTTCTGAAACACTCTTTTACAAATAATTGTAATTTTACCATTTTTTTTCATTATTCACCGCAACTTTAAAACGTTACAATTACTTGTACTTATACTACGTTAAGAGCTGTGCAAGTACGCCGCGTTATCAATTATCAAATTTCAAGACGTGAGATTACGTTGGAAAAAGGAATTCTTAACAGTTTCTGTACTTTAACCAGCGTCAAAAAAATCAACAATCTGAAAGTAGGTCCATTTATTACCTTTTCTGAAAGTCACAGATTCACAAGCAGAAACTGTACTTCTACAACGCCTTGCTATAGTGTCAGTCTAAAAGTGGTAAAGTTACAAGATTGGTTGGAACTTCTAACATGCAAGTGGTATTCATCCCATAATCAGAGTAGTAAAATTGCACCAATTTTTTGTTGGTAATTTTACCATTCTAAGTGGTACAATTTTTTTATTTTTTACAGTGTATAGACGCTCAGCAGAATTTTGAATCTTGAAAACGATTGATTCGGAAGCATATTTCATGGACAATTTTTTTGCAAAGTTTTTAGAACTCACTGGTAAGACATTTGGTTGTGAAATTATTAAATTCCAAATGGTGGACGCAAATGGCGAACAAAAATAAAAATATCAGAAATTTGCAAAAATTTTCGAAAAGTTATGGAAATTTTAGACAAAATATGCGACCATGTATGGAAATTTACTGTAAAAACACATGTTTCAAATTATATAAATGACCATAACTTTCGTACTCTTCAATACAATGTATTAATATCGTAGGTCAATCTGCTTGTCTCGAACCAATGAATCTTTTCTGTTCTTTGTCAATTTTTAATTATAATAATGAAAAAATGTCTACTATGAAAATCGATTTTTAAAATGACATAAATGACCATAAGTTCCTCACTCTTTAACAAAATATATTAGTATTATAGGTCAATCGATTCGCCTCGAGTCAAGGAATCTTTTATCTTCTTGCATCAACTTTGAATTATGTTAATATAAAAAGTTTGTATATGAAAACAACCCATTTCAAAAAATATTATAAAGTGCTGAAAAAAAGTTAGTCAATATTTTTAGAAATCCTTTAGTCTGTTTTAAAATATTAGTAGTGACAATAAGTTCCCCAAAAATTTATCAACTTATCTGCAACCGTCTTCAAGTCATTGTCTTCACAAAAAAGTGTGTATTAGAAATTTTTTATTTGAGAAACGTTTAATCAAACGAATTGAACATTTGTTTGAAATTGTTACCATTAAAAAGCTTCATCTATGAGGAAGCAAAATTAAAACTTTCAGTCATAACAAAATTGAAATTTAAGAATACTCAACTACAAAATGAAGCTATTTAAATCATCAGAACTTTCTTGAAAATAAGTATTTAAACTTAAAATAAAAAAATTTGGGATTCGTGACTTTATCAAACTTTTAATGATGTAAAATGAAAAATTAGAAGCTCATTAATGTATGGGGCATTATTTCTCAACTACCATTTATTTTGGTGATTTATAACTCTGCTGATAGCAATAAAAAATTTTCCCATATACTTTCGAAAGGATTTTTTATAGCATTTCCATGTATTAAATATATTTTTTGAAAAAATATTAATTTGACCTTCAAAAATGGAAATCAACATAAATTATACTTTTTCGAACTAAACTATCTTTAAAGAAAGCTTAGGTTTTTTCTTTCATGTTAAAGAATTAGCATATTATTATTTATTGGTAAAAATAAATATTTGGTAGGTTTTGTGTGGATACCATCTTTTAAAAAAATGCGTATGTCAATAGAAAGGGCATGAAGAACCTTATCAGAACTGTAGTGAGAAAAAAAGTGTAAATTGATATCAAAAGAGTCATAATAATATTTGGATTTTTTAATCTGAACTTATTGAAAGGAAAAAACCTAAGCTTTCTTTTCAGTAAAACAAAAAATTAAAAATTTTAAAGTAGTAGCCCACAACATTGTTTAATTTGAAATTCGAAACCACCAAACTGAAATAGTTGAAATTAAATACCTGTAAAAATTAAATTATTCTAAAAAAGCACTGTACATTTCAAATTATTTTTGTTTGGTCAACAAAACTAACATAATCAATCGGAAACGTTACAAATTTTTTAATGTATACATTTAAAAATTTGTAACGTTTCTGATTGAGCATTCAAAAATTAAGAAACTTCCAAACAAATACTTTCGAATTTAACCTTTTGAAGCTACACAACTTGTGTTTCAAGGTTTAAAAAATTCAACTTTTTTGGAATTGCCCAATCAAAACTATAACTTTTAGTTAAAGTTATCAAAATTTTGAATGCAAGTGATTTCATCAATGTTACCACGCAATAGCAAGTATTAAAATTATCGCTATGTATTCTAGAATTACGTTTTCGCAATCTTGAATAACAAAAAATTATCATTAAATGTATATATAGATAGTTCTATTATTTGTCTATGTATTGCAATAATTATGTGATAACCTCTATTGTAGCTGCTGACTGTTGGGCTTATGATTTTTCAAAATAAAATAAAAAGATGATAAAAATTAATAATAGGTATCATTCTGGTATCATATTAAAAATTAGAACTGAATGGATAGATCTTTTTACTAAAAAATTTAATTTCTGATAAAAAAACTTCACTGTCATTTTGACGGTTCATAACTGAAAATTGTTTAATATTGCGAACCTTTGGAGTTCAATTATTCTAAAAACATTGAACATTATAAGATTTCTGATTGGAAACTTCAAACTTGGAGCGTTAGAAATTAAATAATTCCAAACTCAGTTGAAAGTTAATCATTTTCAAATTCTGCATCACGGTTTTAGAAATGTATTCATTTCAATCTAAAGTACGAAGTTGATAACTTGAAAATCAATGATAAAGCATTTCCACAATTTCCATGCAAGATGAACAACTTCATGTAGCTGACGTATATCAGTCTTGCGACTGGTATACGTTTTTATTTTATCATTATTAACATAATAATTGTGCGTTCGATTGTTAGAAAATTATTTTCAATTTGCAAACAGATAAAATTAATAGTGCGCGCCGCAATATCCAACAGGTATGAGAAAGATTACATTGACGCTCATGGACTTCTTTCTAAACATAATAAATATTTTAATTGATATAGTTAAAAATTTTCCTATAAACCAAGCAAAGCTAAGATATTCATCTACGTATTACATAATTTGCCATTTCATTATCAATTATATTTTTCTTTCCATCGCTTGATATTTGTTACGCGCGCCGCATTACCCTCTTCTCCCCTATAAAGATAGAAATAGAGAGAAATATTATGTACACTGCAGTAAAAGATAATGCGAATTTTCGTGGAAAGTGCATCAGTGAATATATGATGTGCCTAAGGCTAAGCTCATGTTTGCCTAACTATATTATGACAACTCTGAAAGCTTCGCGTGTAAGTTGTAAGATGCGCCACGACGGTACCTGGAACCGCTGTTTAGTCTGTTCTTCTCCCCTGCGAAATGCGAAGGCGTCCTAGTCTTCAAAGGAAAATATTTCGATTCACGAGAGTTAATAATAACTTCGCCCACATTTGCACAACAGAAGCACATGCTACCTAAACCTGAGACTTCTGCGTATCCTTATAGTCAGATCAGATACTTTTATCTGTGTTTTCAATATTCCGCTCCATTCAATTTAAATACAAGATTACAAACAATTTTTTTCATCAATGTAATAATTATAAAGGACTCTGCACCAAATCATAGGGAGCCAGGAGACCCCCAGCAGTGGCGAAAAGTACACTAACATATCTATAAACTAGCTATGAATTCCATTTCGGGTGTTCCGACTTCGTTTGTATTTACAATTGTATGGTGCTCATTTGATTAATTATGATTAATTAGCAAATAATTTTGCTTCCTAATAGAGGAAGTTCTCAAAAAGTTTTTGTTAGATTTGGCTAGGTCTCATATTTTTTTTTAACATCCACTTAATATTCTAGCAAGGAAACCGACATTTCCTAACAACCAAAATCATAGGAGATATTTGATTTAACTATTGAAATGAAAAATCACATGAAAATAAGTACAGTAAACGTTCTCTAAGAGGAAAAATGTTAAAATTTCTTTTAAGGATTAATTTAACATCCCTTTAATATTCAAGCAAGGAAATCGACATTTCCTAGCAACCAAAACGACGGAATGTTTTTTGATTGTACTATTGGGGTCGGAAATCAATTCGCATTAAACACAGAAAATATATTCTAGCAGGGAAAGTGTTTGAATTCATTTTAAAGGTTCATTCAAGCAAGGAAATCGACATTTTCCAACAACCGAAAATCACAGGAGATTTTTTGATTATTCTATTGGCATCGGAACTCAATTCACAGTAAACGTGAAAAACATATCCTATTAACAGGGAAACTCGTCGAATTCATTTTACGGGATGTTTTAACATCCCTTAAACATGCAAGCAAGGAAATCGACATTTCGTCATAACCCAAAATCATGAGATTTGTTTATTATACTATGGGGGTCGGAAATCACTTCAGAATAAATGTAAGAAACATCCCCCAGAATGAAATGACGTTGAATTTATTTTAAACATTACTTCAAGATGCAAGCAAGGAAACCCACATTTCCTAACAACGAAAATCACGGAAGATTTTTACATTCTCATTCTAATGAGAAGGTATTGGTTTTATGTAAAATTTGACATAGTCGGTTTTCATCAAATCTCCACGTTTTGAGACCCCCTGAGC